>JAGIQG010000017.1:46517306-46852306 GCA_024679065.1 Sphyrna mokarran
CAACTTGTTGCCAATATTTCTGTCTGACATATAATAAATAAAGAAACCAAGAACACATTCTGCCCAAACTTTATTGAAGCAATCATAGAAGCAGTACAGTGTAGAAGGAGGCCATTTGGCCCATCGAGCCTGCACCCACAACAATCCCACTCATGCTCTATCACCATAACCCCATATATTTACCCTACAAGTCCAAATCCTTACAAACCACTACCTTTAAAAAGACAAATTCCCACTTATATTGTGGCAACCTTTTTCTTGAATAATATTTTATTGACCTTTTTCCATAGATACAAAGAAGACAATATTAAAAGGTATGTGGCAGCTTTGTGTTGAAAATAATTGAACGGCAGTCATTTAAATTGGAACGTGCAAACAACCTACTCAATCCATCCAGCTTGTCTCATCCATTTGAGGGCACCACTAAATCCATTTGCATCGTGTTACGTGTTTGTCCATTGCATGGGATGACAAGTTTGCCCATTTGCATCAACTTTTTTTCTGGATATGTATGTGTCAAGTTTCCAGGCTGTGGTTTCTGGTGTTTCTCATCATCTCCTTTGGTTTAGGATCCTAAGTCTATCTCTTCCTATAACCAGCAGCGCCTCGACAGCTTGGCGGTGACCATGTGCATACAATGTTATTGTAAAAACCCTTGCCAACGTTTCCTGTCTGCCAATACTTTCACAGAGGAGCTATCACCTTTGAAACAAATTGAATAAGTTTGTGGAGAGGTGAATGCGAGACAGTGGCATGAAGTTTCCGTGCAATAATATTGCATGCAATGACCAACAGGATGAAAACCCTTCAGCCAGGCCCCTTCCACGATACTGAACATCATCTACATTATAATGGTATTTTTAAATGGAGTGTGCACGCATGATATCAAGGTGGTCTCCAGTATATAGCACCATTGCCTGGTTGCACCACCAGCTGCATTTCATGCCAATTTGAGCCATATAACTAATACAAGACCTATACGTTGACTGGGGGAGTCCTCTGGTGTAACTGCCTTTTGATATTTTTCTTGCAGAGGTTCATTTGATGATGCGACCACGCGTTTTTACACGGCCTGTGTGGTAGAAGCCTTTGCCTATTTGCATTCCAAAGGAATTATTTACAGGGACCTCAAGCCAGAGAACCTAATCCTTGACCATCGGGGTTATGCTAAACTGGTGAGTGTTGGAAGGCTATGGTTTATTAAGAAGACCCACTCTTTTATTAACTCTTACAGTGTCCACCAAAGGGAAGGGGAGTTACAGAATCTTTGGCTGGCTATTTAAGCTCTCAGTTCATAAACCACAGCACTGAGTCAAACACTAGCTGAAGTCGCAAATATATACTGATGTATTTATTAAAAATAAGCACTTAGAAAATAAACTATTCAATTTTGCAATTTCCCCTCTGTACATCAATCTCTATTTTGACTCTTTTAGTTTTGGTTTTCATTGATTTTCAGTTCTTCCCACCGATTCATGTTTTAGCCTTAACATTTATTTATTTGACCTCCCTGTTGATTCTCTGCCAAACTGACCGACTGGAATTTGAAAGTCATCTCCCAAACATTTTAATGGCTGGACAGTTTTCCTGGGAAGTTAAGGCCTGAGAATCTAAATATTGATGTCAAGTTTGTGTTCTGACTACTGCACCCTGCAAATCTTTGCTTCCCTATCTTCAATTTCCAACTTCATTTCCTGAAACAAGGATCATAGCACTCCTACAGTGCAGAAGAGGCCATTGGCCCATTTGCACCAACTCCCTGACGGAGTATTTTACCCAAGCCCTTTCCCCACCCTATCCCCAGAACCTCTCACATTTCCCCTGGCTAATTCCTCTAACCAAGATATCTTTGGACACTAAGGAACAATTGACCTACCATGTTCAATTCACTTAACCTGCATATCTTTGGACTGTGGGAGGAAACCGGAGTGCCCAGAAGAAACCCACACAGACACAGGGAGAACATGCAAACTCCACATAGCCAGTCACCCAAATCTGGAATTGAACCCGGATCCCTGGAGCTGTGAGACCAGTGCTAACCACTGTGCCACCCACAGGCCTCAATCTATCTATTTTCAGGATCCTAGCCAAAATGTCCATGGCTGATTATAAGTGCAGTGGGTCATACAGCAAAAGTTAGATTAGCTTGAGCAAAAATGAACAAATTACTGCGGATGCTGGAATCTGAAGCAAGAGCAGAGAATGCTGGAAAAAATCTCACTGGTCTGATAGCATGTGTCAGGAGAGAGAGCAGAGTAAACCTTTGAGTGCTTTCGCTGCAGTTCTGATGAAGAGTCAGGGAAACCACATGAATGAATTACCACTCTACTCACCTCAGTACTTGGTGCAACCTGGTAAATAAAGACTGACCTTCATCACAATGTCTAAACCAAGCAATCAATATTATTTAGAATCATAGAATTCCTACAGCACAGGAGGAGGCCATTCAGCCCATCAAGTCTGCACTGACCACAATCCCACCCAGACCCTATTCCCGAAACCCCACATATTTATCCTGCTAATCCCCCGACGCTAGGGTCAATTTAGCATGGCCAATCCACCTAACCCACACATCTTTCAGACTGTGAGGAGAAACCAGAGCCTTAATGTTTAGTTTAGCATTTACACGTTGTGTTGCAAGTTACAGCCCAGGAGGACTTTACAAAGTTACAAATTAAAGTTTGTGTCTGTGTGACTAGGTGGACTTTGGGTTTGCCAAGAAAATAGGGTTTGGGAAGAAAACGTGGACTTTCTGTGGGACTCCAGAATACGTGGCTCCGGAAATCATCTTGAACAAAGGCCACGACATATCAGCAGATTACTGGTCACTGGGAATCCTAATGTATGAACTCCTAACTGGCAGGTGAGAAAATCTGGAACAGACTTACAGTACCTGATATTATATACAAATTTTTTATAGCTTTCTCTTCCAGCATGAACATATTACAAGCCTGCGTGCATAGTGCACACTTCATGTCATTCTTAAGTGGCTATTTCAGAACACCCGTTCCAGCGTATAATCTCACTTCCTGTAACCATTTCATTTTCTTAGTCCCACACTTATTTCCCAAATGTGAAGAAACTGCAATTAGTACGGCATGCAAACATTTTCCAAACAAGTAATTTGTTTTTTTTTTCTAATCAGCAAGCCAACCTATCTCATACAGTCTAAATTGGTATCAAACACCACCTCAGGGCATGTATGAGTTCCTATTGTTAGCCCACAACTGCTATTTTCCAAATACTCATAAACATTCTTGACAGGAACTGTTGCACCAGAGAAACATAGAAAGGTTACAGTGCAGAAAGAGGCCTTTCAACTCAAAGAGCAGAAGAAAGTTGGCTACTCATTTTAATCCCATTTTCTAGCACTTGGTCTTTCACGTTGCAGCACTTCAGCTGCAGGTCCAAGTGAATTTTAAATGAGTTGGACCTTTCAATCTCAGCCATCAACTTAAGCAGTGAATCCCAAACATTCGCCACCTTCTAGGTGAAAAGTTTTTCCCTCCAGTACCCTCTAATCCTTCTATTAATCACCTTATATGTATGCCCGGTGGTAATTGACCCCTCAACCAAGTCAAACCCGTCTTGCCTATTTATTCCTGCCCAGACCCCTCATGATTTTGTACACCTCAATTAGGCCATCCCTTGAGCCCCCTCTGTTTGAAGAGAAACAATCCAAGCCCATTCAATCTCTCCTCATAGCTGCAATTTTGTAACATTACTAATGCAATCTTAATTCTCCTATTAACATTAATGAAAATCTATCTGCCCACCATGATTGGTGGCATTCGCCTCAGAGTCTGAGGTTTGTGGCTTAAGTTTAACATTAACCGCCCGGGCTAATATGCCAGTGTGTCGCTGAAGGAGTGCTGTGTTGGCTGAGTTGCGGCCTTTTAGGTCTGTAGACAGGAGGCCAAGATCCCAACTTGTCAGCTCAAGTGGCACTAGCTGGAAAAAAATTAGCAAAGCAGTTCTTCCGATGCCTCTGGTCAATTTCTACCTCTTAACTGACATTACTAATACTGAGCAGATGATCATTAGTCACGTTCCTGTTTGTGGATCCTTCTGTGCACGTAATTGCATACATCAACCAACATGATGGTGGTGGGGGGTGTGGGGTGTGAAGTAAACAGATTAATCAGTCGTTTCCTCTTGTGAGGAAACCGACTTTCTTTGGTTTGGCCATGAATAAAAGTGAATAATCTTCAAAAACCATTGGAACATCCAGAGGATGTGAAGTGGTTTTTGTAAATGCCAGTTACTTCTTATGGGAACAGAGAAAGATTTTTATTCTCTGCGGGCAAGAAAAAAGGCAACACGTTGAAGAATATTAAACAGGAAGATGGAAAGGAGTATGAAAGTTCATTTAATAGAGCAGGGTAGCTAAAAGACCAGGCCTGTACTTATTGTTGGTGGTGAGGGTGGGATAATCATTTCTAATTGTATGTTGTCTCTTTGTTTTTGTAAAAGCCCACCCTTCTCAGGTCCGGATCCCATGAAAACATACAACATCATACTTCGTGGGATTGACATGATTGAATTTCCAAAGAAGATTACCAAAAATGCTGCTAACCTCATCAAGAAACTATGCAGGTGAGCTCCTGGCAGAATTGGTCATAGCGAGGATGTGAAAAATTTCCAGCCGGCTAGGCTGGTCAGCATCATAAATCTCTTTGACCGATTGCCTGTTTGACATTTAGAAGAAAGGTCGCCCACCCCTGCTCCCCTCCGTCACATTAATTTTTCTCTAGCGTTTCAGTCACAAACATGGCCTTCAGAAAAGATCAGTGTATTGAAGAGGAATTCAACAATTCAAAAATGTATCTCTGCTCTCATAACAGGGACAATCCATCAGAAAGACTTGGAAACTTGAAAAATGGAGTTAAAGACATTCAAAAGCACAAGTGAGTCTTTCTTTAATGGCAACTATATACAATATTGTATTAGAGTTAAAGCTTAATTATCTAAATTTAATGTAACGAGGTGACTCCTTTTTATTTACAATACATGGGTCGATGCATCAGAGTTCTTGCACCCATTAATTGTACGTTATAATCTAATAACTTTGCATATTCACTTAGAAAATGGCTCATTTGTTTTATCCGGTTTCTTCCTGTTGTTATTCTGAACATCTGCTAAATTCAGTTTTAAGGGTTTGTTTCCCCATTAAGCAACATTTATCAAAGTTCAGTGAAAGTGACTGAGTCTTCATTAACATGCATGTTAAAATACTGATGTTATTTTAAAAGTGTTAAAAGCTGTGGCAATGCTCTTTCACTGATTGAGAATTATTGGCATTAATCTTTATCTTGAATAACAGTGTGGCATTGGGGCAAAACATGGTTTCATAGAAATGTGGTTGGAAATGTGCAGATTCTGATTTCTGGATTAATGTCAATCCAGGCATTTTGGATTCCCGCCCACAGGGGCTACCTGCTTTTGGTTATGCCAGATAATGCAAGGTCAGCTTAGCTCCAAAACATGCTGATATCTCGCATGCTGGGAATACTTGGCAGGGGATGGGGGGAGGCAGAGGCAGAGAAATGCCATAATACTGGTTTGGAGAGCCAGTACAGACATGATGGACCAAATGTCCTCACTTTGCACCGTAACGTATTTGAGATTCTGGAGTACCAAGTTACCCGCAGCATTGAAGAGTTTCTGTGCATTAGTGTGTGTGTTAGTTACACCGGACGTGGCAAAGAATAGAGAGGTGTCTCAAGGGCATTGTTGACATTGATACCCAGGTGAGCTAAGAGCAGGGAGTGCTCATGTGTATTTAAGTTAAGGAAAATGTGTCCCCAGTAAGCATTGTGTCGGCTGATGCACCATTCAGTAATGCCAGCTGCATTATGTGGGAAAGAGCTCAATTAAAATTAACATTGAGACTCTATTGTGCATGAGCTCCGGATCTTCTTTGGTACTCACTCAGTGCTTAGAATCTTAGGCTTCTACTTTAGCCAATGTATTACTGGCCACTTTAAGAAAAACCTGCTGTTTTATACTCTGCCTATCTACTATTTAATGTAATATTCACCAATAAATTCCTGCCTGTGTCACACTTTCTGTGATCCTTATCTATAGATAACTCTACTTCTGATTGGAATGTTGCTTACGTTGAATTGTCACATGTACAAATTTTCTTAATACCTGTAAACACTAATCCCCAGAATCCCTGATACGCCAGGTTTGGAGTCTCCAATTTCCTCAATGTCCGCATTTGGAAAATAGATACCATTTCACCCATTTTATTAATGATCGGGGCAAAACCTGTCTAATTACCTCTTCCTTCCCTTTTCCGGTTCCGTCAAAGGCAATGGCATTTTCCACAGCCGGCTACCTACTGGCCAATAGCACTCGCCCCTGCTCCCAGTAAACCCAATCCCAGGCATTGTTTCTACAATAGGAGTGGTCACTGGATGAGTCATTTTATCAGACAGAAAAATGCATCAGGTTCCACGTACAATTAATGACTAGAAATGAGAAAATAAATTTATTTTTTAAGGAAGTCAAAAATATGCATCTTGGTTTACTCTTAAGCAATGTTGGGGGAGTATGAATTTAGATGCACAAGAACAGGTGTATATATTAATAATGCTAAACACTGGATAATAGAGTTGTTGCTTTTACTCACCAAAGATATGAGACAGAATGTACTATCCAGCTCTCTGCTAAAATCATACAATCCCTACAGTGCAGAAGAGTCCAGTCAGCCCATTGAACCTATTCCGACAGTAATCCCACTCAGATTCTACCCTTCATAACCCCATGTATTTACCCCACTAATCCCCCCCATCCAACTATACAACTTGGGACAATTTAGCATGGCCAGTCAATCTAATCTGCACATCTTTGGAGTGTGGGAGAAAACCAGAGCACCCAGAAGAAACCCATGCAGACGCGGGGAGAACATGCAAGCTCCACACATACAATGACCCAAGGCCAGAATCCAACCCAGGTCTCTGGTTAAAGTTAAAGTCTATTTATTAGTCACAAGTAGGCTTACATTAACACTGCAATGAATTTACTTAGTCATCACACTCCGGCATCTGTTCGGATATATTGAGGAAGAGTCAATGGACCTAGCCAGCATATCTTTCAGACTGTGGGAGGAAACTAGAGCACCTGGAGGAAACCCATGCAGACACGGGGAGAATGTGCAGACTCCATACAGACAGTGACCCAAGCCGGGAATCGAAGCCGGCTGTCTGGCACTGAGGCAGAACCACTGTGCCATTCAATGGAATGGACTTGAGTTCTTGAAGAAATTGGCAGATAGTGTTCTGTCATTTTAAATCTCAGTGAAAATTAGCTTGAAACATGCAGATGACTACTTATGTTTCCCCATCTCTACCACCACCACCCCCCCCCCCCCCCCCCCCCCCCCCCCACAACCCCCCACCTCAATTGTATCCTCAACTGTATGTCAAGATCTCAAAGGAGCAGGTCTCAGATACAGAGTACACACACAAAGACCATCTGTTAGCTTGCATGATGCCTGCTTTAGAAGTTCTTAGTGCTATTGATTTTGTGTAAAATGAAAAATGTTTCAATTTTTCACAAATTTACAATAATCAACATTTTTTTTTCTCTCCAGGTGGTTTGAAGGCTTTAACTGGGAAGGATTAAGGAAAGGCACTTTAACACCTCCAATCGTATCTAGCGTAAGCATACAATTAGGATTGCTCTGTTCATCATATCTGTGATAACTCCAAATGTTACTGTTACACTTTGTATTAAATAGGATCTTCCAGATTTCTAAGCTTTTGTTTGGCAGTTAATAGCTACAGTGGCATGACTTTGAGAGTGTTTCTAAATGAGGGGTTCAGGAAACCAGAAAGCACGTAAGTGAAGCTGCAAGTTTAAGTCACTCTCTTTAAATTGTTCCATCAACACAGTGACAATCATAGGAACTGGGAGCAGGAATAGGCAACTTAACTCCTCAAACATGCTCCGCCATTTAATACGACCATGGCTAATCTTGTATAAAAGCAAAATACTGCCGATGCTGGAATCTGAAACAGAAACAGAAATTGCTGGAAAATCTCAACAGGTCTGACAGCAGAGAGAGAATAAAGCCAATGTTTTGAGTCAGGCATCCTGATTGGAAACATTCTCTCTCCTCAAATGCTGTTAGACCTGCTGAGAATTTCCAATATTTTCTGTTTTTGTTGAGTATGCCTGATCTCATCTCAGCCTTAACTCCACTTATCTGTCCATTTACCATAGCCCTTCAAACCCTTCCTGATTAAGTATCTGTCCACCTCTTACTTAAATTTACTCAAATTCCCAGCATCGACCACAGTCTGGGGTAATGAATTCCACACGTTCGTGACCCTTTGAGGGAAGTAATTTCTCCTTATTTCTGTTTTAGGTCTGCCACTCCCTTATCCTAAAACTATAACCTTTGTTTTCCATTGCCTGAAAAGAGAAAACATTCTCTCCATGTCAACTCTGTCAATCATGATTTTACTTTTTCAAAACAATCTAGGGTTTTTTTTACTGCATTGACAGCAAGTGCCTTTGCACAGAATTACTGATTGTGATGACAGCTTTCTGAGGTTGGTTGCTTCCATAACAATTAAGGCTCTTTCTCCGTCTGCAACTCAATAGAACATAGATAGAACATAGAACATAGAACTCAACAGCTGACTTTCTGAAGCCACATCTGTAGCTTTCCCTTTGGCTCGGCACTCTCACCTCCAGCTCAGGAAGGCCAGCCTGCTGGGCACTATGCCAGAAAGTAAATGCACTGTTTGGACAGATGCGCCAGCTCTGTATGTATCTGGCGGTTCAGTCCTTCAGCTGACATGTTAACCTGAGGCTGCATTCTGATTACTCACTTAAAAGGTGTTGTTCTAGGAATATCCAGTCAAGGCTTCTATCTGCCCAACAGTCTCTGCTCAACCAGAAATTGATCAGCCCAATTGTCTATCTGATTTTCTGCCTGTGAAAGCATGACCACTATACTTATCCAGGTAAAGCACAGTAGCATAGTGGTTAGCATTGCTGCTTCACAGCGCCAGGGTCGTTTCCATGCTTGGGTCACTGTCTGTATGGAGTTTGCACATTGTCCCCGTGTCTGCATGGGTTTCCTCCAGATGCTCCGGTTTCCTCCTACAGTCCAACAATGTGCGGGTTGGCTGATTGGCCGTGCTAAAAATTGCTCTTAGTGTCTTGAGATGCATAGGTTAGAGGGATTACTGGATAAATACATACGAATATGGGGGTAGGGATTGTGGTCTGTGCAGATTTGATGGGCCAAATGGCCTCTTTCTGCACTGTAGGGATTCTAAGTTAAGCTAACTAATTGAATGTGACTAATTGAATGTGGAGTGATTCAAGTCGCTCTTCCAGCTTTCTACAAATCAAGCTGGTTCTTTCACACCCTGTATTTGCAGCCAGAACCTACTTTAAATGAAAAAAAAAGTGCCAAGTGCTGCAGGTGTTGAGAATATGTGGCAGGTTTGCCAGTGTCTGCAAGGAGGGAAACAAAGTTCACTTCTCAAGTTTTAGTGGCTCTTTGTCAGAAACCAGAATGTGACTGGAGGCAGAGAGTCACATGTACCTCCAGACTGAACAAAGCTATTCACAAGGCAGTGACCCAATCTGTGTTCAGTCTCCTCAGTGACTGAGGGGACCATATTGTGAGTAGAGTGTTTTTTTTATTTGTTCATGGGATGTGGGCATCACTGGCTGGGCCAGCATTTGTTGCCCAACCCTGAGGGCATTTGACAGTCAACCACATTGCTGTGAACCTGGAGTCACATGTAGGCCAGACCAGGTAAGGCTGGCAGATTTCCTTCCCTCAAGGACAGTGAATCAGATGGGCTTTTGTGACAATCAACAATGGTTTCATGGGGAAAACATGTGGGGACGGGGGGAATATCTGTGGAGGGGTGATGGAGTGAGTGACAGATCTCCCTGTATACTGTGTGCATTGGGAGAATTGGGTGCCTGTGCAATGGCATCCCTAGAACTCAACAGCTCACAGGTGAGCTGTGACTCCACCCCCTCCTCCTTACTGATAAGATTCACATCATGTCTTCAGATTGCTGTAAGTTCCAATTACTTACCTTGCCTAAAAAGCCAACAGCAAACCTCTCCTTTTCTCACCCGTTTTACACTTAGAATCGTTTTGACAAAATTCTGCCCTTCGTTTGATGATGAGGTGAGTGGGAAGTTACTCACCGTCGTGAGTCGCTGACTGAAAACAATGACACGGTGTCTCTTTTTGCAGGTCACATCTCCAACAGACACGAGCAACTTCGACAGCTTCCCCGAAGACAATGATGACCCACCCCCTGACGATAACTCCGGCTGGGATGCAGATTTCTAAACCTGCTCCTGCAAACTTGCTTCTGCCTTGCCTAGGACAGCATCTTGGTTTAAAAAAAAGTGGGGCGAAATTAAAGAGACTACCAGTCAACAGGAAAGAAACAAGGAGGAGGATTAGTGTGCTCTGGGCCACCACAATGCCTTGACTTATACCTGCGACACTCGTGATGGTGGCAGTCGGAGCTATGCCATTAGAGAATTGCAATGGTGTTCCTTAAAAACAAAACACTTTAGGTTTGAATCAAAAAAATCGCAACTTAGGTGGTGGTCCTAGAGCAACTTGATTTACTCGCGTACATGTAAGGCTTTTCCTTCACTGAGGTGACTAGTGCTTTGCTCCAGAGACCAATTATTACTCAAAAGGTAAAAATGGGTCACTTGAAACCCACTTATTCTAAACTTAGATTTTTTTTCTAATTAAATAGAAAGTCAAATGAAGGTATTTATTCAGGGGGGTGGGGGAGGTGGGGGCGATTTTTATTCACGGGACTATGTTAGTTGCTGTAGAATTGAATTTGGGACATTCGCATTCCTCAGTGCAAGTGCTCACATTACTGTGCACTACAAGCCAAGTATGTATGTACCCCTTGAAAGGACCTGTAAAAGTATTGGTAGACCACTTTTTATGTCAAGTCACTTCATTCATTATTAGTCTGGATCTTAGTTTTTGGTTTCAGCAATACTTTTAAGTGTGGCATCACGTATTTATATACAGAAAGCACAACTGCTGATGCTATCAGGACCTGTTTCCCACCCTCCCACCCACCTCCAAACCAACTGCCTGTCTGATCAATGAATATTAAAATGGTCTCCTATACATTTGTTAATGCAAAAATGTTTCTCTGTACTGCAATGTAAAGCTAGCAGAAATACTAAAGGTCAAATACTGCCTGAAGATACGTTTGAATAATCATTTCTGTTTGATATGCCACTGGATTTAAATGCTAGCTGAAAACTATAGGTTCATGGAAATTGTGTCCAATGATTTGTCATTGTAGTCAGCGTTCTGAATAATGCTGTCAAAGGTACACAATTTTTAAAAATCTAACTTCTATTTTAGATGTCCTTGAATTGAACTCATATCTCTTTCCCAACCCACAACTTCTAAATGAATCATATATAAGTACTGAGCTTTTTTCTTTTATCCTGGTCAAGTTTGATCTCTCAAAAGCTTCGTGAAAAATGAACATCTGCTTATTTCTCTCATGGGACCATGTTGTGCACAAATTGACTGCAGCAATTCCTACATCACAACAGTCTCTACTCTTTATTTTCAAGGAGCGTTTAGTGTACTTTGGGACATGCTGAGGTTATAAGGGGAGTTGTAGCAACAAGGTAAGTTATTCTCTTCACCTGTTCCTCTGAATCACTATAGAATATCACCACTAAAGGGAGCAAAGAACAAAGGAAACGAGGAGAGACTGCACTAAGAGCAGAAAGATCAGTTACTACCAACTATCCAATAATGTTACTGGGACTAAGAATATACTTTCAAACCAAGTTCTCACCCTATACTAACATGTTGCCACTAAGAATTTAATGTTCTGTCTTTAGTTAAGAAAATGTACTCCAAAGAAAGACATGGAAATGTATGATATGGAATCCTTTACGGGAACAGCCATATCTCATCTGAGTATGCCTTGGATTATATTTGGGAAAGAACCGTAAAATTTAATTTAAGCTGCAGATGCGAAATGCTTTACATTTCCTCAGAGGTGGCTGACACTTCATTGATTATACAAACTCACACCCAAATTAAAAAAGAGATAAACTTGGTATCCAAATGCCCTTCTTCATGTTTATAAATAGTGCGACTACCGTGTCTGATTAAATTTGCAACTGTTTTGGGGTTGTTTGTCCTTACCAATGTTTGCTCTCTGTGTGTTAATGAATCAATGAAAATAGCGTTAGATTCATTATACACGTTTTATTCCTGGTGAATTATGAAAATTGAAAATGAAATCGAGTCGAGGGAATTGGCGGATGGGGAAACACATGAAATACGCCTACTAAAAATTAAGGAAGAAGCTCTAGATACAATCTCGTGCGATGTAGCAATCAAATACTTCTAAACCCTGTGGGTCAGGAGGTTGTAATCACATTTTTTTTCAGCTTTATATGTTTAAAATGTAATATCTATGATTGTTTTTATTTAATTGGACCACAAGCTCCATATTATTGTAAATAAGCAGACATGTTTTAGGTGTTGACATGTTTTTGTGTGACTTAACCTTTTCATTTTAGTTGACTTGATATGTTCCCCATTTTGTAATATAACCCAACACAGTTGAAGTGTTAAGGAAAACCTGAAGGCTTCGTAAAGATCATTTCTCCCATAGGTTAGACTAGGTTTGACATTGATTCAAGTGCCTTAAAAACATGGCATCCAAACAAATTTATAAATTTGGTCTAATGCTGCGTTAACTGAAAGAATAAAGCAAAACAGAAAAACCTCAAGGATCAATCCTTCTTAGCTGGCTTCTGTGTAAATTCTCTCTTCTGTAAGGTTTAATAAGCCTTTTTTTTAATATGATGTACGAGTTTGCAGTAAACATCCTGTGGTACCATTTATTATGTTCAGTTTTAGAGAAACTGTGAAACTGGTGACGACGTAATGCATCATTTCTGTGAAATGTGTGCACATGCAACAAGAAAAAGTTTCATGACTATCACTATCGTTGCTTCGGGTGACTTCATCGTATATGCAAATCCCTCTTATTTTAATTTACCTGTGTTGCAAAAATTAGGGTGAAATTATCTCCTTAATGTAATCAAATTGCAATAAATGTGGCTCTGGCTGACAATTCAAAACCTTTCAGAATAATATGTTAAAACTTAGTCTCATCCGAATGCTGAGTTTAATCATTGATTTAACATACTAGCTGATACTATAAGATCTATATTTCCTCCTTCTATCTAACAAGAAGTTTACCATCAAACTCACTGAACATTTATAACTTTATATGAAGTATTTGTTGGGAGTTGTTTCCAATTTAGCCTTCTATTTAGGTAAACGAGCATGGCAAATTTGTCAAAATGTATATTTTGTCACTGAATGCTGTTCTCAGGCTTGTTGCACTCCTTTGGTTGTAGATTTTTAACTTTTACATATTTAATTGTCCCCAATTTGTCCTGTATCTCCCTGCAGCTGTCAATGCAGAGTGCCTGTTATATACTTTCTAGAGCTGAAATAAAGATGATTACTTTTGAACTATATCCGGAAACTCTGCTGACGTCTAAATAACTGCATGAAAAATATAACCCCTAAAAATCTCCCAACAGCTCAGTGAATAAATGTTTCCCTACAGACCGGGTTGGTGTTCTAACACACGGAAATGATGAATCAGATATGTAAGGATGGGAGTAGGTGGTAATGGTAAAAAGTGAGATAGATCATAAAGGATACGGATCGGAAAGGACATCAAGGGAAGAAAGCCCAGTGGATGAAATGCAAGTTGAAGTAGTAAGGAAAGGAATGAGAAGATAGCAATGGCCTGGAATTTCCAATCACTTGTGTTGTTTCTTATGGTGCAACCTGTCTAACATCAGTGTAACCAGTGCAAAAGACTGCAGAATCTTAAGCATTAGCTGCATTCTTCTCAACTGGAAGTTGCACAACCTTTTGTGTTCTTCTTAAAAACTATAACAAATCTCACTCCCACAGCCATCCTCAACTATACCCCAGAAACAAGCATTGCTGTCAAGGTGGTTGAGTTTTTAGCTTGGACACATCAACAACTGCAATATCTACCATGATCCAATGAACTTAGGAAATTTTTTTTTAAGATTTTTAAAAACCTTCCTTGATATATTTAAGTGGGATAACCGGATGCAGTTAGATTAATCCATGATGATAGTGGATTTATTGCAAAAAATGATAAACAGATTTAATCGTGGTTAATCTGCTATAATTTTGACATGTCTTTAAATCAGGCTAACTGAGGAAAACTGATCACAATTTAATAGAAATGTTAAATTTTCTGGTAATGAACCCATTTTCAGTTTATTAATATAATTTCATGGTTTACCACTCAAAACTATTGAGGAGCAGTAATGGAAAAAAGAGATTGCATTCCATTATGCTGCCTGATTGTGCTGGTTCATGGAAGATTTCACATTTGAGATAATGCAAAATAATTTTAATAGAAATTTGAACCGGAAGAAGAAGCTACCCCACTACACAAAATCATGAAAACTACTGAGAAAATGTAAATAAGTGATCTTCCAATTGCCCCAACAAAACGCAGACAGGACCAGCAAAAGGAAAAGGTGAAACAAAACCAAGTTCATCACAGCATCATGGTTATTTTTATTTATTCATGTCACAAGTAGGCTTATTTGACACTGCTTTGAAGTTACTGTGAAAATCCGCTAGTCATCTCTCTGGTGCCTGTTTGGGTACACTGAGGGAGAATTTAGCATGGCCAATACACCTAATCAGCACAACTCTCAGACTGTGGAATGAAACTGGAGCACCCAAAGGAAACCCATGCAGAAACAGGGAGAACATGCAGACCCTGCCTTGACAATGACCCAAGCCAGGAATTGAACCCAGGTTCCTGGCACTGTGAGGCGGCAACACTGTGCTACAGTGCTGCCTCATCTTAAAATCAGACTAAGTTCCACATTCAGTAATTCACTGCAACTCACAGGAATGCACAGCTGTTTTATTGAGATAAAGAACAGGTCAAGCCGAGGAGGATATTTTTATCCTCTGCATTCTGTAGTCTAGCTCTGTTATTGTTGAGGATAGGTCAAATTAGTGTAGCCATCAGCTCACTCATCAAAGCAAACAAAGGGAGGGACCCTTTGCCTTTGATTCAGTAAAGAGAATGTGTTGTTCATTCACATAGCTGGCTTGGGAGAGACTGAAATATAATGTGATATTCAATTTTAAATATAATTCTCTAAATACAAAGCACTGAGTGAATTGAGATATGTATTTATCACTATGCTCTGCAAAACAAGATGAGAAAACTCTTGGATGTTGCTTTCCAGACTAGATGGCTTCAACTAAATTTTGCTCAGTCCAGAGACGTAGCCATAAGCATCCCTAAATATCTGACTCAGGATGGGATGATTGTGGGTTAAGACAACCTGATAGAAAAGTAAACACATCGTAAATTGGAAATTGTACAAATGAATCGAGGCCAACTGAATTCACATTAAAATTTAACTTTATCGTCATTCAGAAGCAGACGTTAAGTATAAGTGATTCACCAGGTGACACATGCAAAGTATGTGGAGATTTTCGCTTCCATGTCTGACCACTGCTGAAGCAGAACATTGCTTTAAATTTTGTGGGAAAGAATAGTTTGCTATTCTGCATTTAACCCTTGCTGAACCTTCTAAAGAAGTTATTATTACTCCATAAAGTGAGACAAATGTTCAGGAAAAAAATACAAATCATACCCATTAATTACAGTTTATTTGATTTGATTTATTATTTTCACATGTATTAGTACAGTGAGCATGTTTTATTAACTGATTGCAAACGATGGATAGGGAAAGATTTACAGATACACCTTTTAGAGAATACAGTGAGATCATGACAATAAAATCAAAAACTTATATGGACTTTTATTGTCTTAACACAGCAAAGTCTGATATGTAAAAAATATATATTTACTATCCTAATATGATTTTTCTTACCTAGCACTCCTCAAGAAAACCCTACACATTGGCAGTGCATGTAGGGCATCTGAAATGTTGCTTATGTTTTTCAAATCACTAATTTAAACATTTGGATATGTATAATGTAGCACTGGCCTAAATTTCTGATTTCTGTGCCTACGATTTCCATACTAATTGTTGAAGAAGGTGCCCACTTGAGTTTATTCATCTGTGTCTAATGCTGCATTTCTACTGCAGAGACCATTCAGCATCTAATCTCTCCAGAATGCAATGGTTGACATGAGTTATACTGACAAGGAGTTCAGCACAGTCAATGATTGAGTACATATATAATCTAAGTTTCATTCCCAAAGGAATGCAAAACATTTAATGAAATTTCCAAGATGATATGGGTAACTTTGAGTCCAAAGATGTGCAGATTAGGTGAATTGGCCATGTTAAGAACAAAAAAAATTACAGCACAGGAACAAGCCTTTCAGCCCTCCAAGCCTGCATCGACCATGCTGCCCAACTGAACTAAAACTCATACCCTTCTGGGGACCATATCCTTCTATTCCCATCCTATTCATGAATTTGTCAAGCCGCTCCTTAAAGCCCACTACCATATTCATTTCCACTACCTCCCCTGGCAACAAGTTGCAGGTACCCACTACTCCGTGTAAAAAATCTGCCTCATATACCTCCTTTAAATCTCACCCCTCGCACCTTAAACCTGTGTCCCTAGTAATTGACTCTTCCATCTTGGGAAAAAGCTTCTGACTATCCACTCTGTCCATGCCTCTCATAATCTTGTAGACTTCTGTCAGCTCGTCCCTCAATCTCTGTCATTCCAGTGAGAACAAATCAAGTTTCTCTAATCTCTCCTCATAGCTAATGCCCTCCATACCAGGCAACATCCTGGTAAATCTTTTCTGTACCCTCTCCAAAGTTTCACATCGTTCTGGTAGTGTGGTGACTATAATTGAACACCATATTCCAAATGTGGCCTAAGGTCCTATAAAGCTGCAAAATGACTTGCCAATTTTTAAACTCAGTGCCCTGGCTGATAAAGGTAAGCATGCTGTATGCCTTCTTGACGACCTTCTCCACCTGCATTGCCACTTTCAGTGACCTGTGTACCTGTACACCCAGATCCCTTTGCCTATCAATACTCTTAAGGGTTCTGCCATTTACTGTTCTTTTCCTATCTGTGTTAGGTGTTCCTTTGTCAGGTGTATGGAAGGTTCTGATCAGAGAAAGGTATATAAAGATGGCCAACTGATGCTTTCTCTGAGAACACTTTTCAGGTTCCCAGCAAATCAGTTGCTGTTCTGAAGTTTTATGATCATCGATATGGGGGACAATAAAAAGAGATTAACACGCAATTTCTTCCAGATCTCAGCACATTCCAGATTGAATAGACTGCTGGCCAATATTAAACTGCTTGAAATATTGTTTCATTATTTCCCACAGTCTAGATGTTATCTAGCTATTAGTATCTTGTGTGTAAACCATCACCTAAAACAAAGTGTTTGCTCATTATTGTTTCACAAGATGTTGGTCTGAATCACAAAAGGTTAACATGCAAGTACAAACAAGTCATTAGGAAAGCTCATAAGGCTATTGTTTATTGTGAGGGTAATTGATTACAAAAATAGGAAGGTCTTGCTTCGGTTCGACAGAGCATTGATGGGATCACATCTGGAATATTGTGTATATATTAGTTTCCTTACTGAAGGGAAGATATAAGTATGTTAGACACAGTTCAGAGAAGGTTTATTAGACTAATAACAGGAATGGAAGGGTTACCTTATGAAATAAGGTTGGAGAGATTGGTGTGAATTTTACCATCACGCCCGCCCTGGAATGGGGGGTGGACAAGGCTTGTGGAACGGCATTCTCTGTTGGCCTTGGGCAGTATCTTGTGAGCCTTGGGCGAGCGAGGTAGTAAAATTCCAACAGTTAAGTTTGTATCTGCTAGAGTTTAGAAGAGTAAAGTGATTTAATCAAAACCTTTCAAAACTTGAGGGTTATTAACAAGGTGGATGTGGAAAGGATGTTTCCTCTTGTTGGAGGACTAGGGGTCACTTTACAAATATAATGCCTTACTCATTTAAGACGTATATGAGGAAAATATTTTCCCTTAGCAGGTCATGTGTCCCTGGAATTTTCTTTCTCAAAAGGCAGTGGAAGCAGAATCTTTAAATATTTTTAAGGCCCAGCTAGATAAGCTCTTGACCAGCAAGGGAATGAAAGGTTATCAGAGATACGCAGGACCGTGGGAGTGAGGTTACAATCAGATGATCTTATTGAATGGTGTAGCAGGCTCGAGGGGTTGAATGGTCTACTCCTGTTTTTAATTTGTATGTTTGTGGGAGCTTGCTGTGTGAAACCTGGCTTTCACTTCCCTAGGTTACAATAGTGTGTACACTTCGGGAGGTTTTGCATTGATTGTAATCTGCCTTGCGATGTCCTGAAGTTGTGAAAGGCACAATGTAAATGTCAACTGTTCTTTTTTCTCA
Source organism: Sphyrna mokarran (assembly GCA_024679065.1). Lineage (NCBI taxonomy): Eukaryota > Metazoa > Chordata > Chondrichthyes > Carcharhiniformes > Carcharhinidae > Sphyrna > Sphyrna mokarran. The sequence continues at coordinate 46,535,783 of JAGIQG010000017.1, forward strand.
CTCAGGGTAAGTAGTGTCTGGAACCCCAGTCTTTTGCTGAAGAAACAACTCTCAGAGAAAATGGTTTTCCTATGAAATATTTCTCATTCTGGAGGCTAACTTTTGAGTTGAAACAAGCAGGAAATGAGAAAAATGACTGTTAGCAGTTTTAGTTCATTCAAACTTTCAGGCTACAGAAAATATAGCGTGACCAAACTATAAACATGGAAAATAGAAGCAGAAGAGGCCAATCGACCTTTTAAGCCTGCTGTGCCATTCATTTTGATCATGGCTGATCATCAAATTCAATATTCTGATTCTCCCTTCCCCTATATCCCTTACTACCTTGAGTCCCAAGAGCACTATCTAATTTCTTCTTGAAATCAAATAACATTTTGACCCCAATTAAATAAAAGAACATTTACAATAGGGGAAATGGGTAAGAGGGCAGCACAGTGGTTAGCACTGCCGTCTCACAGCCCAAGAACCCAGGTTCAATTCCGGGCTTGGATGACTGCGTGGAGTTTGCACGTTCTCCCTGTGTCTGCGTGGGTTTGCTCCGGGTGCTCTGGTTTCCTCTCACAATCCAACAATGTGCAGGTTAGGTTGATTGGTCATGTTAAATCTCCCCTTAGTGTCAGGGGCATTAGCAGGGTAATATGTAGGATCACACAGAAAGGGCTTGGGTGGGACTGTTGACAGTACAGGCTCAAGGGCCGAATGGCCTCCCTCTGCATTGTAGGGATTCTATGATTCTAAAGATGTACAGTTTAGGTTAATTGAACATGCTACGTTGCTCCTTAGAGGCAGGGGGGATAGCAGGGTGAATATGTGGGAGTTTCATGGATAGGGCTTGTCGATGCAGATGGGCGAAATGACCTCCTTCTTCACTGTAGGGATTCTATGATTCTGTAAACAGGCCAACAATGCAAAAACATAAAACACCATCAAATGTAACACAATCACATCATCTGGCTTTTCACTGCTAGGTAATCTTCCGTGGCACTGAGCACAACAGTTCAATCTGGATGAAAAACAACTTGCTGTTTCCCAGTTGAATGCAGTAAGTCATTTATTCTTAACAGGGTGACAGGCACGAGGGATGTAAATAAACTCACACGGTAAAGGATAGCTGCGGGTTGCTGCTGTGTCCCTGTAACACAAATGAATGGAAAGCAATGGGATGAACTGATGGATGGTCCCAGCTTCTGGGAGCTGGGAACCGCGAGGTGGCGTTAGGTATTCACTCTTCACCCTGGCTCCCAGCTTCACATCTTGCCCGGTCTGTGTCAATTCTCATCAAAATCGACGTGTATTTCGGGAGTTTATGAGCGGCCACTGTAGTCTGGGTGGATTAGTTTGGCAGCCAAGCATCTTAATAAGGATTAGATGTACCTAGCTTAGTGTTTTATTGAGCAGCGGTCAATAGGGAGAGGGGAAAGAGCTAACAGAGTGGCGTGTTTGTACAAACGCCTTCCCCTAGAAACCTGATTAAGACGAGGTTAGTGAGTTTGACAATTCTCTTTGATCTCACTTCATCAAAGAGCTCCCTGAACAGCCTTCTTTTCACACTACTCTCCACGCTGGCTGTGTTGTTAAAACAAATCCCCCCACCCCACCACAGATTTTAATCAGTGGCAGCACACACAATTGCATTTAAATAAACTGTTGGCTGCTTTTACTATCTGTTTTTAACAGTGCAAAATTGTATCATTGGCTCACTTTTTTTTAAAATTCGTGTCATTCTAAAAGTTATATTTAAAGAAATCATGTGTATTATTTCTGTTTAAGAAGTCCTGAACTGAGATGAATATAAAAGCAAAATACTGCAGATGCAGGGATTCTGAAATAAAAACGGAAAACTCAGCAGGTCTGACATTTCAAACTATCCTGATAGTGCAAAGGGAGGCCATTCGGCCCATCGAGATTCCATCAACAACAATCCCACCTAGGCCTTATCCCTGTAAACCCACAGATTTACACCACTAACCTATGCATCCCAGGACACTAAGTGGCAATTTACCCAGGCCAATGCAGCTAACCTGCGCATCTTTGGACTGTGGGAGGAAACCGGAGCACCCAGAGGAAACCCACGCAAACATGGGGGGAACGTACAAATTCAACACAGTTACCCAAGTCAGGGATCGAAGCCAGGAGCTGTGAGGCAGCAATGCGAGCCACTGTGTCATTATGCCACCCAGAGAGTTAATGTTTTGAATCCAATGTGACTTTCTTTCTGATATAATGAAGTATACACTATTCTGGGCTTTGTTATTAGGGGCATAGCATACAAGAGCAAAAAGGTTTTGTTGAATTTGTGTAAATCTCTAGTTTGCATTGCATCTAATTTTGTGTATCGCATTTTAGGAAGGATTTTGTTTTAATTGGTTTATGGAGTGTGGGCATTACTGGCTAGGGTGATATTGTAAGAAGTCTCATAACACCAGATTAAAGTCCAACAGGTTTATTTGGCAGCACAAGCATTCACAGTCTCACTCCTTCTTCAGGTGAGTTTCTTCAGTTGAGTTCGGGCTGACATTTACATTCCAATCCTAGATGTGAAGGCGTTGGAGAGAATGCAGAAAAGATTCACGGAAATGGTTCCAGGGCTAAGGAACTTCAGTTACGACTGGAATTGGAGAAGTTGGGACAATTTTCCTTTGGTAAAAGCTTGTTGACAGTCAAGGTACTCAAAATCCGAAAGACTCTGGCTAGACTTGACAGGGAGAAGCTATTCCCACTTGTAAGAGGATTGAGAGTGAGAGGACACAGACTTAAAAGAATTGATAAAAGAAGCAAAAGTCATATGAAGAGAAACATTTCCACCCTGTTAGAGTTTCAGCATGTATCTCCTGAGAGTCTGGTGGAGGGACGTTCAATTGAAGCATAGAATCGTAGAATCCTACAGTGCAGAAGGAGGGCATTCAGCCCATCAAGTCTGATTTGACCACAATCCCACCACCCCCCCCCCCCCCCCCCCCCCCCCTCGCAGGCCCTATCCCCACAATTCCATGCATTTAACCTAGCTAGCTCCGCCGCCCCCACTGGCACTAAGAGGCAATTTAGCATAGCCAATCCACCTAACCAACACATCTTTGGGCTCCGGAAGGAAACCCAAGCACCCAAAGGAAACCCACACACACATGGGGAGAATGTGCAAACTCCATATAGTCACCCAAGCTGGGATTCGAACCCAGGTCCCTGGCACTGTGAGGCAGTAGTGCTAACCATTGCCATAGTGCTAACCATTATTGCCACTTTGCCACCCACATGGGAAAATGCTCTCCAAGGATTTCCTTTGGATTAAAAGTTGTGGGGAGAAGGCACCTCCTGCGGTATGTACGAGGTGAGGGACACCAGTAGTGTTCCTGCTGATTATACCTGCAGGAAGTGTGCCCATTTGCAGCTCCTTGAGGATTGTATTAAGGAGCTGGAGCTGGAATTAGAGGAACTCAGGATAATTCGGGAGGTTGAGGCGGATATTGACAGGAGCTACAAAGAGATAGTCACTCCTAAAAGTGATTCTTGGGTAACTATTAGGAAGAGGGGTAAGAAGCAATTGGGGAGACAATCCCCCGGGGCTGTTCCCCTCCAAAACAAGTTTTCTGTCCTGGAGGCTACAGTTGAGGAGGAATCAACTGGAGATGGCCAAAGGGAGCAGGTCCCTGGGGGTGAGCCTGCTGGGAATGCTCAGGTGGGTAGGGGGAATAAGAGATTGGGCCTGGTAATTGGAGACTCCATAGTTAGGGGGACAGATGGGAGAGTAAATAGTAACAAACGGGACTCAGGGCTGGTGTGTTGCCTCCCAGGGGCCGCGGTCCAGGATGTCTCAGAACGGGTTTTTAAGATTCTTAAGGGAGAGGGGAGTCAGCCCCAAGTCATAGTTCATGCAGGGACTCATGATGTAGGTAGGACAAGGGAAGGGGATATTAAACAGAAATTTATGGAGTTGGGGTGGAAGCTTAGGGCCAAAGCAGACAGAGTGGTTATCTCTGGACTCTTGCCTGTGCCACAGGATAGTTTAGAGAAGAACAGAGAGAGAGAATGTTTGAACTCGTGGCTGCGGGGATGGTGCAGGAGGGAGGGGTTCAGGTTCCTGAACAATTGGGACTCATTCTGGGATAGGTGGGACCTCTATAAGAGAAATGGTCTACACCTGAACCAGAGGGGAACCAATATCTTGGGGGGAAAATTTGCAAAGGCTATGCAGGGGGCTTTAAACTGATTCAGAGGGGGGGTGGGATCCTGAGTAGTTTGGATGCTAAGAGGGACGAGAATAGGGGGGTCATAGATGAGAACTGTAAAACACAGCAGCGTACGGGTGGAGTAGGGCATGGTTTGAAATGCGTATACTTTAATGCAAGAAGTATTCGCAATAAGGTGGAGGAACTTGCAGCTTGGACCAGTACCTGGAACTTCGATGTTGTGGCCATTTCAGAGACATGGATAGAGCAGGGACAGGAATGGTTGTTGCAGGTTCCGGGGTTCAAATGCTTCAGTCGGAGTAGAGAAGGAGGTAGAAGGGGGGGAGGAGTGGCATTATTAGTTAAAGACTGTATCACAGTGACAGAAAGGAAGTTTGATGAGGACTTGTCTGTTGAGGTAGTATGGGCTGAGGTTAGAAACAGGAGAGGAAAGGTCATCCTGTTGGGAGTCTTTTATAGACCTCCTAAAAGTTCTAGAGAGGTAGAGGAAAGGATTGCAAAGTCGATCCTGGACAGGAGTGAAAGTAATAGGGTAATTGTTATGGGGGACTTTAACTTTACTAATATTGATTGGAATAGCTATAGCTCTAGCTCGTTAGAGGGGTCAGTTTTTGTACAAAGTGTGCAGGAAGGTTTTTTGACTCAGTATGTAGATAGGCCAACTAGAGGTGAGGCTACATTGGATTTGGTGCTGGGCAATGAGCCAGACCAGGTGTTAGACTTGGAAGTTGATGAACATTTTGGTGATAGTGACCACAATTCGGTTACGTTCACCTTAGTGATGGATAGGGATAGGCATGAAGCTGGGGGCAGTAGTTATAGCTGGGGGAATGGTAATTATGAGGCCATAAGGAGGGAATTAGGGTGCATAGGTTGGACTAGGAAACTACAGGGACTGGGAACATCTGAAATGTGGAGCTTATTCAAGGAGCAGCTACTGCGAGTCCTTGATAAGTATGTCCCTGTCAGGCAAGGAGGAAATGGTCGAGTAAGGGAACCATGGTGTACTAAAAAAGTTAATTTGCTGGTTAAAAGGAAAAAGGAGGCTTATGTCAGGATGAGGCTTGAAGGCTCAGTTAGTGCAATGGATAGCTATAGATTAGCCAGGAGGGAGCTAAAGAGTGAGTTGAGGAGAGCTAAAAGGGGACACGAGAAGACTTTGGCTGATAGGATCAAGGAGAATCCTAAAGCTTTCTTTAGATATGTTAAGAATAGAAGATTGGTTAGGACAAGATTAGGGCCAGTCATAGACAGCAGTGGGAAGTTGTGCGTGGAGCCTGAAGAGATTGGAGAGGCACTGAACAAATATTTCTCTTTGGTATTCATGCAGGGAGATGTAAATGTAGTTGTGGAGAACACTGGGATACAGGGTTGCAAACTGGAAAGTATTGAAGTAGATAAGGAGGATGTGCTAGATATTCTTGAGGGTTTGAAGTTAGATAAGTCCCCTGGGCTGGACGGGATTTACCCTAGGATTCTCTGGGAGGTGAGAGAGGCGATTGCAGAGCCTCTGGCTCTGATCTTCAGGTCGTCGTTGGTTACGGGTATAGTGCCAGAAGACTGGAGGATAGCGAATGTGGTCCCATTGTTCAAGAAGGGGAAGAGAGACTTTCGGGGGAATTATAGGCCGGTGAGTCTTACTTCTGTTGTGGGCAAAGTATTGGAGAGAATTATTAGGGATAGGATTTATAGTTATTTAGAGAGAAATGAATTGATTGGGGATAGTCAGCATGGTTTTGTGAAGGGTAGGTCGTGCCTTACTAACCTTATTGAGTTTTTTGAAAAAGTGACCAAAGAGGTGGATGGGGGTAAGGCAGTTGATGTGGTATATATGGACTTTAGTAAGGCGTTCGATGAGGTGGCCCATGGAAGGCTTCTGCAGAAAATGCAGATGTATGGGATTGAGGGTGATTTAGCTAATTGTATTAGGAATTGGCTAGCAGATAGAAGACAGAGGGTGGTGGTTGATGGGAGATGTTCATCGTGGAGTTCGGTTACTAGTGGTGTACCTCAGGGATCTGTTTTGGGGCCCCTGCTGTTTGTAATTTTTATAAATGACCTGGATGGGAGTATTGAAGGATGGATTAGTAAATTTGCGGATGACACCAAAGTCAGAGGAGTGGTAGATAGTGAAGAGGGGTGTTATAGTTTGCAGAGAGACTTGGACAAGTTGCAGAGCTGGGCCGAGAGGTGGCAAATAGAGTTTAATGTGGAAAAGTATGAGGTAATTCACTTTGGCAGGAATAACAAATGTGTAGAGTATAGGGCTAATGGTAGGACTCTTAATAGTGTTGATGAACAGAGGGATCTTGGTGTATGTGTGCATAGATCCCTGAAAGTTGGAAATCAAGTCGATAAGGTTGTTAAGAAGGCATACGGAGTCTTAGCTTTTATTGGTAGGGGATTGAATTTCGGAGCCGCAACGTCATGTTGCAACTGTACAAAACTCTAGTGCAGCCGCACTTGGAGTATTGTGTGCAGTTCTGGTCCCCGCATTGTAAGAAAGATATGGAGGCATTGGAGAGGGTACAGAGGAGGTTTACCAGGATGTTGCCTGGTATGGAGGGCAGGTCTTATGAAGAGAGGCTGAGGGATTTGAGGTTGTTTTCGTTAGAAAGAAGGCGGCTAAGAAGAGACCTTATTGAAACATATAAGATGATTAGAGGTTTAGATAGGGTGGACAGTGATAGCCTTTTTCCTAGGATGGAGAAAGCTAGCACAAGGGGACATAGCTTTAAATTAAGGGGTGGTGGTTTTAGGACAGATGTCAGAGGTAGGTTCTTTACCCAGAGGGTGGTAAGGGTATGGAATGCCTTGCCTGCATCAGTTGTAGATGCGCCAAGTTTGGTGGCGTTTAAGAGGTTAGTAGATAAGTTTATAGATGAAAAAGGAATGGTTTAGGTTAGAGGGTCACTGCTTGCTCCTAATTGGTTGGCGCAACATCGAGGGCCGAAGGGCCTGTCCTGCGCTGTAATGTTCTATGTTCTATAATGGTACTTCATATTCTTTAGTGGCTAGCACTGTTGTCTCACCATTCCAGGGACCCAGGTTTGACCTCAGATCACTGTCCATGTAGTTTGCATGTTCTCCCCATGTCTGCATGGGTTTCTTCCAGGTACTCCTGTTTCCTTGTACTCTTCAAAGATGTACAGGGGGTTAGGTGGATCGGCCATGATCAATATGTCGGATTATAGGAATAGGGAAAGGAGTGGGGCCTAGATAAACTTCTTTCAGAAAGTCGGTGCAGGCTCGCTGGGCCAAATGGCCTACTTCTGCGCTCTAATAATTCTGTGGTTGTGTGAATTTTGCCTCGGCCATCTAGAATTACCCAGCAAGAAAAAGATGAGAATTAAGGCGCTTAGTATTTTAAATATTGCTACATTTCACTCAGTGAGTGCCCACAGCTTTGATTTGTTTGAAAGTGAAGTAGGTCAGGAACTGGGCATCTCCAGTTCCTATGAAGCACAGCAAAAGATTCTAAGATGGGAATTAATTTGGGGCTTTGCTACAAATGGGTGAAATGTGCACAGCCCGCCTGCTATGTGCAGTGCTTGATATTCAGGTGTGGGATTAAAATGGGTGGCTGGTTCAATATCCCTCTGTGGCTTTGATTAAAAAAAAGATCTGGACTCAAAATGTTAAGTCTTTTCTCTCCTTACAGCTGCTGCCAGGCCTGCTGAGATTTTCCAGCATTTTCTCCTTTGGTTTCAATAATTCTTGCCTTGCCCATTCTCAGAGATGGATTTCTATGCTCTTTGATCCACACGTGCTTCAACTGAGAGTGAAAAAGTAATTTAAAAAATGCAGATACCGCAATACACATGGGGAAAATATCCTGCAGGAGTGGGCGGGAAGTGGGGGGCGGCAAGTAGGGGAGCGGAGGTTGGGGGTGACGGGAGGGTTGGGGGGGGGGGGTGGGCGGGATGTGGAGGGGCAAAAGGTGACGTGACAGGAGGTTGGGGTGTTGGAAGATGAGAGGGGGGTTGTGGGAAGTGGGGGGGCAGGATGTGGAGGGGTGGAAGGTGACAGGGCGGCAGATTGGGATGTTGGGAGATGAGGGGGGGTGGGAGGTAGGGGGCGGGAGGTGGGGTGGATGGGGGGGGGGGGGGGCATTGCAATTAGCACAGTTTCATTGTAAACAAAATGGAACAAATGTGTATCTACAGACTTTGGTTTTAGTTTTAACAAAACTTCTCTTTTCAGAGCATCTTTAATGCAAACAATGTCTCAAGGAACTTTGTGGGGCATAAAGAGACCAAAAAAAAAGAAACCATACCAAAGAAGAAATATGGAATAAAAATAGGAACTGCTGGAAAAACTGAGCAGATCTGGCAGCATCTGTGAGAGGAGAAACAGTCTGTATCAAAGTCGAAACTTTTCTCAATAAAAGCAAATCACTGCGGATGCTGGAATCTGAAATCAAAAGAGAAAATGCTGGAAAATCTCAGCAGCTCTGCCAATATATGTACAGAGAGAAGAAAGTTGATATTTCCAGTCCAGATGACCCTATAGTTTAAGTATTTTTGTGCCTTTTAGCTTTGACAAAGTGTCATCTGGACTCAAAATGTCAGCTCTTTTCTCTCCTTACAGACCCGCTGAGATTTTCCAGCATTTTATTTCAGATTTCCAGCATCTGCAGTATTTCGCTTTTGTTTTAGTAAATAAATACAAACTGGTGTGATCAAATGTTTGTTCAAAAAGGTAAAAAAAAAAAGGAGTAAGAGACAGAAGATTTAAGGAGGAATTCCAGATGTTAGGGCCCAGGCAGCTGAAGGGAAGGTGGTCAAAGAGAGTGTGGAGTGATTCAGAGTCAGATGATTGAAGAGTTCTCTGTTCACAGGCTGTGGGAAGTTACAGAGAGAAAGTGATGAAGCTGAAACATAGTCTTAATAATCCCTGTGGCCATTTGTCCTTCAGCTGAGCTTTGGGCACCATATTCATTTCAACACCAAAACTATCTATTGTCCTATGTAACCACTCCACTCCTGCATTGACTTGTCTTCTGTTGAGAATTTCATCAATGCTTTTTGTCACCTGCTGAATGGACAATTTCAGTGCTGCTCACATATCATTTACATGCCCCCTATCCAGACTCCTTCCTAACTTGCATCAAATCCTGTTTGTTCTTTGGTGCTGCGTTCAATGATAGACATTGATAATTGGTCTACCAACATCTCAGTTTTAAAATGTTTATCGTCATAACATTGCTCCAAGGCATTACCACAATCATCTCTGTAACCTCCTCCAGCCCTTTGACCTTCTCTGATAGGACTGGGCATGTTTCCTTTGGAGTTTGGAAGAGTGAGGGGTGACTTGATTGATGTATATAGACACCATTTTAAAATTAAGGATCTTATAGGGTAGAGATGGGGAGATTTATTTTGTCTGAATCGGTTGTGCGACTTCAGAACTCTGCTTCAGAGGGCAGCATGGTGGCACTGCTGTCTCACAATGCCAGAGACCTAGGCTTAGTTTCCAGCTTAGGTCACTGTCCGTGTGGAGTCTGCAAGTTCTCCCTGTGTTAGCGTGGATTTTGTCTGGGTGCCCTGCTTTCTTCCCACATTCTGCAAGACGTGCCGGTTTGGTGCATTGGCCATGCTAAATTCTCCCTCAGTGTACCAGAACAAGCGCTGGAGTGTGGAGACTAGGGGATTTTCACAGTAACTTTATTACAGTGTTAATGTAAGCCTATTTATGACACTAATAAATAAATAAATAATGGGGTGATGGAAGCAGGGTCATTGAATATTTTTAAGGCAGAGGTGGATAGATTCTTGTTCGGCAAGGGAATCAAAGGTTAACAGGGGTATAGGAATGTGGAGCTCAACACAAACAGATCAGCCATGATCTTTTTAAATGGAGGAATAGGCTTGAGGGGCTGAATGGCTCTTATTTCATATGTTTGTGTGAACCTTATATTCCTCTAGCTCCGCTCTTTTGCCCATCTCTTTTCTTCCTCATTCTATCAATAGTGCATGTCCTTCAGCCATCTAAAACTGCACTCTGGAAATTCTCCTCCTCAGTCTCTCCAGCCCCTGTCTCTGTTTTCCTTTTAAGACTGTGCTTAAAATTTATCACTTTTACTCAGCATTTAATTACCCATTGCAACAGCAGCTTCATTGGCTTTCTTCTGATTTTTTTAAAGAAATTTATTGTTCTCTTGTACATTAAAAAAGAGCGCAGGATAAATCTAAACTGTGTGGCACATTTGAACACATTTCAGTGTGTGTCCCTCCATTTTTTATGGTCACAGGTTGACAATTTCGTGTTCATTTTCAGACTGCATGCTTCCATAACCAGGCGAATACATCAGCAAGTATTTCCATTCACATGGCACCTTTTGGGAGGCTAAGCATCACAAGACACCTTCACAGAAACATTAACAAACAAAATTTGATGCCAAGTCACATAAGGAGATGTTGGGACAGATGACCAAAAGCCAAGCCAAAGAGGTATGTTTGGGGGTACTTTTTAATTGTTGTTGCCGTTGCCCAGGTAGGAACATTCAAATTATATGGCTTAGAACTGAGGCAGCTGAAGGTTGATTTGGGTGATTAAATTGCACATGTGCATGGGCACAGAGATTAGAGAGGATTGCAGCATCAGAGGAAGTTGCAGATATAGAGAAGAGATTTGGAAACAAGAATGAAGATGAGGTATTGCCATACTGGGAGTCAATGTAGATCAGTGAACACAGGAGAGATAGGTGAATAGAACTTGGCACAGGCTAAGATTCAGTAGCAAAGTTTTGGATGTGATTAAGTTCAAGGAATGTGTGATTGAAGAAATGCTGATCAGAAGACATTAGATTGGTCAGATCTTATTCATTTATGTGGTGAGCATTACTGAGGGAGTGGGAGGTGGTGGTGGTGGGGGTGGTGTTGGCTAGAATGTAGTTCAAAATAATGCCAACAGTGTGGGTTCAACCCTTATATTGACTAAGGTGGTTCTTATCATCTGCCTCCTTGCCTTGCGTCAGAATATATATAGCAACCCTTGGACAGAAGGACACAATGTGAAGAGTAAAATAGCATCTCTGACAAAAGAAGCATTTACGATCCATCCCGAATTGCTGTTGCAAAGCTGGCAATGAGCTCTCTCCTTGAACTATTTTAGTTTGTCTGGTGTAGGTGCAGCCACACTGCTGCTAGGGAGTTCCAGGGTTTTGATCCAGTGACAATGAAGAAACAATGATAGCATTTCAAGTCAGGATGATGTCTCACTCGGAGAACTTGCAGGTAGCAGTGACCCCATGCATCTGCTGCCCTTGTCCTTCACGGTGGTAGATGTTGTGGGTTTAGAAGGTGTTATCTAAAGGGGCTTGTTGAGTTCATTCAGTGCATTTTGAGTACACATTACTGTCACTGTGCTTTGGAAGTGGAGGGAGAGACTGTGGATGGGGTGTTAATCAAATGGCTGCTTTGTCCTTGATAGTGTTGAGCTTCTTAGTGGTTGGAATCTCACTCATCCAAGCAAGTGAAGAGTTTTCCATCACAATACTGACTTTGCCTTGACAGGCTTTGGGGAGTCAGGAGATGATTTACTTGCTGCACAATTCCTAGTCTTAGCCTACATTTGTAGCCACAGTGCTTACCTGGCCTGATCCAGTTAATTTTCTTGTCAATAATAACTTTCAGGATATTGGTAGTGGGGGGAATTCAGCGATGGCAATGCTGTTGTACATCATGATGCTTAGATTCTGCCTTGTTGGAAATAGTTATTGCCCCTAACTGTGTGGTGAACATGTTTCTTTGCCATTTGTCAGCCCAAGCTTGAAAGTTGTCTAGATCTTTCTGCATATGGCCATGGACTGTTTCAGTATCTGTGGGGTTACAATAGGACATTGCAAAATCATCAATGATCAGCCTCACTTCTGACAGGGACGCAGCCAGGTTCTAAAGTTAAGGGGAGCGAACATATAAAAAAGATGCCCCTGTGATTCTGTACCAGACTGCCGGAGGTGTTTAATTCATAAATCAACATTTATTTATCTACTATTTTAATCACCTGAGAGAATGAAATGTAATTATTGATGTGGTGCCAGTGTTTTGGGGATAATCTAGCTGGCTTTAAGGGAGGTGGCTGGGGTTTTTTTTCCCAATGAAGAGGGTCAGAGCTGCATGAGGAACTCTCCACAATGACCCTCAATCCATGTCCTTGGGAGCCCAGTGGGACGGGCATTCAGGAGAGAGACAGAGAGGGATGTCAACTACAGAGTTAGTGAAAGGAATAGAAAAGGATTTACCCTCAGGCTGTTATAGTGATTCATGCAGGGAGAGACTACAATAATTTGTACATCAGGTGTTGTGAAAGATGAGAAAAAACACACACTGAGCTCATCCCGGAAATTTGCAGAACAGGTGGAGTCCTGATATCTTCAAACTTGGGAAAATTATTTATGGCAAACTTCATTTTATCCAATACATTTTGCCAATTTTTAATAAATCCCTGAAATTGGCCCTTTCAATAATTTGAAACGATAAAACAATCCATTCCTTTGGCCCAAAGAACATTTCCACCCCGAAAGCTACAATCATCCACATAGTTGGATTTCAATGAGATGTATATTCTATTCATCACCTAATAACCTTTCTCCATGAACTGGTGGTAATTCAATGTCAAGTAGAGGAGACTGTTTTAGATGGATCTCTGATAAGTTATTAAATATAATTTTGAACCTGTCTCTTTTAACTCCGTTCCACGCTATAAGATGAAGGGAAATACTTTCATTGTAATAAAACCTCCTGTTCAGACCCCCTGGATCTAATTTCACTCATGCTGATCTATTCATCAGCAAAATGCTGATAAAATAAAATATGCCTGATCATAACCGGGCTGCTGATTACCTGGAACCCAGCAGCACACATTACAGATCTGAGGGACCCATCAGGAACATCCTGTAGAAAAAGGGCCACTTTTGAAGAACGTGCTCAGTGGGAAGAGTCACTCCCTCTGTCCCCCACCCACTTCCTCCCCCCCAACCTATCCAGTTATGCCGCTGCTTCTGACCATGTGATGGAGCACAAGTCATTGATGAAACAGATGATTGACCCTGTCATGAAATCCAATAATCATAGAATCCCATTCGGCCCATCAATTCTGCACTGAGCACAATCCTGCCAAGGCCTTATCTCCATAATCCCACATATTTATCCTGCTAATCCCTCTAATCTACGCATCTTGGGATACTAAGGGACAATTTAATATGGCCAATGCACCTAACTCACACATTTTTAGACTGTGGGAGGAAACTGGAGCCCCTAGAATAAACCCATGCAGATACAGGGAGAGTGTGCAAACCCCACACAAACACTGACTTAAGACAGGGATTGAACTCATCACTGGAGCCATGAGGTAGCAGTGCTAACCACTGTGCCACTGTGCCACTCAATACCAATATTCCACCTATTCTGGGAAATTAACTTTTATAACTATGTTACACTATCTATCTAAAACTGCTATGTATATCATTATTTGATTTAATTTGATTTATTATTGTCACATATTTTTACATATAGTGAAATGTATTGTTTCTTGCGCATTTTACAGACAAAGCATTGTTGTTTCATAGAAAAGGAAACGAGAGTGCAGAATGTACTGTTACGCTCATAGTTAAGATGTAGAGAAAGATCAACTTAATGCAAGGTCCATTCAAATAGATCCATTCAAAAGTCTGACAGCAGCAGAGAAGCTGTTCTTGTTCTTGAGTCAGTTGGTATACGATCTTAAATTTTTGTATCTTTTTCACGAAGGAAGAAGGTGGAAGAGAGAATGTCTGGGGTGCATGGGGTCCTTAATTGTGCTGACTGCTTTGCCAAAGCAGTGGGAATTGTAGATAAAGTCAACGGATAGGAGGCTGGTTTGCATGATGGCTTGGGCTACATTCATGATCTTTTGTAGTTCCTTGCAGTCTTGCGCAGAGCAGGAGCCATACCAAGCTGTGATACAACTAGAAAGAATGCTTTTTCTGTGGCATATCTGTAGAAGTTGGTGAGACTTGTAGCTAACATGCCAAATTTTCTTAGTCTTCTGAGAAAGTAGAGGCATTGGTGGGCTTTTTTAACTATAGTGTTGGCAAGAGGACAGGTTAGAATTTGAGTCCTTCAAAAGCAACCTTCAATCAAAGACAGGACTCATTCTTCAGCTGGAGGTTGGAGTGTGCAATTCCTGCCAACAGGAATTTATTTCCACATTGGACTCTGGCTAAAATCCCTGTAATGCCATTTAGCAGCTGATCCAACTGGAAGTCACTTAAGAAGAATTCATTGTTCAGGAGGATTACTTAGATGTGAAATCTTTTTAACAGAGTGAGTGTTGCTAGCTGGAAACACCCTGACCGAAAAGCTAACAATGAACTCACTTGTGACCACACAACACTTGTAAAATAAGAGTGATCAGAAACTCATAAAGCTGCATGACTAAAATAGAGAAGGAAAAGAGGCATACCATTCATCTGACCCCCTTCCTTCCCTGAACACGTGTAATTTACCTCATTGTGTGCTCTACACCAATCTTTCAAACACCTTGAGAAAAGCAAATCGGCACAGTCTCTGATCCTAATGCTAACTAAGTAAACTGAAGAGGATTTATTTATCTCCTAATACCTTGATTTATCTCAAAACAGAGAAATTCATGGAATCATAGATTCTCTAGAGTACAATATATTATGTGTCAATTTGCTCTTTAATTATTACGGTGTAAGCATTTTAAAGATGTATGCATCCATTTTATTACACGCTTTATGTTTTAAAGGACAAGGTAGGGGTGAACTGTTGTAAGGGGCACTGGATGATCTTCATCCATTTCCAAAACACTTTAGCATGTTGTCATCTCCAAGGCCCAGCAGCACAAGGCAGTTGATATTTCTCAACCAAAACCCCTATTCATATAAAACAATTGACTCTCACCTGTAATGTCTCATACCGAGTTGTATTTTTCAATCCAAACTGACAATCGAGAGCTGACTAAGAGATTGTCTAACTTGTGGAGTTGCTGCTGCTTTCAAATTTGACATTAATCAAATTTCTATCTGCTGCTTTTGCTGAATGTTAAAGTTTCCTTGATGTTAAGAAGAGCAAAGGAAATTCTCCTGGTGTCCTGAGTCACCAGAACTCCCTTAACCAAGCGAACCAAAATGTGGTCATTGCTTTCACTCTGACTGTGCTGAGTTGCTACAGTTGTCTGCACACTCGGTTTCAAACTGGGCTAAATTTCACCGCAGCAGGTCACGTTCCACTACTGGATGTCCTCAGATGTAGTATTTTGAATTTTTGAAGTTCACTCTGTTTGCAATGCTGTGGCCCATCCTGAGGAAAGTTCTGTTTGTTTATGGGCACTTGCCAACCAATATGATGATGGTTTGTGAATGAATAATATCACAACAACCAAATGGGAACTGGTCAGTTCCAAATAGTCACCCGAGCAGCCTCATTGGTTAAATGTCTATTATGATCCCTTCTTTGTCAATGGGTATGCACTTGAGAAAGGTCCAATCGCACCTACACTGATGCCTTTCTCAATTGATATGTAATATTGTTCTACCAGCCTCATTTGCGAATACCAAAATTATTCCAAATTATTTTCAGGCCTATGAGAGCCCATAATAAAAGATGTTGTCCTCATCCCATCCACACCCTGGCATCCATCACTGTTAACCACTTCAAAATGCCTCAGAGAAAGATGTTGTTCAAAATTGAATAGTTAAATAAATAATATTTCACAGCAAAAAGCAAGAGGGAGAGAGCACATCAACTATGATGACAGTTAGATGCCAGCCACCGATGCCTTTGTTTCTGTGGAGGTTGGTGGGCCAGGTGCCTGGAATACATCCAGTGTATTCCTGACCTCCTCTCGTGGCCACTCTGGCTACTGGCAGCCTCTGAATTTCAAATTTATTCATTGCACATGAAGCACGTTCTACCCTCTTGTTAGCTGTTTGTGGCTCAGTTGGTGCCAGCTTTGCCTCCAAGGTGGTTGGCTTTGGATTCAAGGTTGCCCACCTGTAGGGGACTTCGAAGGAGAGCAAAGGAGTTCTCCCCAGCATTTATCCCTCAGTCAGCCTCACCAAAATAAAACAACAAATGATCAGAATCTTGAAGGATTCAGACATGATAAATAGGGGAAAACCATTCACACTGCTGGAAGGATTGAGAACAAAAGGGAACAGATCTAAACTAATTGTCAAAAGAAACAATGGAGACATTAGATGAAACTTCTTTTTCCACACAACATGTGGTTAAGCTCTGGAATGTACTGCCTGAGAGTGAGGGGGGAGGAGCGGTACATTGGTTAGCACTGCTGCCTCACAGAGCCAGAGACCTGGCTTTGATCCCAGACTTGGGTGACTATGTTGAGTTTGCATGTTCTCCCCATGTCTGCGTGGATTTCCTCTGGCTGTCTAGATTACTCCAAAGATGAACAAGTTCAGTGGAGTGGCCAGGGTAAATGCCAATATCTCACATCATGGTAAATGCAGCAGAGGAGAGGTGAGCCTGGGTAAATTGCTCTTTCAGAGAGTTGGTGCAGACTCATCTGACGAAGGAGCAGTGCTCCGAAAGCTTGTGGCTTGTGTTATCAAGTTGAATTTTAACCTGATGTTGTGAAACTTCTTACTGAGCTTACCCCAGTCCAACACTGGCATCATGGGAACCTACGATTCAGTGGTGGTTGAGGCAAGTTCAATGGAAGCATTCCAGAGGGAATTTAAATAGCAGCGTAAAGGGGAAAATGTGTAGGGCTGGAAGCGCAGGGGTGAAGAGGGGTGGAGGGGACTGGCACGAAGCAGATTGGTGTGTTCGGAGGGCTGACACAGACAGGCCGGCCCGAATGACCTCCTCCTGCACACGAATCATTGCTTGCAAACTGGTTTCCACCTATATTACAAATAGGAGTGACCTTCAAAGAGCTGTGATGTGCTTTAGGATGTCTTCTGGGTTTGTAAAAGACTCTATGGAAATATAAAAGCCTACCTTCCCTACCTGCCCAAGATTCAATAAGACGTGTGAACACAATGTAAATGTTGCAATGCTTGGAGGAGAATTTCACCAGCACTGCTTCCCACTCCAACAGACCACACTTGTGACCCCAATGGGATGCAGAGTTGAGCGTGCCTGCATAACACATGGACACTTTCCACTAGCAAAGAAGCCACAACATCTCCAAACAATCTGAAGGAGTAAAACAAAAGAAGTGTTAGCAACCAAAAAAACAAACAAAACCTCCTGGCCAAAGTAAGGACTCAGATTCCACACAACTTTCTATAATAGAAGTTTATTCCCAAGTTTAATGTCCTTGGAAAGTTCCCCTTCAAAGTTTTTTTTTACAGTTTATTTATTAGCATCACAAATAGGCTTACATTGACGTTGCAATGAAGTTACTGTGAAAATCCCCTAGTCCCCACACTCTGGTGCCTGTTCAGGTACACTGAGAGAGAATTTAGCATGGCCAATGCACCTAACCAGCATGTCTTTCAGATTGTGGGAGAAAACTGGAGCATCCGGAGGAAACCCACGCAGACACGGGGAGAACGTGCAGACTCCGCACAGAAAGTGACCCAAGCCAGGAATTAAACCCGGGTCCCTGAGGCATGATGTGGAGATGCCGGTGTTGGACTGGGGTAAGCACAGTAAGTATCAGACTGTGAGATAGCAGTACTAATCACTGTGCCACTCTGTTTCAACTATTTGATGGAGGTTCGCTTATGAAATGCATTTGGATAGTTTCAGTGGGTGTTATCAAGAAGTTAAAGCCCTAACAGCAGTTCAGAGAAAGCTGCTTTAAATTGCTTCTCGAGAACTTGCTCAGCAGTCTATATTTGCTTTACTGGAGCAGGAGTGCTGGAGAACCCACTAGCTGTGTAAACTTTTCACTGCTCTGCATTTTCCCGGCTTTGATCTCCCTGGTCTGTTTAATCAAGTGGATTTCAAAGTTTAGCCCGTTGCAATCGCGGATCAAACGCCGCGAAATGCAGTGAGAATGATCTGAATGCGTCCAATTCCCCCCAGCCAGACAGGGTGTAGACTATCAACATCGTCCCGGCTCCAAAATCAACACAGACGTGAACCGGGTCGGCTAGTGGATGGAGATTGCGCCAGTATGTTCCCACACCCTGCACCTGGACTTCTCAATTCCGAAACCAGCCTGTGGGATTGAGAGGAACTTTCTCACTAGCTCACTTCGCCGTCCCCACAGCCGGCGCACTCGCTGCCTTCGCTCATTTTATTCGATTTAAATAAGGGGGGAACCCGAGATAAACAGAAAGGCAGAGAGATGGAGCAACAGAGAGAATTCACAAGAAAAAGACAAGCCGGCAGAAAGAGAGGCAATGACATTGAGAAATGCAGCGGGGAAGACAAGGGAGCGAGAGACAGAGAGAAGCAGGGAGGCTTTACATATAGACCGGGAATCACAGGCTGAAAAAGTGATGCAGAAAGCGGCAGTCGGAATATTAGAATGGGAGAAGGAGAAAGAGAGAGGGAGGTGGGAGAGTTAGAGGGAGATAGAGACGGAGATGGAAGTATAGAGGGAGATAGAAACAGAGTGAAGAAGATAGAGGTAAAGAGAGAGAGTCTTAAAGACAGAGAGAGAGAGAGAAAAGAGACAGAGAAAGAGAGGGAGATAGAAGCGGGGAGAGAGATAGAGGCAGAGAGAGAGAGATGGAGGCAGAGAGAGAGAGATGGAGGCAGAGAGAGAGGGAGAGAGTGACAGAAAGAGAGATAAAGGCAGAGACAGAGAGAGATAGAGAGAGAGAGCGATAGAGGCAGTGAGAAATAAAGGCAGAGAGAGATAAAGGCAGAGAGATGGAGCTGGAGGCAGAAAGATAGAGCGATAAAGAAGGAGATAGAGGCAGAGATATAGATAGAGGCAAAGAGAGGGAAATAGAAGCAGAGAGGGAGATAAAGAGGAAGATGGAAGTATAGAGGCGGACAGAGATAGAGAATGAAACAGAGGCAGAGATGGAGGTCGAATTATCGAGAGTGCGGGAGAGGGAGTTCGAGCCAGCTTTCGGAAAGGTGTCAAAACTCGATGTGGTGCCATCTGTGGGGAATGCGGTCCACTGGGAATGACTGGATTTCACCCTGGGGGTGTGTGGGGGGGGGGGGGGTAGTCCCGAGGGATTGTAAACTCTCCGGAACATCATTAAGTGAAGCTTTGAAATCCCAGCCCAGGCTTTGTCACACATGGCGAGGGGGGGCGGGAACAAAAACAACATCAGCAAATATAAATGGGCTGCCGAAAGCCCAGGGTAAATCAGTAGCGGCAAAGTTCCTGCTGTGGAGTGAGTTAGAAGCAGGCACACCCCCTCCGCCACACACGGATGTACAGTGTACCTGGGCCGGGCTTTCTGACAGTCTGAAGGACATATTCAGTTGCTGGTTCATATCTGAGTTTCTGGCACCCGGGACTTTGGCTGTGTGTCTGATCGCTGAGGCGAATCGAGGTCCTGACCATGTATTTGGAAGCGGTGTGGGTGGACAGGCTGTTCCTCACCTTCTGCCTCTACAATGCCGTGAGCTCCTTCAATTCAAATGCTATCAAGACGGGTAGCGGAGCGGTCCAGAACCCGGGCCACCCGGTCAGCACTGCTCCTCAGGTTGTCCATCATCACAGTGTCAACAAGAACCATGCTGTCGACCAGTTCCAGGTGTGTAATATTCCCCCAAAGTCTCGGGCACTTCCTGAAGCTGCCGCTCCTTCCCAAATCCAGCTCTCAATTTCATCACACCCAAAGAAATGACTCAATCTGGAACATTCCTTACTGTCTTTAAGATTTTATCATCCAATATTATTTCACTTTTAGCATGTTTCAGACCTGATTTCAGCACAACAATGTTTGTTAAATAATGTGAGTGTTTGTATGTTACACAGTGTGTCTGTGCTGATGTATCCATCTCTGCATCCTTGCTAGAGATATCTATATGTATATGTGTATGTGTATGTTGCTCAGTGTCTTTGCTGGGGTAACTGTATACATGTATGTGTATGTTACACGTGTCTTTCTTAGAGATATTGGTGTACCTATGTGTATGTTACAATGTGTCTGTGTTGAACATGCTATGTGTATGTTATGTAGTATGTGTTTGCTGGGGATATCCATATGTATGTTACATACTGTGTCCTTACTGGGTTTGTCAATGTGTATGTATGTTACAAGATCTGGATCAGTTTGTGTTCTATATGTGTGTCTGTGTTGCTGTGTATATTGCAGGGTCTATCTCTGTTGTATGGTATATCTGTGTGTGCCCATGATGTAGGATATATATATATTTGCGTCTGTTCATGTTGTAGGTTATATTTGTGTGTGCCTGTGTTACAGGATATATCAGTGTGCACCCATGTTGTAGATTCTATGTGTACGTGCCCATGGTACAGGATATATCTATGTATGCCCATTATGTAGACTATATTTGTGCACATGCTGTAGGGTATATCAATCTGTGTCCAAATTATAGGGTACGTCAGTGAGTGCTCACATTGGTACATCTGTATGTGGCTATGTTTGTACTCATGTTGTATGGTATATCACTGTGTAGCTATGTTGTATGGTATGTCAGTGTGTGTCCATACCATAGGGTATATCAGAGTGTGTCATGCTGTGTGGTATATCAATGTGTGCCCATGTCGTGGGGTATATCAGTGAATGCCTAAGCTGTAGGATATATCAGTGAGTGCCCATGTTGTATTGTATGTCAGTGAGTGCCCATGCTGTAGGGTATGTCAGTGTGTGGCCATACTGTAGGGTATATCAGTGAGTGCCCATGCTGTAGGGTATGTCAGTGAGTGCCTATGCTGTAGGGTATGTCAGTGAGTGCCCACGCTGTAGGGTATGTCAGTGTGTGCTCATACTGTAAGGTATGTCAGTGTGTGCCCATACTGTAGGGTATATTAGTGACTGCGAATGCGGTAGAGTATATCAGTCTGTGCCCATGTTGTAACGTATATGTGTGTGCCCAGACTACAGGTATGTTAGTCTGTGCCCATGTTGTAAGGTATTAGCAGTGTGCCCATGCTGTAACGTATGTTGTAAGCTTAAACAGTGTGTGACCATACTGTAGAGTATATCAATGTGTATCTATGCTGTATGGTATATCAGTGTGTCGATGTTGAAGGATATATCAGTTTGTGCCCATGTTATAGAGTATATATCAGTGTATTGCCATTTAACAGTGTGTTCTCTCCCTGTGTGTTCTCGGAGGTGCGTTTGCGATAATGAGTTTCGGTGTTCACGGTGTTTTAGGGACTGACCCTTACTCTTGTTCTCCTTTCCAGATCTCCACTTGTCTGGATGACCGGGACTGTGCTATCGAGCAGTTCTGTTCCGTTTCGCGTTCCGCTTCCCAGCATTGCCTCAACTGCCGCCGGCGCCGCAAACGCTGCCTCCGAAATGCCATGTGCTGCCCGGGCACACACTGCAGCAACGGTGAGGCTCTGGGAAGAGACAGGGTATAGAGGCAGGGCAAGAGGGGAGAGAGACAGGGTTAGCGTGGAAGAGAGGATACAGCTGTGTGGAGAACTGGCTGCGTGAAACTGGGAAGCAAGGAGAGATTTATTTTAATAACTCATGATAACAGAGCTGTGGCCCCAGCGTGAAATATATTTTAATATTCATCGCGCTTTAACCTACATGACAGGAGCGATTTGCAAAAAGAAAGATTTTTTTGAATGAGGTATTTTGTACTTGTATTTAAAGAGAAAAAAAACTTCTTAAAAAGGCCATAACAGAAATGATTCTGAAGATTTTTTACATTAAATTCTGAGTTACTTTAACTCAATAAATCAGACGTTTCAAAATCCATTGCAGAAAGAAATCATTGCCCGGAAAGTGCAAAAGTCCAGAAAGGCATTAAATAAACGTAACCCATAGTCAGATTGGCAGTGACCGCCCCCTGCCACCCCTGCCCCCGCCCACTCCCCTCCCCCCTGCTCTGGTTGAATACGGGAGTCCTCCTACACTCACTGTCCTTGCCCACAGATAAAGTTTGAGCCCAGAGGTATACATTTCCATCAGAGTCTGTAATTAACCTTCTGTCAACCAAGTAGCTGGCAGGGAGAGGAGGGAGATGGTTCACTCCAGGGGGTGGTGGTTCATTTCAAGGGAGATGGTTCATTTTAGGTGAAATGGGGGGAAGATGAACTCTGGACTGAAGGAATTCTGCTTTATGTGTTCAGGTATGTGCATGCCCAATGATATGGAGCATATTCCTGGGGAAGTGGAGGAATCAGTGCTGGAGAGCTGGATCCAGGAAGGACAGCATACCACCTTGGATAGCCACCCAAGGAGGACAACTCTGCCGGCAAGTTCCCACACTGTTAAAGGTAGGCTTCCAGCTATGATTGTAATACTACATTATGTACTTTCTCCTATTGTTTTCCCCATGTCCTCTATGAACGGTATGCTTTGTCTGTAGACTATGTACTTTTCACTGCGTACTAATGCATATGACAATAATAAATCTGTCTGCCAGCTTCAAATGGGATGTGGAAGATTCTAATTAAACTTTCTTTCTTTCTCTGTTCCTCTTCCTCAGGTCAGGAAGGTGATGTGTGTCTCAGGTCTTCAGACTGTGCCCCGGCTCTGTGCTGCGCGCGCCACTTCTGGTCCAAGATCTGCAAACCGGTGCTCAGGGAGGGCCAAGTGTGCACCCGGCACAAGCGGAAAGGCTCACACAGCCTGGAGATCTTCCAGCGCTGCGACTGTGCCCAGGGGCTATCCTGTCGGTTGCAGAGAGGAAGCGGCCACGGCTCCGGCAAGAACTCCCGGCTGCATACCTGCCAGTGAGCAGAGCAAATGGCCACGGACAGTGGGGAGGGGAGGAAATAAACCCATCAGGAGCAACCCGCCCCAGATCATTAGGGTGGGATCGGGGAGGAGAGGAGGCAGTGAGCTGGAGGGGGGGAATGAAGACTTTGATTCGTGATCCCCCTGCTGACAGTCCAGCTCCCTCTTGCAGGCTTCAGACTGGGAAGTTACTCCGACATCTTTCACAATTCGAAGTGTATTGGGGTTTTGTTTTGGTTCCCTTTTCAGGAACTATTGTAGACTGTAATGCTTGCAGTAAATTACTGTGTTGTAAAGATTCAGTCTGGCACTTAAGACTGTAAATACTTGACTGACCAGTATTGTTGAAAAGAAAATCCAGCAAGGCCAACATCCTCCCTGTTTCAGCCAGTGTTGTAAATTGTCCCAAATTGTTGTTATCGAGTGTCTGTGATATATATTTTCTATATTTTAACTGAAATAAAAATATCAGTAATTATACCAGTCTCATTAATAGTTGTAATTCTTGACCTGGGGGGCAGGTGGTAACTGCACTAATCTACAATTCCGGGTGTCCTTTTAATCTGCACTCCTGTTCAGAGTAACATTTTATTGTGAACACCAACTCTTGTGGATAACACATTCCAAGCACTGGTGAATCTCTTTCATGTTGAAGCAATAACAGTTAGCTATGGTCTGCACTACTCAATCCTCTTGACAAGTACAAGTGTTCTCCCTGCTTCTATGTCAAAAGAATCCCTACATGGCAGAAAGAAGCCACTCGGCCCATCGAGTTTACACTAAAACTCCGGAACAGCATTCCACCAAGACCTGCACATCTGCCCGTATTCCCACGCATTTATCAGAGCTAATCTAACTAACTTACACATTTCTGGATCATTAAGGGGCAATTTAGCATGGACAATTTGGCTAACTAGCTCATCTTTGGGGACAGGGAGGAAACCAGAGCACCAAGAGGAAACCCACAAACACAGGGCGGAAGTACAAACTCCACGCAGTGACCCAAGCTGGGAATCGAACCTAGGTCCCTGGCACATTGAAAAGCAGTGTTAGCCAGCGTGCCACCCATTTTGGGCTTGCCCATGAGCAATCTTTATCATTTTCAAAGCTTCCTGCTTCCATTCTACCTTCTCAGGTTGGTGTCCATGTATTATTTTGTAAAGTTGTCTCAGTCACTCATGTAGTGAGTGAGTGAGGAATATAGGTTAAGCTAAGACCTGTGAGTGGCCCAGAGACATTTGTTCCAAATATATGCTATATAAATGCAAGATGTTTTCTTTACAGAGAGGGAGAAGCTGTACAATTGCACAACGGCACTAAGCAGTATTTTCTGAAGTTCCTAAATGCACCTAGGACAGGGTGGGAGGTAGCTTAACACAACTAGCCAGTCACCAGTCCCAGACTTACTTCCTTCACGCGCTGCGCTCTTGCAGCATAGCCTCCGACCTGCCGAATTCGTGTGAGTCTGTCAGTGAAAGGCTGCATCCAGCCAGTACTGCTCCTAGGGGAATCAGCAAACAGGAGTGGGAGGGAAGCTTTCACACACCCGAAACAAAGCACAAACAGGCAGTGCTGTGCCAACTCCTGCTGCCAAAGTTCACACTTTACACCACAGAGTAAATAAATACTCCATGCTTCATCGGAACATTGTGCTGGTATTTATTTTACATTGGTGACAATGTAATATAAGATGGTAAGTGGATGATATTTGAATTGGGCAGTAAAGTGGTAATCCCTTTCGTTCCTTGCTCTGGAATTGAAGGCAATGCCACCACCTTCAGGAAACAATTGCTGTCCTGCCAGTCTCTGTGATGTATGTTGGTTGGCCTTGTCCACATTGACGTGACAGAATAAACTTTTTGCTCAAGTGGGGAACACTGCTATACAGTAAGAAGTCTAACAACACGGTCCAACCAATTTACTTGATAGTAAACTCACAAGCTTTTGGGGTTTGCCCATCGTCAGGTGAATCCCGAAAGCTTGTGAGTTTATTGTCAAATAAATTGGTTGGACTTGAACCTGGGTGTTGTCAGACTTCTTACTGTGTTTACCCCGGTCCAATGCCGGCATCTCCACATCATAGTCAGCAAATAACACCTGAACAAAGCCTGCTGGAGAAATTTGACTCATTCGAACAAAGGCCTGAAATAGCAAAACCAGATGGTCTCCATATTTTAAGACAATGGGATCCCTCAAAACAGAGTAGGATGTAATGTCTCTTATACAAAGCATAAGCTAGCAGCACCATGACTAATTACAGTGAAATCTCAGATCTTTCTCACATTACACAAGGTGAGGTTGGAAGGTTTAGGAATTATTCAGAAACAGGCCATTTAGCGCAATGAATAGCAATTGATAGCAAGTACGTATGTTCCACACAAGCCAGCTTTGGTCACTTCATCACAGGCTATCAGGATATCTTTCCATTTTCTTTCTCCCCTATGTATTTACGCAATGTTCCTTAAATGTATTCAAGCTATTCACCTCAATATGTTCTATTGAATTCTACATTCTCACCAAGGATGTGACCTGAATGTCAGCTCTGTCCAAGAAAAGAAGTTCAGAAACTTGCTGAGGGGTCACTGGTCCACCATAATTTGTACCAGGTTGGCATTATATTGCAGTTTGATTCATGAATCAAATGACAAAACTGATTTTTTTTTTAAATTGATATGTTCATGGGATCTGGCTGTTGCTGGCTGGGCCAGTATTTAATGCCTATCCTTAATTGTCCTCGAGAAAATGAGTTGCCTTCTTGAGTAACTGCAGTCAATCTGGTGTAGGGAGGGAGTTCCAGGATTTGGATCCCATGACAGTGAATGGAACAGCGATATATTTCCAAGTCAGGAAAGTGTGTGGTTTGGAGGGGAACTGTCAGGTTCCTATGCTGCCCTTGTTGTTATAAGTGGTGGAGGTTATGGGTTTAGAAGGTGCTGTCAAAGAGTTCTGCAGGACATTCTTCTAGCTGGGTCACTGATGCCAATGTCATTGGCGATGGAGCGAATGAATGTTTGTAGATTTGGTGCCTTTTTTAGTGGGCTACTTTGTCCTGGGTGTCTTCGAGCTTCTTGATTGTTGTTGGAACTGCACTCATTCAGGCAAATGGGGAATATTCCATCACAGTCCTGACTTTAACCTTGTAGACTGTGGACAAGCTTTGGTGAGTCTGGAGGTGGGGTTACTCACTGTGGTATTCCCAGCCTGACCTGCTCTTGTATCCACTGTATTTATATGGCAGGTCTGGTTAAGTTTCTGGTTATTGATAATCCCCAGGATGTTGATAATAGGGATTCAGCAATGATAATGCCACTAAAAGTCAAAGAATGGTGTTTAGATTCTCTCTTGGCAGAGATGTTCATTGCTGGCACTTGTGTGGCATGAATGTTAGCTGTCACTTGTCAACCTATCTTGCTTATTGTTCAGATCTCACTGCATATGGGCAAGGATTGCTTCAGCATTTGTGAGGTTGTAGATAGCACTGAACATTATGCCATCATCAGTGAACATCCCCATTTCTGACTTTACGATGGAAAGAAAGTCATTGATGAAGCAGTTGAAGAGTGTCAGGCCTACTTCGTTGCCTTACGGAACTCCTGCAGTGATGTCTTGGGACTGTGGGTCATTTTTGAATTGATGCCCATCTGAAACTGCTTCATAGCGTAGCATAAGAGCAACATTAAATCCTATTGGACTATGGTCCTGGCAGTGCTCTCAGATTTTCATCAGATTGGCTGTTTATTATTCCAAAAGTTCCTGCTTGAATTTCCTGAATGAAAGCACACATGGGAAATGCGTATCTAGAAACAACAAAGCTAAGATATTTTGATGTACACTTTGTACCCATGAGTTAAAACTGCTAGATTACAATCAATGGTTTATTTTCATGTTAATTGTATATTTAAAATAATTCAAAATAATTCATTCTGATCTGGTCGAATTGTTCTGGAAGGGAGAAAATGTAACAAAGTCTTCCGCAATGCAGATTGCACAACTCATAATTATAAATTACACAACCTGACATCGGCTAATCCTCAAATTGATTTTGATTTGATTTGATTTCTTATTGTCACATGTATTAGCATACAGTGAAGAGTATCGTTTCTTGTGTGCTATACAGACAAAGCATACCATTTCATAGAGTACATAGCTTGGAGAGGGTGCAGTCGCAATGTAACTTTCTGTTACAGTTTTCAAACTTAGCAGGTTGAATAAAACCAATGACAGGAGGACAGTCGTCTATTACACACTCAGTGACAATTACCAAATGAATGGGGATTGTTGACATAGCAATTTACAATCACCAGTGTTGACAGACGCGAATGACCAAAACTCTTAACAATAGAACTAAGGGTTTTGAACATTTATTGGCATTATTTTAAGACTACCTATCGTGGATAACAATTCAGTAACTTTGTATTATTGGCACCACAACTGTTCATTATCTATGGCTAAAGGTGCAAAAAACAATAGGCTTGGGTGCTCAACAAAGACCACCATTGAGGGAAGGGGCAAAGCTATTCTCTGTGAACATATTACATGTTCATGGTAAATGCTCTTTACAGTTTATTGTAAAGTTCGAGGGGGTTCTAAAGTTCACAAGCTTCTTATTTCAGGAATTAAAAACATTATTTGAATCTGTCACGTTTCATATTCCCTGGGTAGAATTTTATATTCTTTTTCATGAGACAATTGGAAGTCAGGGGAAGGCATTTAATCAGGTGGGAGGGAGCAAGGAAGCCACTGCCTTCTGTCTCTACCAATATCTGTATAATTCTCAAAGAAAAATCCAGCAGGGTCCATAGTCAGGCATTTCATCCAGCCACATACTGAGGCCCTTAAGTGTCCAATTAATGAACACTTAAGGGTTTCATACCATCCTGCTATTACTAACCAAGGTATGGGCAGGTATGTCACCATGCAGGGAGCAGGAGAAGTAAACCTATGTAGATTGCTTGTTGTCTCCCAGGTAGGGTTCTTTGTTCATGTTAATGGGTCACCTGACCCAGGGAAGAAGCACATGAACCATTACTTACCTGGGCCACGGGAGAGAATGTTCAGTGAGCTTATTGGAATGTCGTTTTAACTTTCCTTCAATTAATTGCTGTTGTGATTCAAGGCTCCCTCATTGTGAAACCTTGTATAACAATTCAACAAAGAACAAAGAACAAAGAACAACACAGCACAGGAAACAGGCCCTTCGGCCCAACGAGTCCGCGCCACCATCCTAATGACATAGAGGGACCAATTTGTTACCCAATCAGCCTAAGAGCACGTTTTTGGGATGTGGGAGGAAACCAGAGCACCCGGAGAAAACCCACGCAACCACGGGGAGAACGCGCAAACTCCCGCAGACACAGGCCCAAATCCATGTGTCTGCATAGCAACAGCGATAGTCCCTGAGCTGTCATGTTGCCCATCAGATGGTCCAGTTTAAGCATACACTAACGATGTGAAGCACTAGGCCACTCCTGAAGCAACATCCAAGAGCAGCTCTCGCACGACCTGCCGCATGCATGCCCTTGTTGGTCAACAAGGTGGACCGAACATCCTGTGGAAACAAATAGGATATTTAAACAGTCCTACTATATCCCTCTATCTGCAGACCGCTCATGTGGCTGTCCAAGAGACCCTTAAACAACCCTAGCGTGCCTGCTCCCACCACCATACTCGGTAGTGCATTCCACACCCCCACTACCCTTTGTGTGAAAAACTGCCCTCTAATATTCGTCTTATACATAGCCCCCCTCACCCTAAGGCTGTGACTCCTCGTTCTATCCTTTTGTAATGGTGGAAAAAGCTTACCACCATTTACTCTATCTATACCCCTCATAATCTTATGTACATCTAATAGATCCCCTCTCAGCCGACGTCTTTCAAGGGAAAACAACCCAAGTGCGTTCAATCTTTCCTCGTAAGACAGCCTTTCCATACCAGGCAGCATCCTGGTAAATCTCCTCTGCACTCTCTCCAGGGCCTCCACATCCTTCCGGAAGTAAGGTGACCAGAACTGGACGCAGTACTCCAAGTGAGGCCTAACTAACGTCTATACACTTGCAACATTAGACTCCTACTCTTGTATTCTATACCTCTTCATATGAAGGCTAACATACCATACGCTTTCTTTATCACATTCTCCACCTGTACTGACACCTTTAGAGACTTGTGAACCTGCACCCCCAGGTCTCTCTGCATCTCTATACTCCGGATAGTTTTATCTTTTATCCTATAACTCCCCGCTACATTTTTCTGGCCAAAATGCATCACCTCGCATTTATCCGGATTAAATTCCATTTGCCATCTATCTGCCCAATCTCCCAGCCTATGTCCTGTTGTATTGCCTGGCACTGCTCCTCAGTTCCTGCCAATCCAAGCATCTTAGTGTCATCAGCAAATTTGCTGATCACACCACCTACCCCCTCTTCCAAGTCATTTATATAAACCACAAATAGAAGAGGTCCTAGTACTGAGCCCTGTGGCACACCACTAGTGACACACCTCCAGTTGGAAAAAGAGCCTTCTACTACTACCCGCTGTCTCCTCCTCCCAAGCCAGTTCTCAACCCATCTACATACCTGGCCCTGTATCCCATGCGCCTTCACCTTTTCTATCAGTCTACCATGAGGAACCTTGTCAAACGCCTTACTGAAATCCAAGTAGACGACATCAACGGCTTGTCCTTCATCAACCGTTTTTGTCACCTCTTCAAAAAATTCCACTAGATTTGTAAGGCACGACCTCCCCTTAACGAAGCCATGCTGCGTACCCCTGATCAGATCGCAGCGCTCCAGATGTTCATACATCCTGTCCCTGAGGATCCTCTCCATTAGCTTACCTATATCTGAAGTCAAGCTCAACGGCCTATAGTTCCCTGGGTTATCCCCCTGACTCTTTTTAAACAACGGTACTACATTTGCTATCCTCCAATCCTCTGGGACCACACCTGTGTCCAAAGAAGAGACAAAGATTTGCGTCAGAGGATCAGCAATGTCATCTCTCACCTCCCTTAGCAGCCTGAGGTAAATGCCATCAGGCCCCAGAGCTTTATAAGGCTTTATGCTGCCAGAATACTTACAGAAGCAGGAATGCTGGCATGTCCACAAGGTCGATATCAACCTTCGCTGTGGCAGGAAGAATCCATCATAAATATTGAGTCATCCGTGCCTCTGTATTGATATACTTACCTGTGAGTCAATATGTTCTGGATTGAAATCTCATTCCAAAAGTCTGAGTATGAAGGCCAGACTGACGCATTAGCGTCACACTGAGCACCACACCTTCAGACGAAAAAGTCAATATTACATTGTTAGTTGTGGCAGCTTATCGCATCAAAAATATTTACTTGGCTGTAAAACACTTTGGAATGTCATAAGAGTGCGAATGACGCTTTGTAATGGAAGTCTTTCTTGCTTTCTCTTCCTCCTGCTGTTTTCAGGAGAAACTGTCCTTCAGTGGGACCAACATCATTTGGACGCACTTACTGCAACTGTGTCAACCAATGCTTACAAAGATGCAGTTAAGAAAGCCCTTAGTGCTGAAATCCAGACAGTGTGGGTGAGACAGAAGTTGAATACAAGGTCACAGCCATTTTAAGTACACAGCAGTGCTAACAGCAGGAGTGGGTGGATTAGGGGTGTGTAGGATTTAAAATGGATACTTTTTCAATCATGACTACAACAATTACAACACTTCACTTCTGGGTCTAACAGAGGCAAGCATCTGACTCAGAGGGACTTCCCTTCATTCAAGTCGGTGAGTACTTATAGTAGCAATGCAAGTATTTAGAAAATTAATGAAGTCATACAGTCATAGAGTTATTGAGGTTTACAGCATGGAAACAGACCCCTCAGTCCAACTTATCCGTACAGCGCTTTTTTTAATCACTAAGCTAAGCCCAATGATGTTGCAAGTGTTGGACTGAGGCAGAGACAGTAAATAATCTCACAACACCAGGTTAAAGTCCAACAGATTTATTTCCTAGCACGAGCTTTCAGAGCACTGCTCCTTCATCAGGTGAGTCCCAATTGTCCACACTTGGCCCATAAACCTCTCAACCCATCTTACTCATGTAACTGTCTAAACGCTTTTTAAAAAAACAAAATTGTATCCACCTGTAATACTACCTCCAGCAGCTTGTTCCACGCACGCCTCACCCTCCGTATGAAAAAAATTGTCCCTCTGGATCCTTTTGTATCTCTCCCCCCTCATCTTAAACCTATTTTTTTTTATACAGTAAATTTAACTTTGCTTTCAATTTAAAATCCCCGGCGCTAGTTTCCCAAGATGAGACCGAGTTGGAATTTAGATAGATATTTTAACTTGTTAATGTCCTATCTGAAAAGATGTTCATTGATTATTGCTCGTATTCCAGTTCCCTCTGACTTATGTTTGGCAAAGAATTCTTGCGTACTCTTGCTATTTCTTCAAAGGCTTTTGTTCTAAAACAGTCAGAACGGGTGAGTTGGACATGTTTGACAGCACATCAGAAGAGGAAGACAATCGCCATGATTGAACAGAGGGAGGTGAACAGGAAGGAGGTGCACAGGACTGGGGCCGAGGTCAAAGGAACCAGTACCTACGTCACAAGATTTACAAGCAGAGGGTCATACTCCTTGAGCATTCAGAAGGGCTAGTGCTTCTTCAACCTGAGTCATCATCAGACATCTGCCATTCTGCCTGGAAGACATATATTACCAATGGTTCTGAAAGTCACCAGTGCCCTCAATTCTTTTGTGTCTGGTTTGCTCCAGGGCCCCAGTGGAGAGAGTATCACTGCATATCAATGTGTAAAGACAGGCGATGTTTGCCAGTCCAGGGAATTATGTGAAGATCCCCTGTGCTAACAATAGCCAGTTTGAGCAGACACTTATGTTTACTTTTCTGGCTGGATCCCCAAGGTACAGGGTGTCGACGATTGCCCTTATATGACATCGCCATAGCAACCAGGGGTTTTACCAAACTAACAGAGATATTTGTCCATCAAGGCACAGCACAAGAGGTGCAGGCAGATCTGCTCTCGAGACACTGTGAGTTGACATGATATATTAGTATACTGGCAGTTCAGTATCTGGAACTTTTATTAAGCAGATTTAAAGAGCTGGCTCAGAAACCCCACTTCAAACTTGGCTCATGATGCCTGTGAATCTCACCAATGAGATGCAGCAGTGCTACAGCAAGAGCTGTGTGATGACCAAGTAAGTCACACACATCAAGATGTTGAAGATAGACTTTGGGTGCCAAGTTAGGCCTGGAGCTCTCTTCCGTATTGATCCACAAGGGTGTCCAGAATGATAGCGACATGTTTTATCCTGCCCAACATTGCTCAGCATAGAGGATTGCAGGTGAAAGAGGATGAAAGAGCTCATCATTCATTTTTGAATGAGAATACAGAGGATGTGGAGAAGGGGGAAGAAGGGGGCAGGAGGGGTGGGGTGGTGGGGACTATGTGTGGGGTTGGTGGGGCACCCAATGTCAGACAACTGCTCACATTGTTTGCTAGGGAAACTCTAATATTGCAAAGATTAACCCAGCACAAAGCATAAACTGTTCCCTGCTTTTCACCATTTTAGAAGAAACAATCCTTTAAGCACTCATCTAACCCAATGGAATGAGCATTAACATAGAAGCTAGAAGCAAGAGTAGGCCATTCGCCCCTTCTAACACAGAGATCAGAAGAAAATACCTTATCTTGTGCGCTTCAATATGATGGCATCAGAACAATCCTTCACAATCTTCAGCTCTGGCGAAGGGTCAGCGAGTCTCGAAACATTGGCTCCATTCTCTCTCCACAAACGTTGTCAGACCTGCTGCGATTTTCCAGCATTTTTCTGTTTTTTTTCCTCAGATTCCAGCATCTGCAATATTTTGTTTTTATACTTTCATCAAAATCTTCAATCAAATGGGCTCATTTTGATATACATCCACCCACATTCAGTAGAAATAACAAATAAAAAGGGCACTATAGTCACAAGGGACCATAATCTGCTTTCAAATGGACCCAAAGATTACTCCATGATGGCCATCAGTGTTCTGAAACACGCTCAAGGATTTTAAGAATGTAGTTTAATAGTCAGTTAATGGTAAGACGTTGGGAAGAGTTAAAGAACAAAGAGATCTAGGAGTATATGTTCATTGCTCCTTGAAAGTGGAATCACAGGTGGACAGAGTGCTGAAGGCGGTATTCGGCATGCTTGGTTTCATCGGTTAGAACGTTGAATACTGGAGTTGGGATGTCTTGTTAAAGTTATACAAGACATTGGTAAGACCACACTTGAAACATTGTGTGCAATTCTGGTCACCCTATTACAAAAAGAATAATATTAAATTAGAAAGAGTGTAGAAAAGATTTACTAGGATGCTACTGGGACTTGATGGATTGAGTTATAAGGAGAAGCTGAATAGACTGACACTTTTTCCTCTGGAGCGTAAGAGGGTGAGGGATGACCTTGTAGAGATCTATAAAATAATGAGGGGCATAAACGAGGTAGATAGTCAATATCTTTTCCCAAAGGTAGGTGAGTCTAAAACTAGAGGGTATAGGTTTAAGGTGAGAGGGGAGAGATACAAAAGTGTCCAGAAGGGCAATTTTTTCACACAGAGGATGGTGAGTGTCAGGAACAAGCTGCCAAGGGTAGTAGTAGAGGTGGGTACAATTTTACCTTTTATAAAGTATTTAGATAGGTAGTATGACAGATATTGAGCGATATGGGCCAAATGCAGACAATTGGGATTAGTTTTAAAAAAAGGACAGCATGGACAAGTTAGACTGAAGGGCCTCTGTGACTCTATAAAGTTTATTTTAAAAGTGTTACAAATAAGCTTACATTAATTCGGCAATAAAAATTATTGTGAAAATCTCCTAGTTGCCACACTCTGACATCTGTTGACATACATTGAAGGAAAACTTAGCATGGCCAATCACCACCACTAAGTGGTGATGGTTTAACCTGAGGATCATCATACTTCATGCAAGATCTTTATGGCCAATATAGGGAATTGAACCCGTGCTGCTCTGCATCCCAAACAAGCTGTCCATCCAACTCAATTAAATCAGGCCCAGCAACCAATCTTTCTGAACTGATAGCAGCGTCCAAAGTTCACAATTATTTTGCCCTTACCATTCTGCACAACAGATGAGATGGCCGGAGGGATTCCAATTGTTATTAGGCCAATTAAAAAAAAAGAGATTAATTTCTAGAATCTGTGAACTCCCTTGGGAGTGGGCGGTATGATTCCTTCAAGAGCTCCCCATCATTTGTCATTTCAATTGACGCTTCACATTTGCTGGAAAGTTGCCCAGTCACGGTTGCCTTGTTGACAGGAAATAGGAAGAAATATTGCCAAGTCCATCTCATTACAATAAATGTCCTCTGGATATTTTCCTGATAAATCTGCCCACTCACAAGTTGTTAGCCCTCATTTAAAGAAGGAGAAAGGGGAGGGGGTAGGGAAGCTATCGTTTTTTTTCTGATTTTCATCGGGAAGTAATTAAAATAGGGAAGGTTGAGGAGAGCTTTCTTGGGAAAACATAACCAACCATCTCTCCCTTAAAATATGTAACCATATCTAGCACCATTTGGCAAGTTTCCCATTCTGCCGGATATATTTAGCTCACTGAGAAGTAATGATTCAGTAAGATCTCTTCTTTAATTAATACCGGTT
Organism: Sphyrna mokarran; assembly: GCA_024679065.1. NCBI lineage: Eukaryota > Metazoa > Chordata > Chondrichthyes > Carcharhiniformes > Carcharhinidae > Sphyrna > Sphyrna mokarran. Next base: position 46,570,403 of record JAGIQG010000017.1, read on the forward strand.
GAGACACCAGCTTCAATTTAGTGCAATGCTTTGCTAGACTGTAAGATTCAATTCATCACTGCACCCTCTGGAATATGAAACAATGCTCCTATGCACAGATATGAACAGGATGTTTTCTGATCACCCGTGCTATTGTTGCAGAACATATAAGATAATGAAGGGGATGGATAGGGTAGAGGTTGAAAGACTCTTCCCGCTTAACAAGACAAGAGGACAAGAGGACACAGCCTCAAGATTGGGGGCGCGGTTCAGTTCAGAGTTGAGGAGGAATTTTTTCACGCAAAGGGTGGTGAATCTTTGGAATTCTCTGCCTGTTGAAGTGGTGGAGGCTTCCTAGCTGAATATATTTAAGTCAAGAGTGGATAGGTTTTTGATTGACAAGGCAATTAAGGGTTACGGGGAGAAAGCGGGAAAGTGGTACTGAACCACTGCAGATCAGCCATGATCTTATTGAATGGCGGGGCAGGCTCGAGGGGCTGGATAGCCTACTCCTGCTCCTATTTCTTACGTTCTTAAACGCTGATTAACTCGAAAATCTGTCACAAAGAGATAGATGTCATTGCTGGGTATGATGTTCCAACTAAAGCCTAAAGTCATCTCAGCTTCTGAAAGGTTTTTTTAACCTGATCCATTTTTCCTTCCACTTAGAATAGGAGTATGTAGAGCCCTTTGCCCATCTCCAGTGGGTCCAAAGGTTACTCCATGATGGCCATCAGTGTTCTGGAACCCCCTCAAGGATTTTAAGAATATAGTTTAGTTTAAAGTCTACTTTAATAGTGTTACAAGTCGGCTTACATTAACACGGCAATAAAAGTTATTATAAAAATCCGCTCGTCACTACATGCTGACATATGTTCAGGTACGCTGAAGGAAAACTTAGCATGGCCGATGCACCTAATCAGCGTGTCTTCTGGTCTGTGGGAGGAAATCGGAGTACCCAAAGAATCTCACGGAGACACAGGGAGACTCCGCACAGATATTGACCAGAACTAGGAAGCAAACTCAGATCCCTGGCACTATGAAGCAGCACTAATGACAGACTCCCTACACTGCAGAAAGAGGCCATTCAGCTTCAAGTCTGCATCGAACACAACCACACTCGGCTCCATTCCCATAACCTGATGCATTTACCCCAGCTAATCCCCCTGACACTAAGGAACAATTTAGCATGGCCAATCAACCTAACCCGCACATCTTTGGACTGTAGGGGGGAACCCGGGCAGTCAGAGGAAACCCACGCAGATTTGGAAAGAACATGCAAACTCCACACAGACAGTGGCCAAGCTGGGAATCAAACCCGGGTACCCGATGCTGTGAGGCAGCAGCGCTAAGTACTGTGCCACTGTACTACTCTCAGACAGATGGCTATAGCTGGAGTTTACATGTGTTTAATATTTTATCTTTTATTTCTCGCAATGCCAAATGACAATGATGATCTAACTATAAACCTATTGGAAACACTTTATTCACTTGGAGTCCAAGCAGCACATTAATTTTAAAGGATCAATGTAAAAGGTGTTGGAAAGCCTAGGAACAGACTTATCCACTGAGACAAGCAGCTGATTGGGAAACAATTAGTCCAGGAAAATCTCCACTTTTCCATCCAATATCTGCCGAGCAGGAGATGCTTCAAGGAAATTCCTGCTCTTCCTGGATGGCAGAGTAAGCTACATGATGAGTAACATCACACTTGCAACAGAGCAAGCTTGAGGTGTTTTGAATTCTTTTGTATTTCAACTTGACTTAAAATAACCTGCCAGTTGCAGGTACAAAATTAATTTCATGGCATCCATAGCATCCCTACAGTGCATGAAGGAGGCCACTTGGCCCACTGAGTCTGCACCAGCTCTCTGATAGATTATCATACCCACACCCTTTCCCCTGCCTTATTCCTGTAAATTCCATTTACCATGCTAATCCATCTAACCTACACATCTTGGGAAATAAAGCAGCAATTGTACCATGGCCAATTCACCTAACCTGCAGATCTAATCGCGAGGTACAGCCTTGCTTGATCCTTCATAAATGACCTCGATGAGGGTGTAGAAGGATGGGTTAGTAAATTTGCTGACGACACCAAAGTCGGAGGAGTTTAGACAGTGAGGATGGATGTTACAGTTTGCAGGGGGACATAGATAAGCTGCAGAGCTGGGCTGAGAGGTAGCAAATGGAGTTTAGAACATAGAACAATACAGCACAAACAGGCCCTTCGGCCCACGAGTTGTGCTGATCACATCTACCAATCCACAGACCTATCTATAACCCCCTATTCTATTCTTTTCCATATACTCATCCAGAAGTCTTTTAAAAGACCCCAGTGAGTTTGCCTCAACAACCTCTGACGGCAGTCGGTTCCATTCACTCACCACCCTCTGAGTGAAAAACTTACCCCTGACATCTCCTTTGTATTTGCTTCCCTGCACCTTAAATCTGTGTCCTCTCGAAGTGACCATTTCAGCTCAGGGAAATAGTCTCTGAGAGTCCACCCTATCTATTCCTCTCAACATTTTATAAATCTCTATCAGGTCGCTTCTCAACCTACGTCTCTCCAGTGAGAAGAGTCCCAGCTCCCTCAACCTACCTTCATAAGGCCTGCCTCCCAATCCAGGCAGCATCCTTGTAAATCTCCTCTGCACTCTTTCAATAGATTCAACATCCTTCCTATAGTGAGGCGACCAGAACTGCGCACAATACTCCAACTGGGGTCTGACAAGAGTCTTATAGAGCTGCATCATTACCTCCTGACTCCTAAATTCTATTCCTCGATTAATGAAGGCCAGTACACCGTACGCCTTCTTGACCATTTCCTCCACCTGCGAGGCCGACTTAAGAGTCCTATGGACCCAGACCCCGAGATCCTTCTGCTCTATAACACAGCTAAGACTCCTACCCCTTATATTGTACTCCTTCATCCCATTATTCCTGTCAAAATGGACCACTACACATTTATCCGTGTTGAAGTCCATCTGCCACTTCTCTGCCCAGTCTTGCATCCTGTCTATGTCCCGCTGCAACTTTTGACATTCCTCCAGACCATCCACAACACCACCGACCTTTGTATCATCGGCGAACTTACTAACCCATCCCTCCACTTCCTCATCCAGGTCATTTATGAAAATGACAAACAGCAGGGGTCCCAGAACAGATTCCTGGGGCAATCCACTGGTTACTGACCTCCATGCAGAACAAGACCCATCCACAACCACTCTCTGCTTTCTGCCGGCAAGCCAGTTCTGGATCCACGAGGCCAAAGCCCCTTGGATCCCATGCCCTCTCACCTTCTCCAGAAGCCTTGCATGGGGGACCTTATCAAATGCCTTGCTAAAGTCCATCTACACTTCGTCCATCACCCTTCCTTTGTCAATGTGTTCAGTCACATTTTCAAAGAACTCAACGAGGCTCGTAAGGCATGACCTGCCCTTGACAAAACCATGCTGACTATTTCTAATCAGTCCAAACTTCTCCAAATGTTCATATATCTTATCCCTCAGAAGCCTCTCCATCAGCTTACCAACCACTGAAGTCAAACTCACCGGTCGGTAATTTCCTGGACTATCCCTGTTCCTTTTCTTAAAGATAGGAACCACATCCGCAATCCTCCAATCCTCCGGAACCTCTCCCGTTTCCATGGACGACGCAAAGATCATCGCCAGGGGCTCTGCAACCACTTCCCTCACCTCCCACAATAACCTGGGGTACATCCCATCCGGTCCCAGTGACTTGTCTATCTTGATAGAATTTAACAGGTCTAACACATCCTCTTTCCTAACATCCACATACTCAATCTTTTCTGTATGCCTCAAACCTGCAGTGCAATCTCCCAGTTCACTTTCCACCGTGAATACCGAGGCAAAGTACTCGTTAAGCACCTCTGCCATTTCTTCTGGATTCACATAGACTTTTCCCCCTTCACCTTTTATAGGCCCTATCCCTTCTCTTCTCATCCTTTTATTTTTCACATATTTGTAGAAGGCCTTGGGATTCTCCTTAATCTTACCTGCCAAGGCCTTCTCATGACCCCTTCTGGCTCTCCTAATTTTCTTTTTAAGTTCCCTCCTACACACCTTATACTCCTCTAGATCTCTAACATCCCCTAGCTCTCTGAACCTTTTATATACCTTTTTTTCCTTCCTAACTAGGTTCACCACTACCTTTGTGCACCACAGTTCCCACGTCCTACCAGAACCGCCTTGACTTTAGTACGGAAAAGTGTGAGGTGATTCACTTTGGTAAAAGTAACAGGAGTACAGAATATAGGGCTAATGGTAGGACTCTTATTAGCGTCGACGAGCAGAGAGATCTTGGTGTACATGTGCATAGCTCCCTGAAAGTTGGCACCCAGGTTGATAAGGTTGTTAAGAAGGTGTACGGTGTGTTAGCTTTTATTAGCAGAGGGATTGAATTTCGGAGCCGTGAGGTCATGTCGCAACTGCACAAAACTGTGGTGTGGCTGCATTTGAAGTATTGCATACAGATCTGGTCGCCGCATTATAAGAAAGATGTGATGGCATTGGAAAGGGTGCAGAGGAGGTTTACCACGATGTTGCCTGGTATGTTGGGAAGGTCTTATGAGGAAAGGCTGAGGTACTTGAGGTCATTTTCATTACACAGAAGGAGGTTAAGAGGTGACCTAATGAGGCATACAAGATGATCAGAGGATTAGATAGGGTGGACAGTGAGAGCTTTTTTCCTCGGATGGTGATGGCTAACACGAGGGGACATAGCTTTAAACTAAGGGATAGTAGTTATAGGACGGATGTCAGAAGTAGGTTCTTTACTCAGAGGGTAGTAAGGGCGTGGAATGCCCTACCTGCAACAGTTGTGGACTCGCCAACTTTGACGGCATTTAAATGGTCAGTGGATAGGCATATGGATAACATTGGAATAGTTTAGGTTAGAGGATCATTAGATTGGTTCCACTGCTTGGTGCAATATCAAGAGCCGAAGGGCCTGTACTGCGCTGTAATGTTCTACGTTCTATGTTCGTCATGAATGTAGTCCAGTCCATCACACAAACCAGCTTCCTATCCACTGACTCTGTCTACACTTCCCACTGCCTCAGAAAAGCATAACTGAGGGCCCCATGCAACCCAGGTGTTCTCTCTTCCACCTTCTTCCATCGGGAAAAAGATACAAAAGTCTGAGATCATGTCCCAAGCAACTCAAGAACAGCTACTTCCCTGCTGCTGTCAGACTTCTGACTGGACCTACCTGTGCTAAGTTGCAATGCACCCTTGCAATGGCTGTAACACAACATTCCGCACTTTTTCCTTTCCTTCTCTGTGTACCATATGCTTTTTCTTTCTAGCACACAAGAAACAATATGTTTCACTGTTTACTAATACATGTGACAATAAAAATCAAATCAAATCAAAATCAATGACAGAGTAATGTCTTTTCACTTGTGGGGGAGACTAGAACTCAGGGATATAGTTTAAGAGGAAGCAGTCTCCCTTTTAAAATTGAAACAAGGAGCATTTTTTTCACTCCAGAAGATTGTTAGTCTATGGAATTCTCTTCCCCGGAGATCAGTTGATGCTGATTGAATTCCTTCTAGTCCAATTTAGAATTTTGATAGACACGAAAGTCAAGGGTTGTGGGGGGTGTGGAAGGCTGATATTAAAATTGAGTTAAACCTGATCATCCATCCTCTTATTGATGGTGGAACAGGCTTGAAGGTTCCACTCCAGCTCCTAAGTCGCATATTCTGATGTTGCTATTAATATAATTAACCACATTGCCCCTTCCATTCTACTAGGTAAACCAGTAGTCCATTTACAGGAGCTGCATTCAGCATGGAAATCCTAATTGAAGCCAAGCTGGCGAGATATTTTCCATCTGAACAATGCCATACGGTGCTTCAAAATGACAGTGAACATGCATTCTGTGGTCTTTTATTAAAAAAAACCCCAGAAAAATGGGACCCCTGAGCTCAGCAACAATTCTTTCAAAACTCCCCATTCAGCAAGAATTTCGATGAACATGTCTATTGCTAACCAGATGCATCATTAAGGATTAGTGGTTTTAACTGTAAAATAAACCACTCAGTCTTGGATCAGCCTGATTTCACTTGGAAGGGATCTCTCTCAGCATTCCATGTTAATTCATGCACAAATTTTGCCCGTTATAGTGCAATATTTCGTACATGAGTTAAAATGCATGGAGGAACACTTTTACTCCCTTTCCTGCCTTGAAATTGCTATGTAACATAAAGATACACAAGCCTCGAGTGGGCAGTTAAATTAAAAAGTTTATTTATTAGTCACAAGTAGGTTTATATTAACACTGCAATGAAGTTACTGTGGAAATCTCCTAGCTGCCGCACTCCGATGCCTGTTCAGGTACACTGAGGGAGAATTTAAGCCAAGCACTTTACCAACATGTCTTTCAGATTGTAGGAGGAAACTAGAGCATCCAGAGGAAACCTACACAGACATAGAAAGAACATGCAAACTCCACACCAAAAGTGACCCCAGCGGAAATCAAAACTGTGTTCCTGGCGCTGTGAGGCAGCAGTGCTAACCATTGTGCCACTGTACACTCTGGTTTCTTAGGTTAACAAGAGATGGTTGTGTTAAATTTCACTCACGCAAAGATGTAGAACTTACCAACAAAGGTTTAAAATGTACAAATATGTCTTTCGCACGCACGCACACACACAATTCTACCAACCCTCCCTCATCACTTCATCTCCAAGCAGGCAAGGAATTGCAATTACTGAGGATTGTGCAAAATTCTTCTTGTTTAATTTCACAGGGATGTTGGTATGCTGCTACGAGAACGCTGCTATCCATCTCTATCCTTAGTGAGACTAAGCAAGAATGGCCGGAAATTGGGTCAGGATATGGGTCCAATGGGATCTGTCCTTGTAATTAAGTTTCATGAAGAGCCCTAGGGAGTGGGGCTTTGCCTGCCCAGTTAGAGGTGGGTGGGGGTGTGAGTTCCTTTGTCATTGACCTGCATTGAGACTGTTTCATGTTTAAGTGTGCACTCAGTGGGAGCTTTTATTGAACTGATGGTCAATGGCAGCCTACAGTGCTTGCCTCATGGCAATCACATGACTATGGCAAGCCAATTAAGTAGGTAGCAATTGCATTTCTAAAACCCAAACTGAGACATTGGACCCGATTTTACCAGTGTGTTGCTCCCGTCTTTGGGCGCGTAAACTTGGTAAAGTTGGGCACGAGGCAAGTAGCACGATCTGTGCCCATTTCTGTGCTGGTTCCCCCTTTACCGAGGCCTGAAAATGGCCTCGATTGGGACGCGTCTGAAATGGGTGCGCATGCATTTAAATTGCCTTAAAATTGCACTGCATTTAAAGGTGTGCATTTAGATTGACTGAATAGGCTGCACACCCAACCTTGCCGGCACTTCCACCTTTACCATCGTGTTTGCCCATCCGGAATTGGCGTGAAACAGACATGCTCCGTAGAAGTTCGATTCGAGCGCTCCAGTTAGTGAGGAGATAGGTGCCTAGCGTCCGATGGCTCTCTACTTGAGAACGGTGCTGGAGCGGGAGGAAAATGGATCCATTACCACTCTGCCTGAGATCAGTGGAGGGAAAGAAGGGTCTGCTGCCACTTTGCCTGAGATCAGTGGGGTGGGAGGGAGCGTTCCACAGTCACCTATCTGAGATCAGTGGGTGGGAGGGAGCGTTCCACAGTCACTCTATCTGAGATCAGTGTGTTGTGGTGGGGGGGGGGGGGGGGGGAGGGGGGGGGGGGGCAGGGATGGAGTCCACTGCCTGAGATTGGGGGGGGGGAGAAGTGCGGGGGGGGGGGGGGGGGGGGGGGGGGGGGTGGCGAGTAATGTTGTGGGGATAAGGCAATGGGGGCCTGGGAGAGGTATTATCGGCCCAGGAGGGATGTAGTGGGGGAGCAGCATTCTGTGCACAGTTGAAGACGCCGATCGGAGCTGCAGGGTTTCAGACAGGTTAAACCCTGCCCACAAGCTGTGCAGCATGATTCAGAATCACTCTTATTTTTCCAGGTACAGTGCATATGCGGTGCCAGAGAACGGGTCTAAAATTTGGATCTGAAACACTCTCAAGTCCATCCAGCACTTAGAATCAAAATGGTCCAATAGGACCCACTGTGTACAGTTCCCAGATATAACTGAACAACAGCAGGAATACCTTGTAAACACAGCTCACCATATGGAGGCAGGAACAGCACTTCACATTTTTTTTCAATATCATCTTTGTTCTAAATCTCAGCCAATAGTTACTAGGATGTAATTGATGTAAAATTAAGTAGAAGTTTAATTGTGCTGTGAGTTGTGGTAATGCAAAGGCATTATTTAAAAATGTGGTGGAAGCAGACTGAGTATGAGGGTGGGGATGGAAGTGGTGGTTGGACATTCCAGGAGGTGGGGAGGGAGGGGGCAGACACCAGGGGGGTGAGTAGGGAGAGTTTCAGACCTCAAGAGGGGGGAATGGATAGGGAGGTCAGACCTCAGCAGGGTTGAAAGGCAGGAGGACATTACAGACCAGTGATACTTGGACCTCAGGTGAATGAGAGCTGGGTCAGGCCTATTGACGGATGAGTTCTGGTGGGGGCTCTGGCCTACACTGGGCGGGTCTAGTTGGCTCGAGGAATGGGGGTGAGGAGAGATATCCAGTCGTGTTTGGGGGATTCCCCTAGGAAGTGAGTGGGAGGGGTGGAGGGTAGGGGGTTGTTCCCTGAGTGGAGAAGTGGGATGGGGAGCGTGGGTGCATTGAGATATAATGGGGAAGTTCCATGTTTGTGTCAATCTAGTTCTTTAAGATGATTACCGCCAAGTTAGAAAAAGCTTTTTTTTTGTGACGCACTTGGAACCATGCAGCATTTGTGATTTAAATCACATTTTCAGATAGCTTCCAATGCAGGACAATTCCAGAGGAAGTTTACACTTCTGGACAATTGTGGTGCAAATAGTTATGTGGAAACCTCTTCAGCGCATCATTGGGTAATAACGGAAGGGCAACAAACTCTGATCCATCCAGTGATGCCCATATCTCCTGAATGAATAGAAAGAAAATCTGATGCTGGAGAGCTCGTATGTTGTGACTCAATTATGTCACACCACCAATAGGATGAAGCTCCCATTAATTTTGATACGCCCAGTAACCAAAATGTGAAAAAGCTCAAAAACAACAGTTCATGAAATAGGCTCAGAAACAATCCTGCTGAGTCCAGGACTACAAGAAACTACAAAGGATCATAAGTGTAGCCCAGTCCATTTCTCGAACCAGCCTCCTATCCACTGACACTGTCTAGATTTCCGGCTGTCTTGGAAAAGCAGCCAGCATAATCAAAGACTCCACGCACCCTGGACATTCTCTCTTCCGCCTTCTTCCGTCGGGAAAAAGACACAGAAGTCTGAGGACATGTACCAGCCAACTCGACAACAGCTTCTTCCCAGCTGCTGTCAGATTTTTGAATGGATTAAGTTAATCTTTCTCTATGCCCTCGCTATGACATTACATGCTGCAGAATCTCCTTTCCTTCTCTATGAACGATATATCTGTATAGTGTGCAAGATACAATACTTTTCACTATATGTTAATACATATGAGAATAATAAATCAAAACAAATCAATGCTACTGAAAACCACAGGACATGAGAAGAGAAGATTCACAGTGCCACCAACCTGTATGGAATGAAAGCTTACGATAATTCTGAAATGTAGAATTGTGCTGAAAATTGAAAATTGCAGGAGATTTCCTGCAAGCTTATGATAACGTTTGGATGAATGAGGATGAAGAGAATGTATGAATAGGTATCTCAGTGTCCTGTGTGCAAAGAATGAGATTTGTTAATGTGAAGCAAATTCAGATCTCGCATAATTGATAAGATCAAGAGGCTCCTGTGAAGAAATAACATCTAAATTGTAGTTATACCACGTGATCTAATGTCCGCAATCTTTTGCTTTGATTTGATTTGATTTATTATTATCACGTATTAGCATACAGTGAAAAGCACTGTTTGTCCCGGGTCATACAGACAAAGCATACCATTCATAGAAAAAGAAAAGAGGGTGCAGAATGTAATGTTACAATCATAGCTAGGGTTAGAGAAAGATCAATAGTGTGACGTAGATCCATTCAAAAATCTGACGGCAGCAGAGAAGAAGCTGTTCTTGAGTTGGTTGATATGTGACCTCAGACTTTTGTAACTTTTTCCTAATGGGAGAAGGTGGAAGAGAGTAATGTCCAGGGTGTGTGGGGTACTTAATTATGCTGGCTACTTTGCCGAGGCAGTAGGAAGTGTACACAGAGTCAATGGATGGGAGGCTGGTTTGCATGATGGATTGAGCTATATTCATAATGGCCTTTTGTAGTTTCTTGCAGTCTTGGGCAGAGCAGGAGCCATACCAAACTGTGATCTGATTCAACTTCTGAATTTCTGTTCCTCAGGGTAATATCCTGAGCCCAATTATTTTCACTTACATCATTAACAACCTTTGCTTCATCATAAGATCACAAAGAAGGATGCTTACCAGTGATGTTCAGTATCATTCACAACTCCTCTGATACTGAAGCAGTCTGTGTCCATATGCAGTAAGACCTCTAGCAGTCATATCCATACTCTGTGAAAGAACACTAAAAACCAGTCAAGGGTCATGACTGCACCAATTGGATAGCTGAGAGAGAAAAAAGGGGTGTGCTGCCCCACTTGATGACTTGTGTGACTTCATCATCAAATCATGGGATGCTATTAATGCTTCAACTGGTTACTCAAAAACTGTGAAATATCCAAATCAATGAATAGAGAGGAAGGTAACTTATAGCTGAGGGATGATTCTGAATTGGAAAGCATCAAATCTGATCGAGAATAGGATCCTTACAATGATGCCATAGCCAAAGTGATTCCAGGTCACTGTGATGAACTCTTTCTGTTGGGCTTCAAAGACACTCATCGGAAATCTACCACCCCCACCCAACATGGAATCGGAGCAGTCGAGGGGCAGACAACAGAAACGCCTGTTGACCTCGGGTAGGAATTTCCCGGTCTTGCTTGAACAAGGCTACAAAATCTCACCCAATGAATGTGACGGTTTGTAAAATGTTGCCATTGTGCTTCAAATTAACCTTGTGGAGTTCTTTCATTAAATAAAAACTGATACATTGATTTTAGTTAATGTACTGGCATGGCACTTTTCTTACTTTTCAACACCATCACCAGCGATCCTGATTTCATACTCGGCATATAAATCAAGCCCTTTTCATTGGGAAGATTTTCACAGTTTCAAAGATCAGCTTACGCACCTTCACATAAGACAGCAAAGAAACTCTTATGTCAGACATACATAATGCGTGAATGAAAAAAGACATTTGAATTTAGTCACAGATAGAGATAAGCAAATACAGGTTCAGGAAACTGGTATTTTATTTATTTTTATTCCCTGTGTCCCCTTTTTTAAGCATCTGATCTATCTAAACTAGTAGTGGAGATGGGTCTACAAGGCTATCCCAAATTAAAATCGGTAACAGAAGCAAAAATATTTCTGCTCAACTAGACTTGCTCAAAAATGTACACGTTGGCGCAAATTTAATTTCTAATTTCTATCGGAGTCTATCAAATTCTGTCAAGCATCCACTTCGTCTATTCTAACAACGTCAATAGGAAAATCTGCATAAGAAGCATGTTAAGCGACATTATGAAGACCAATTGTGTTTCTGGAAGGCTTGTAGGGCACTATTTTCCAGCCACACTCACCTCAGGATCAGAAAATCCACCTGAGGTCAATGGACTTTATCATGGTCCTATCCTGCCCGCTACGCTTCCCATGGTGCATGGCCCAATTTGAAGCATCCCAATGCAGTTTACAGTCACTGCAACACATTTGAAGTTTAGTCACTGTTATAAAGCAGGAGATAAAGCAGCAAGCTTGCATTCAGCAAAGCCCCACAAACAGCAGTGCATTAATCAGCAGTTCATTTGGTTTTTGGCAATGTTGATTGATAGGTAAATATTGATCAGGACTCCAGGGAGAATGCTAATGCTTTTTTTCAACGTAATACCATGGAATCTTTTGCAATCACCTGAGAGAACAAATTGCACCTTAGGTTTAATATCTCATCTGAAAAACAGCACTTCCAACAGTGCAGCACTCCCTCAGTTATCCAATCATATCATCGCATTGCTAACAGAGTGGACTATATTCCAGTCAAACCTAATTGCCTTAAAGTTTCAGGGGGCTACATTGGATATCCTGCTCCTATGGGAATCTAGGAACTTTACAGATAAATCTTTCATTAGCATTGAAGGTCTAGTGATTCTGACAAAAGACACCATTTGCAAAAAAAATCTAAAGCATGGATTCCTAAAGCATGGTTTTCAAAATCTAAAGCATGGTTTTCCATTGGAAAACCAACCTTTTCCATAATTACAACATATATCCAAAAGGATCTGATCCTGGTATAAAGGTACCTCTGGATCAGGCAGGTACACTTAACACCAGGGATACTGGAAACAGTACTGTAAGGAATTCCACCTCTTCTGATGAAGATTGCATAGACTGCTTGGTGGCAAGAAATAACTGCATATGTCTCCAAATCAAGAACACCTTCTTTCCTGCTGCTATCAGACTTTTGAATGGACCTACCTCGCATTAGGTTGATCTCTCTCTACAGCCTAGCTATGACTGTAACAATACATTCTATACTCTCTTCTTTCCTTCTCTATGCACAGCATGCTTTGTATGTATAGTGCTCAGGAAACAAAAATTTCACTGCATACTAATACATGTGACAATAATAAATCAAATCAAAACAAAATCAAATTCCCAGAAGAATATAGGTAAATATAAGTCAGAGAATCACAGAGTTGTTACAGTGCAGAAGGAATCCACAAAGCCCATTTTGTCAGCACTGGCTGTCTAAACAAGCATCATGATTTAGTGCCTTTACCCACACCTTGCACATTATTTGAATAGAAACAATCATCTAACACCTTCTTGAATGTCTCATTCGAACCTGCCTCCATCACAATTCCAGGGAGTGTCTTCCGTATCCAAACCACTTGCTGTGTAAAAGAGGTTTTTGTCACAGCACATTTGATTCTTTTGCAAATTTGCACCCTCTCATTGTTGATCCTTTTAGAGTGGGAACAGTTTCTCGCCATCTATTTTGTCCAGCTCCCTCATGATTTTGAGCATCATTCTTCTCTATAAGGAGAAGAGTCCCAGGCTATCCAATCTATCCTCATAACTGATTTATCTATGTTCTAGAAGAGGCGGTTACAATCTTGTCTTTTAAAAAGCATTTAGATAGTTATATGGGCATGATGGATAAAGAGGAATATGGGCCAAATGTGGGCAATTGGGATAGTTTAGCAGTTTTAAAAAAGAAAGGGCAGCATGGACAAGTTGGGCTGAAGGGCCTGTTCCCATGCTGTGAACCTCTATGTCTTTATGACTCTATCTCATATGGAAAACTATCTGTGTAAACATTGTAAGTATAATAATCTTGCTCCAGATTGTAAATATTTTTGTAAATATATGAAATTGTAAACATAATAGCTGTGAATATGACTGGAGTAGTCTGGGTGAAAAGCAGTTTGTCAAAAAATTCTACTCCCATTGTAAAACTTTCCAAACATATATTCAAATCTCAAATACAGAATACAAAATATTTCAACATTATCACCGAGAGTTGTACATGATCCTTGCACCAAATGCATCAGATGTCATATTTTCTCACAGGTGCAAAAAATGTTACAAAAAGGAGAAAGACAACCCATAATTGAGTGGAAGTCTGACATTCACAAAGAACAAAGAACAAAACAGCACGGGAAACAGGCCCTTCGGCCCAACGAGCCCGCGCTGCCACCTCAATGTTCCCACTTCTACACGCAATCCCTGTCCATGTTTATAGATCTATGGATTAAAAACCAAATTTGAGACAATTTAGAGAGAATTTGTTTTGCCAATTAGCCTAAGAGCACATCTTTGGGATGTGGGAGGAAACCGGAGCTCCACGCAAGCACGGGGAGAATGCGCAAACTCCCCCAGACACAGGCCCAAATCCATGTATCTGCACAGCACAGCGATAGTCACTGCACCGTCGTGTTGCCCATCAGATGGTCCAGGTCAAGCGTACACTAACAATGTGAAGCAGTAGGATACTCTCGAAAAAGATCCAAGAGCAGTCCTCTCACGACCCATCGCGTGTATGCCCCTCGTTAAACAACAAGGCGGACCAAAGCACCTGTAGGATAAAAACAAGTACAACAAGCAGTTATAAATAGCTCTCTGATTGATCTTAGTGCTTTATAAGTACTTGCAATAGTTTGGATTTGTCTTTTTGTTCCACGGACTTTAAGTTTGCAGTTGAACAGTAGAACCAAGTTGTAGATTCAAAATTATATGAAAGCACCTAAACAGGAGACAAAGTTAGATACCGTATAACAAACTAGTAATCATGTCAATGGAGTTACACAGCATAAATCCTCAAGAGTAAGGGTTTACTGGTTATGTCCAAAGATGTGTGGGTTAGGTTGATTGGGCATACTAAATTACCTTACTGTCAGGAGGATTAGCCAAGTAAATGTGTGGGGTTATGGGAGTAGGGTCCAGGTGGAATTGTGGTCAGTACAGACTCGATGGGCTGAATGGCTTCTTTCTGTGCTGTAGGGATTCATCCAGCCCCCGAAACTGATTGTTTCCTTATCTTGCATTAATAATTAACTTTAAAATAATCATTCAAATAGCGCTTCTAATGTTTTACTGACAATGTTAAGGTCATTCTTAAGCAGTTTAATGCAAAGGATTGTTTGGTAGGATTTATTTTCTGATTGTGCAATGAAAAGTTCCCAGTCATCTTCCGTGCAAAGTTTAAAATGGGAGTAAGCTGATGTTTTCAGTGGCAGTAATACCACTGCTAGCGGCCAACTTCTTTGATGTCCCAAGTGTCTTCCCTTTGAAGATAAGAGTGATTCTGTGGGAAACAGGAATTCACAGATTATGTGACTTCATAACGTATTGAAGTTTGTCCAGCATGAACTAAGTTGGCTTTGGAATGTGAGTATTAAAAGCAAGTCCTCAATGTTACAGACATAGACTTTTAACATGTTATTGGGAAATACACATTTAAAGAGTTGTGGTCTATCAGATAGCAGGCACCTACTTTCCATACAAGGTAAACTAATTTGATGGATCAATGAGGTTAATTGGAGGACCGTTAAGCCTAATTGATAATATATTTAGCTGCTCATACCAAACACTGCTTTTTTTGTGTTTAATTTGCCTGTGTTTATCCACTTAGAACAGAAGCAAGTATCACTATGACCAAACTGAATCTACAACATGTTCTCCACCACCTATGGTTCGCCTACAAAAGACCAGCCAACCTGGGGTGAGAGGTTATCACCAGCCACAAGTTTCTACAGATAACCATGAAGGACGGCCCAGCTATGTCTCCTGGGTGAATGCAGCCTGTGATCTTGGTGGATCGTACTGTGACTAAACACACAAGGAACAATCTCCTCAGAGTACACGCTGTGTAATATTAAAATAAACAGTGGAAAATTATGGTCATTACTTTGTTTAAACACAAACATGCCTTCTTGATTGGAAGCTCTCTCGGAACTGGGTTTGTTCCTGTCTGATACAGTTGCATACTACATTTCATTCATTTCACATGTCATAAATGTCCCTGATTTCATGAAGTGACAATAGCCAGAAAATAAAATAGAATCAATCCCTGTTCTTTACTGGAGTGTTATATTAAAATCTGGGCACGACAGACCCTGTGGAAAATGGTTCCCGGGATAAGGGACTTAAATTACGTGGATGGATTGAAGAAGCTGGGGCTGTTTTCCTGAAAGAAAGTTGAGAAGAGAGTTGAGAAAAGGATTCAAAATCATCAGGAGATTGGAAAGAGTAGATAGAAAGAAACTCCCTAATTGTTAGACGGTTGAGAATCAGAGGTTAACAGTTTAAAATGATTGGCAAAAGAACCAGAGAAGACACGAGGAACAATGTTTTACACAGTGAGTGGTTAGGATCTGAAATGCATGCTTAAAGTCTGATGGAGGCAAATTCAATCATGACTTAGTGATTCTAAATGTACACAGGGAACTGCTGAAGTGTAATCAATCAAAACTGGATCAGATCAAAGCTTCTCACTGACTTTTCAGCCACTGCTATTCTACTCATGGGGGACAACTTTATCTGGAGGAGGCTGGAACTTTTCCCATTCACAGGTCTGCCCCTCTCATTGATGAGCTGGGCTGTTGGGTCAATCATTAAAATTACCCCAGAATAGGCTTGATATAGCTGTCAGGTTATCATCACCCTGGGTTGGTTTGCTTCTTCAATGTGCCTCAGAGCCTTCTAGATTCAAAGAAACTCCTCTTGCCTCTCCCCTGGTGAGCCGCATGATTCACGGGAAATAGCAATGTGTATCTTCCCGACTTACAGTAAGGATAAGTTTCAAGAAATAATTGTTCCACCATTTGAAGGTGTTCAGCAGTTTCCCTCTTTGCAATCCCAATCAGGCCAGACTCATGAAAATGTGATGTGAAGTCAAGTTTCCTTGAAGCGCTTTTCAATAACTTCCTCAGCTGTTATTAGAATCATAGAATCCTACAGTGCAGATGGAAGCCATTCAGCCCATCGAATCTGCACTAACCACAATCCCACCCAGGCCCTATCCCCATAACATGCCTTTACCCTCGTTAGTTCCCCTGACACCAAAGGGCAATTTAGCATGGCCAATCTTTGGATTGTGGGAGGAAACCGGAGTAGAAAGAACAAACAACAAAGAACAAAACAGCACGGGAAACAGGCCCTTCGGCCCAACGAGCCCGCGCCGCCACCTCAATGTTCCCATCTCTACCCGTGATCCCTGTCCATGTTTATAGATCTATGGATTAAAATTCAAATTTGAGACAATTTAGGGAGAATTTGTTTTGCCAATTAGCCTAAGAGCACATTTTTGGGATGTGGGAGGAAACCGGAACTCCCGGGGAGAATGCGCAAACTCCCACAGACACAGGCTCAAATCCACGTATCTGACAGCACAGCAATAGTCACTGAGCTGTCGTGTTGCCCATCAAATGGTCCAGGTCAAGCATACACTAACGACGTGAAGCACTAGGATACTCTTGAAAAAAAAGCCAAGAGCAGCCCTCTCACGACCCATCGCGTGTATGCCCCTCGTTAGACAACAAGGTGGACCAAAGCACCTGTAGGATAAAAACAAGTACATCAATATCACCATCTATTTACACACTTCCCAGGGACTCCCAAGGCTCATGATCCCTATTTTAAATCAGTTTTCTATACCCCTCCATTCCCATTCTGTTCATGTGCCCATCTAAGTATTTCTTAAATAACTTCAGAGTACCTGCCTCCACCACTTTACTTGGCAGCGCATTCCATACCCCCACCACCCTCTGTGTGAAAAAACTCCCTCTAGCACCCAAATTATACCTTAAGCCCCTCACCCTAAACCAGTGACCCCTCGTGCTATTCGAGTCCATCCTAGGAAAAAGCTTAACCTTGTTTACTCTATCTATACCCTCATAATCTTGTACACCTCTATCAGATCTCCTCTAAGTCTACGTCTTTCTAAGGAAAACAGTCCCAATTTGCCTAGCCTCTCCTTGTAACTCAGACCTTCCATACCAGGCAGCATCCTGGTAAACCTCCTCTGCACTCTCTCCAGAGAGTACATGGAGGAAACCCATTTAGATTTAGGGAGAATGTGCAAACTCCAGGTGGACAGTGGCCCAAGCTGGGAATTGAACAAGGTCCCTGCTGCTGTGAGGCAGCAATGCTAACCATTGTGCCCCACTGTGCCACCTATGATGGGCATTTAGTTTCTGTACACAGGGAGAAGATACACAGGGGTCTGGATGTTCTCATATCCAAATCTAGTGTCACTAGCAAGGTTTATTCACCATCAGTTGCTCAATTAATGCTTGGATGTAAAAATATAAAGTTTATTTATTAATCACAAGTAGGCTTACGTTAGCATCACAATGAAGTCACTGTGAAAATCCCCCAGTTGCCATCTTCCAGCGCCTGTTCAGGTACACTGAGGGAGAATTTAGCATTGCCAATGCACCTAATAAGCATGTCTTTCAGATTGTGGGAGGAAACCGGACACTCTAAGTAAACCCACACAGACACGGAGACAACGTGCATACTCCACACAGGCAGTGAGCCAAGACAGGAGTTGAACTTGGGTCCCTGGCGCTGTAAGGCAGAGGCTAACCACTGTGCCACCATGCCACCCTGTGAGAATATTTAATGAAAAGGCATACTGAAGATAGCTCTCTGTCCACGGTATTCACTGAGATATCCTTCTTGCACTTGCTTTGGCCTTTTTTGATATAAATTCACTTTGTATATCGGTACTAAATCTCACACACACAAATAGGGAGCCAAGAAAACTTAAACCAAGATGGAGAACTATTCGGAACAAAGGGACCTATAATTTGACATTCAACATTAGGGAAAATGCTCAAATTGAATATGAGGGCAACAGGACATGTATAAAATTATAATGTGATAATGTGAGCACGGATCTATGAAAATAAAATTACCATTAACAAATCTGTCACAGCTTCCCGAGGCAGGGTCAATCAGGAGGATTAGTGGATGTAGTATCTTTAGAGTTTCAAAACAACATTTGATAAGGTGACATTGCTCATATAATTAGGACTCATGAGATTGGGGATAATATTGACTGAGAATTGATAAGAATACACAAAACAGAGCAGGCGTTAATAGACCATTTTCAATTTCATAGTCGAGTGCAGCACTTTTAAGGGTCGGCTATTTATAATCTATGCCAAGAAGGGACTTTTCTTACTCTTTCATGGGATGTGGGTGCTGTTGCTAAAGGCTAACACTTGGTGCTCAGATAGTATTACCCTTGAATATTTTAAGAGAGTGGCAAGACCAGGTGAGGGCAACACATTTCCTTTTCTAAAAGAAATCAGTGAGCAAGATGTTTTTTACAACAGATGTTGGTCTCGTGGTCACCACGAATGAGATTAGCTTTTAATTCCAAAGCTTATTAATTAAATTTATATTCCACAAGCTATTATGGCATGGTGGCATAGTGGTTAGCACTGCTGCCTCACAGCGCCAGGACCCAGGTTCAATTCTGGCTTCGGGTGACTATGTGGCGTTACATGTTCTCCCCGTGTCTGAGTGTGTTTCTTCCAGGTGCTCCTGTTTCCTCCCAGATTCCAAAGATGTGTAAGTTAAGTCAATTGGCCTTGCTAAAATTGCCTCTTAACATCCCAAGTTTGGAGGTTCAGGGGATTAGCAGAGTAAATGCTTAGGGTTATGGAGAATAGATCTGAGTGGGATTGCCCCTTTGTGTGAGGGAATAACGTGAGGTTACAAGGATAGGGTCTGTGTGGGATTGTTACCAGTCTAGACTTGATGGGCTGAATGGCCTCCTTTTGCACCGTAGGGATTCTATGGTGGGATTTGAACCTATGTCCTCAGAGCATTAATCTAGGTGATTATTAGGCCAATGACATTATACTGTGCCATTGTTGCTCTGAGAGTGAGTACCAAATATCTAAATTTGTAAAGTTAGGTTTGAAAGTAAGTTGTGGGGAAGTAAATGAGAAAGCAATGGGCTGCGGAGAGATGTTGACAGGTAAGTAAGAATTTGGCAGATGAAATATATTGTGTGGAAATATGAAGTTACCACTTTGGAAAGAAAATTAGAAAAGCAGGCTACTTTCAAGTGGTAGGAGATTAGGAAATGTAGCATTCAGAATGACTATGGGCTTCACAGTGGTCCACTGGTTAGCACTGCTGTCTCACAATGCCAGGGACCCGGATTTGATTCCTGGCTTGGTTCGCTGTCCGTGTGGAATTTGCACATTCTCCCCATGTCTGCATGGTTTCCTCTAAGTGCTCTGGTTTCCTCCCACAGTCCAAAGACGTGCGGGTTAGGTTGATTGGGTAAAAATATGGGATAATAGGGTTAGGATCTGGGTTGGATTGTTGTTGGTGCAGGCTCGATGGGCAGAATGACCTCCTTCTGTACTACAGGCTCTCTGTGATCTTACATGCTATTGTCCAACAACCAGACTCACAGCTCATACTAACAAAACTGAGGAACTGACTGTATTCTGTCAAAAGCTGCCCATTGAGGAGCCAGCATATTTTTGACAAGGAGCAAATGGACAACTAACAACACGGGCTATGACAGTGGGACTATATCAAGGATTAACAAGTGTGAAATTGAAGCACTTGTGAACCCCTAGCTGCTCTTCTCAACACACTTACTGTGAGTTGTGACCTCGGTGCCTGCAGCTGAGGTGGAGGTAGGCTACTGTGCATGCTGGACCCATCACTCAGCAATGCAGAGATTGGTGCCTTGTTGCTTGACCCTGCTCATCCACTCAATGGACCCCACGTCTCTAGATTGTTCATTGGCTGCCTGCTGCATAATTGTAGTTGTTTGGTGCATGTTGCTCTGTGGCAGTTGCACCCGCTCGTGATGTGGCCACTGTGAGCTGTGCTGTGTGCATAAAGTTCAGCCCAGTGCATGAAGTTATAGAAAACAATTAGGAAGCAAGTGGTATGCCAATCATCTTTGAAAGTGATTGGTGTATAAGCATACAGAAACTTTGATACACGGACTTCGAGAGATTAAACCTGGAGTACAGTTTTGGTTTCCTTACCTAAAGTAGGAAATATTTGCCTTAGAAGTGTTGGAATAAAGGGTTAGCAGAGTGATTCCTGAGGAAGGGTATTGTCCTCTGAAGAGACATCACGTAGTTTAGCAATCTTAAACTTAGAAGAACAGCACGTGACTTCATTGAATGGTTTGGTGGGGTAGATTTTCAAAGGGTGATTTCCTTGCCTGGGATATTGAGGACAAGGGGGTCACAGTCTCAGACCAAGGGGACTAAGAAGAGGAGAACATTTTTCATTCAACTGCAAAAATTTAGATCCATAGGATGGGATTTTATGGCTACCGTTGCTTCAAAATTGAATAATCCCATCAATTCAGTAGACCTTTGCATGGTCCTACACACACATACCCCCAGTCCCCCACAAATCCAACAGTGTGTTTGATTAGCAAGCAAACCTTTCAGTGATTGCAATTGGGCATCTTGCCTCTAAGCCTGCTGAACTACAAGGCTAGATTGGTCGCATACACTGTGGAGCCCTAATCGATTATTGAAACCACAATAACTCTGGTCATGCACAGGCAATAGACAGTCCAGCTCTCTGTAATAGTGGTGCAAGGATTGGGGCCCAGCCTTTTGGGAAGGGACTGGCCACAGAAAATCCACCAGGATTGGCAACGTATTTTTAAAATGGATACTGGCATTTTATACAAAGTCATTGGGAAATATCTTGGAGTATTCCAAGAAGGCTTCAGGAAGATTTGAGGTGCTAGGGCCAAGAGCTAAATACTCTAAGGCACCACCAATCCTTTATGCCCGAGGTATAAGGAATGAGGGGGAACCCTCAGACATGGCAAGGGGGCTGCGAGATGGGAGAAGAGGGGGGAAGGGGTGGAATAACCCCCATGAGGCCTTTGTTTATTTAGTTTATCCATTTGTTAGTCACGAATAGACATACATTAACACTGCAAGAAGTTATTGTGAAAATCCTCTTTTTCCCTGTGGAGCTCATCAAGTAAGAGATCCCCTGGTTAAAAAGGTAATGACTTGTTCAGCTGGAATACTTTACCTGAGTTTTTTATAAGGCAGACCTCAGACTGGGCCTGTTGACCTGCAATCCCAGGGAGGGACGAGCATGTGTATGCCACAGTTGTAGCACTGTTTTGTGTTCTGCAAATAAATTATGTTCCTTTCCAGTCGGGCTTCCTAAGTTATGATAGCTATATTTGTGCTTTCATTATCTAACTTCTTTGATGCCTATCACTTTTTTTTGTACAAATATTGCAGGAGCCCAATGAAAGCTGTGATGTAAGGAACACTCCAGGCAAGAGCTGTGGGTCAGCAAGAGGTGAAGTAAGGTAACACAGCACAATAAATCTGCTGAGGCTTGTGTGTTGATTGAGACTGATTCTGAAATTAAAGGACAAAGACTCGGACACTAAAGGGAGCATCTAATTGGTCGTGGCTTCTCAATAGGAATTACTTCTTTATAAAAACAACAGGAAGAAGTTTTTTTTTAAAAATGCTAATAAAACACAAAACGAAGATCATAGAAGAAAAGACTAAACAACCCACGTTAAGAATTTTACACAAGCGCTGAGCAATGCTTGGAGAAATTGCAAAAACAGCGTTCTATTTTATTCGATGTTGTGTTACAAATTGGCCTGCACTGATGAATTCTTCTCTGATGTAGGGATGCCAGTGTTGGACTGGGGTAAACACAGTAAGTCTGATCACACCAAGTTTCAAATAAATTGATTGGACTTAAACCTGGTGTTGTCAGACTTCTTGCTGAATTCTTCTCTCACAGAAAATAATACCATCTTTTTCTTTTTCCTCATAAACTCCTTCAAATTGGACAGGAACAATTTAAGAAAACCCCCTCTCCTCTGCGACTCATCGCTATGACTGTAACAGAAAGAAAAATCTTTGATCTCCTCGAGGTGCTAATTTGTAGGATTTCAAGTTGTTAAGAGTTTGGGGAAGCGGGATCCCACGTATAAACAATCACATTTATCTGGCAGGCTATTACTGACACATTACTATCTTGGCGCTTATTCATTTGCACAAGTGTTTGAAGACAGGACTATGTGTCAATAAAGGAATTAGACCAGACACCTTGAGTCCATCAGGTTTATCTCAGTCTGCTGACAGGAACAGTAGGTGACATGAACTGAAAACACTTCAAAGCTCCCCTAGCCTTAGGTTTTGCACTATCTAAAGACAAACAACACTTACTGCTTTGCTGGTCACAAACAATAAGAAGCAAAACTGTAGATGGAAGATAAAAGCAACAGCTACTTAACACATAGAAAAGTCTGACATACAGTCCCCATTCTTCAGCCGGGCTTTATTTCATTTGTTCTTATTTAAATGATGAGCGGTTTGTAACTTTCATCTTGGCGGGTTTTGAAGGGAATCTACCAATTTAAGAAACCGTATATTCAGCCAGTGACAAAAGATAGCCTGAAGGGGACTTAAGAAAATCACAACAGTTCAAAACCTTAACTGCTGCTTTTGTTAGGTGAATTGTATGGTAATGTAAAGGTTGTGTATTGATACGATTAGTGAGTCATTTCAAATCACAAATTGAACAGCACATATGAAGCCACAACTTAAACTATTTATCCTGTCACTTCTCTTCTGAATCTTTGCATTTTGACTCTGCCCCATGTTTCACTTTGTGTATTGTCACTGCTGTTGTACTGTTGTCACAGTCAATGGATTTCTGCAGCTTACATCTTCTTCATCAGGAAATATTTACAGTTTTATTGTTTTTATGGTCAATATAGTTTTAGCTTTGCTAAGTTCTGACTCAAAGATTTTCTATTATTTCACTACGTTCATGGTTAGTACGTTTCTACAATGTTGCCATGCCAAATTAATTTTTATACTATGTACTGTGTTCACGCTGAATTGATAACTCTTTTTTTATTGTGTTCAAGGTTAATGAAAGTTTTATTCGATGCATCATCATCGAATTTAATTCTCGTCATAGGCAATGAATTTTTGATGTTTAACAATGTTCATCATAAAGGAATTTCTGCACTTTTAATTCGCTCATGCTCAAGGAACGTTTACTGTTTATCTGTATTCATGTCAAGGAATTTAGCTAAGCAATCAATTCATTTCTGTGGTTTTACCATGCTCACAGCCAATTAATTTTGATACTATTACTACATTCAGGTTCTGTGAATTTCAGCAATTTCATTGCATTCATCATGTTCCTGCTGAAGGATATTTTACAGTTTAGCTATGATCTTGGTCAAGGAATTTCTATCGTTCAAAGAACATAATTAATGCATTTCTTCAGTCTTACCATGGTCACTATCAGCAAATTCTACAGGTTTTACTATAGTCATCAAGGGAGCCTTTCTGCAGACTTTACTATGTTCTGCTCAAAACCTTCCTTTTTTACTCTGGTTTAGTTCATTGATGAGGAATTTCTATAGTTTAACAACATTGGAATTCAGTGGGTGAGCCGGTTATGTAGTGGTATTGTCATTGGACTAGATACCCAGGCTAATGCTCTGGGGTTTCAATCCCACCATGACAGGTGGTGGAACTTGAATATAACAAAAATCTGGATTTAAAAGTTTAATGATGAGCCAAAATTATTGTTGATTATCATAAAAGCACATCTGGTTTGCTCATGCCTTTGGAGAACTTACAAAATGGGAACAGAAATTGGCATTCGGCCCCTTGAACCCTTTCCACCATTCAAACATTTTTTGAGCTCTTCATTCTATCAACCCTCACCTTTAATTCCCTTACTGAATAAGGGATAGAAATGAGTAACGTGGTTGATGCTGTAGTAGTCTCAATTGTATCAAACCTCCACAGAAAATGGGATAAGGAATGAAATTGGAGGTCCATATAGTGTTGACCTAGGCACCAGAAATGACAACAACAAACTCAGCACTGTGGCAAAATCCCCCTTACTAATATCGACAGACTCATACCAAAATTGGGAGAGCTGTCTCACTGACCAGCCAAACAAGAGTCTGATATAATCATATCACAAAATCACACTTTACAGGTAATGTCCCAGACACCATCATCACCATCATCATTCCTGGGTATGTCTTGTCCAATCAGCGGACGTTGGGAGACCTCAACATTGATTCCAAACCCCCTTAATTTTGATGGTATCAAGTCAAACATGGACAAAGAAAACTTTTGAATGGACTTACCTCATATTAAGTTGATCTTTTTCTACACCCTAACTATGACTGTATCACTACATTCTGCACCCTCTCTTATCCTTCTCTATATAAGGTATGCTTTGTCTATATAGCACACAAAAAACAATACACTTCACCGTATCCTAATATATATGACAATAATAAATCAAATCAAAACAAGTATGACTCTAGAGCCAGAAGAATGTGGTTGACTTTTAGCTGCCCTCTGAAATGGCTCATCAAAACATTCAGTTCAAAGGCAATCAGGGAGGGCAATAAATGCTAGCAAACCTGAGATGCCCATGTCCCAGTAATGAGTACAGAAAAAATGGACTTCTGTATCTCAGATTTAAGGTATCATTGACTATTGCTTTCTGCTGTTTAGACAGTTTGGCACTCTCCTAGTATGACACAACCCCAGTAATATCCTCTCAATAGTGAGAGTGATCTTCCTGATGCAATTCTCTATGGTGATGCCCAGGTAGTCAGCTGGTCTGCCCAAGACAGTGCCAACTCACACTTGTGTGACTATCATATGATCCACACTCCTGTTCCAGCCTCTCTTCTTGTTACTCCATGTCTGAAAAGGCTGCTTTCAGAATGGGGGGAAAAAACCTTCTTCTATTCTATTTTTTTCTCTTCTTGCTGTGGCATTGGAAATCCTCCTCTTAGAATCACAGAAACTCTACAGGGCAGAAGGAGGCCATTCGGACATCAATTCTGCACTGACAACTATCCCACCTAGGCACTATCCCCACATATTTGCATTGCTAATCCCTCTAACCTATGCATCACAGGACACTAAGAGACAATTCAGCATGGCCAATGCACCTAACCTGCACATCTGCACAAACCAGAGTACTTAGAGAAAATTCACACAGACCCAGAGAAAATGTGCAAATGCCACACAGACAGTGACCCAAGGCTGGAATCAAACCCAGATCCATGGAGCTGTGAGGCAGCAGTGCTAATCACTGTGCCACCTCATAACATGGTGTGAGACTTGGAGTACAACTCACACTCTTTAATTTGACTGTCTAACTTTATCAATGTTTCACTCACATTCATCAATAAATTTTAAAGAAGGGAGGTAATCAGCACAGTGGCACTGAACAGAGACTCTATTTGCTAACATTGTAGTATTTTTAAAATCTTAAATCTACCTTTTATGTGAAAATGATTGAACAGAAGAAAATGTGGCTCCTTAGTTCCACTAAGGTTTATAATGTTGGGAGGTGTTCATTTCAGGAGAGAGAAAGACTTTCGGATATGCAGTTAGAGATGATAGGCTGCTCATACAATAGATTGAACCACATATCTCATTTCAAGTGTGTTTGGAACCGTGCCCATTGTAAGGTCTGGGTAATAAAATCTGCTGTAGAGTGTGGACAAATGGATCCTGAGCGACTATTCCAAAAGTCAGAAGTCAGAATGGTCGTACCTGTTTCACAATAGATTGACTCTGCACGGTATCCAATTGCACAAGGTACTGATACACAAAATCATGGAAAAGGAAAATTGAATGAAACATTTCTGCAGGCTAAATGCCCTCAGATACTTAAACATCTCATCCGGGTCACACTCCACCCAAGGTACCTATATGTTACACATTGTATTTGCAGGTAAGGAATGAAAAGCCCCTCACTAGACAAATGTTGCATTTTGGTGATCATAATAGCTTCATGGAGCAACTAAAGTTTCATGTGACTAGGATGTCTGAAAGGCTAATGGTGAGAAAGCCGGAAAGACCGAGCTTAAGCATCTGATTGTGGAAACCGAGACTGAATTATACTGATGAACACGGGCTTAATTACAGGGATGGGCAAGCGACGGCAATGATTTCTACTATAAATGACCCTCAAGTTGGGATTGTTATCATTTGGATTGCACGGGCCAGTTTAAGCATTTGCAACTTTAGATTTAGAAGCAGAATTTTGAGCTGTTTAAAAGAAAGAAAGTTGCAAACACACTCAAGACAATTCTGGATGCAATGTTTAAAAATGAAGGTCACAACAAAGTTTTCATGTTCTCCCTGTGTCTGCATGGGTTTCCCCCAAGTGCTCCGGTTTCCTCCCACAGTCAAAAGATATACAGATAAGGTGCACTGCCATGCTAAATTGCCTCTTAGTGTCCCAAGACATGTAGGTAAGGTGAATTGGCCATGACACCTTGTTACTGGGATGCCTGGATGGGATGCTCTTTTGGACAGCTACTGTAGACTTGATGGGCTGAATGGCCTTTTGCTGCACTGTAGGGTTTCTATGAAAGTGAACTTTAAACCAAGCTCACCTTGTTTTTCTTGTGGTAACCTCAAATGAAAAACAGAATGTTACACAAAAATGTAACACTGAAATGAACATCAATTCCTCACTTAGTTTTCTCAAAATGCTATAGGATTATCCAATATCTGACTGAGTCACACCGATAACTAAGAGGAAATCAGGAGAGAAATAAAAATGTTACAATTAGTCTCAATGCTCCTTTGTTCTGGGAAAGAAAAATTGAATAGTGTTCCAATTCCTAAGTTTCATCCAATGCGTTTACATGAATTCAGGTTTGAACATATTTGAGTCCTACCATGATATCTTTCATAGTTATGTTGCCTGCTAACTTTCAATCTCAATATTCATCCATGAATAATGGTCAATTTGGCAGCTATTACAGCGTAACAGGCAGCTGAGTATCTGGACTTCAGAAAAATTCAATGGAAAATTCAATGCAGTTGGCTCCCTGTCATCCTGGATGGGTCGCTGTGCTACCTCCCTGTGATACCTCCTGCAAAATGACCCAGGGTGGGACTGGAACCAGGAAACTGGCACACTGACCTATGGTGCTATTTTTGCTATCTACCAACTCCATTCCTGACATCTGCAGGGCATATTAGTTGCATCCAAAATCTTTCCTTGGGCTTAATGCACTATACTGTGTTTTCAGATTAATTAGCACTGACTGGTACGTGCTGTACGTAACTTCAATTGGCTACATAAACATTGGCGAAAGGTAAATGAAGATGATCCGTCAACTGGGGTTCAGTGCATAGCACTCTTGCCTTTAAAGTTAAGTCGCACTCCAGAGATCTGAGCACAAGATGGGGTGGTGATAGCCTGGTGTATTATCGCTAGAACTATTAATCCAGAAACTCAGCTACTGTTCTGGGGACGAGGGTACGAATCTCGCCACAGCAGATGGTGGAATTTGAAATCAATAAAAAATGTTTGGAATTAAGAATCTACTGATGACCATGAAGTCGTTGTTGGGAAAAACCCATCTGGTTCATTAATATCTGTTAGGGAAGGAAATCTGCTGTACTTACCTGATCTGACCTATACGTGACTTCAGAACCACAGCAAACGTGGTTGACTCTCAACTGCTCTCTGAAATAGCCCTGCAAGCCACTTAGTTGTCAAGAAGACAGCCTACCAACACCTTCTCAAGGGCAACTAGTGATGGCCAATTAATGCTGGCCAGCCAGCAATGTCCTTCAAATAAATTTAAAAAACCTTTGCTATCGCTACTATAAGATGTGTAGAAAATCACATTGGAAATAAGCAAGTGCATATGTTCTCAGATTAATACAAGCCATCTTAATTTCACGATAAAACAGGATGGATCAATTGTGCATTAAAACAATTAAGTCAATTCTATAATCCTTGACAGAGCAGAGTCATAAGAATTAATTGATCCTGGTTAGTAAAATTATACGAATAAATTGAGACCACAAGAAATGCCCTCATTGGTTATGAAGATAATATAGAAGAATTAATTGACCATATCAAACAAAGATCATTAAACTCCAGAGTTTCTTATAAATTGAGACAGGAAAACTGCATTCATTGATCAGAGAGATATTCACACCTTTAGTATATTGACCACTGACACAGGAAAAGTCCAGATCATCAGTCATGATGACTAATGTAAAACTGTAGCAATTCATCCCTCATGAACATTGTAAAACTCACCATTTGCTGATGCTGTAAAACTGTAAAAGGTAAAAGCAAATTGCTGCGGATGCTGGAATCGGAAACAAAGAAGGGTCACCCGGACTCGAAACATCAGCTCTTTTGTCTCCTTACAGGTACTCCAAGGCCAGCATTTTCTCTTTTCGTTGTAAAAGGTAAAGTCGCCTTAGTCCCAGATGACCATGATGTTTCTTGCGTGCGAGTGTAGAGTCGATGGTTCGAAGGTCCTCTTCTGCAACGTATGCTTCATAGAATCCCTAAAATGCAGAAGGAGGCCATCGAGTCTGCACTGACAACAATCCCACCCAGGCCCTATCCCCACAACCCCCACCCCTCATCCCTCCAACTTGTGCATCCTCAGACATAAGGGAGAATCAACCTAACCCGCACATCTTTGGACCGTGGGAGGAAACCGGAGCACCCAGAGGAAACCCATGCAGATATGGGGAGAACGTGCAAACTCCACACAGACAAAGACCCAAGCCGGGAATTGAACCCAGGTCCTTGGAGCTGTGAGCAGTCATGCTAACCACTGCTGCCTCATAGCTCAAAGAATCTATGATTCCATGATCTTAGGCTAACTGATGGTGATTTAACCTGAGGATCATTGCACCTCAAAAGAGGGGCAAGACTGGGAAAGCTGAGCTTTTATGAATAAATTTAGCACTGTTCTACACGACAAGGCACAGATTAATGTTTAACATTATAAAATGATAGGAATTATATGAGAATAAACATAGTTAAACAATGGAAATTTTTCCACAATGAACTGTAAATTAATTCACCTTGTGTCTATTAGCTTTGAAAATTAACTGATGATGATCATAGTAAATCAGTGAATACTCTGACAAAGCCCAGTCAGTGCCAAAAGAGAGGCACTTGCTGTTCCCCAAGTTGATCACTGCTCACTGAGTTCCCCAGGCTTCAACTGTTGATTTGCAGTCACTGGAGATTTGAGCCAAAGTGGTGCCAATTACAATGGATGTTTGGTGTAGAAGGGTAGACATAGCGACAGTAAAGTTCCTCAACCAACCAGATTGAAGAATCCGCACCAATATAAATCAAGAATTACAGACTAATTACAATAAATTAAATTTAAACCATATACGGAAAGCAAAATAAAAATTATGAAAAGAAGATGGAATTCAGTAAAAGAGGATGAAGAAGACAGGCAAAAGTTATAAATCTCTAACACAATGTAAATTCTGACAGAACCCAAGTTTATTTATTATTGTCACAAGTAGGCTTACAATAAAACTGCAGTGAAGTTACTGTGAAAATCCCTGAGTTGCCACACTCCAACTCCTGTTCCCATACGCCAAGGGAAAATTTAGAATGACCAATGCCCCGAACCAACATATCTTTCAGACTATGGGAGAATACCAGGGCACTCAGAGGAATCCCACACAGACACAGGAAGAACATGCATACTCCACACAGATAGTGACCCAAGTGGGGGATTGAACCCAGGTGCCTGGCACTGTGAGGCAGCAGTGCTAACCACTGTGCCACCCCATAGAGTAGCACTCAACTCTTGTAACAGTAATTTTATTTGTTACAATTATGACTTACTGTATTATACAAAATTCATTAACATCTGAATATACCATTCCTCACTTTTGTTTTTAATGGGGCAAGAAATACAATTTCACACCCTTAAACAGATTTCAATGCTGAGTCTATCAGCGAAGCATGACTACAGTAGAATGTACAGAGCACAGAGCAAGTTAAATCACAACTTCCAGATTTCCACATTTATATGTATACTGCTGTTTGATTTATTCCATAATAAAACTCAGCTCTGACAGTCTGGAAGTCATTTTTTTATTCAATGACAGGATGTTGTCACTGGCGAGGTCTGCATTTATTGCCCACCCTTAATTGCTCTTGAAAAGAAGTTTGGCTTAACTATAGTGCTTTACTGAAAATTGAAAAGGTGGTGGTGAGCTACTTTTTGAACTACTGCAGTCCATGTAGAGTAGGTGCACCCACAGTGCTGTTAGGGAGGGAGCTCCAGGATTTTGATCCAGTGAGAGTAAAGGAACGGCGATAGGTTTTCAGATTAATGTGACACGTGGCTTGGAGTGAACTTCTAGGTGATTGTTTTCCCTTGTGTATGCCACCCTTACCTTGTAGATGGTGGACAGGCTTTGGGGAATCAGAAAGTTACTCGTCACAGGATTCCCAGCCTCTGACCTGCTCTTGTGGCCACTGTGTTTAATTGAGTTCGCCAGAGTTTCACCAGTTTCTGGTCAATGGTATGCCCAGGGCGTTCTACCCCCAGGAGTGCCAAGGGGCAATCATTAGATTTTCTCTGTTTGGAGATGGACATTCTCAGCACAAAAACCACCAGACGCTGTGTGGCACCGTATTTGGGTGATGTGCTTTTCAGGAATAAATAGCTGAAACTATAGAAGCAGAAACATTTGGGTGAAAGCAAATTACTGCAGATGCTGGAATCTGAACCATAAAAGAGAAAATGCTGGAAAATATCAGCAGGTCTGACAGCATCTGTAAGGAGAGAAAAGAGCTGATGTTTCGAGTCCAGATGACCTTTTGTCAAAGGGTGTGTAGCTGGCATTATTAGTAAGTGTGTAAGAGGAGAGGGTGGTGTATCTACTTTGAATATGTGAGTCCCCAGTGTTAGAATGTTTCTACATTCTTTCTTCAATACCAATGAATTTAGAATTTTACGAGCCCATGTTGAATCAGTTTAATAAAAACATAAAGAACATAGGAATTAGGAGCAGGAGTCGGCCATCTGGCCCCTCGAGCCTGTTCCATCATTCAATAAATTTATGGCTGATCTTTTCACGGACTCAGCTCCACTTACCCATCCGCTCACCATAACTCTTAATATGCTGCTGGGTGAATGGAGGGAACTATACAGCATGCGAAATATTGGAACACACAAATATTTTAAAAAAATACTTTACTTTGTTTAATTTTCAGTAAAGCACTATAGTTAAGCCAAACTTCTGCAGTTCGGCTGTGTTAATTGTCAATAAATTTCTAAGATTTACTAATTTCAAGATCAATGAATTCCTACATTTTTACAATGTACATATTCAATGAATATTTACAGGTTATCAGGGTAAGTAAATATTGCATTTTTTTTGTGTTGACATTTAATTAATTAATCATCTATGTGTATGGCCAATAAATTTCTCCGTATTTACTATGTTCACGCTCAGTAAAGTTTTGTAATTAATCTATATTCTGGTCAATGAATGTCTAATATATACACGGTCAATGAAATTCCACATTCTGGTTATGTTCATGGCTAATTAATTTGGTTCAATGCATACCATCAACAAATTTCAATGGTCAATGAATTCCTACAATTTTACTGTCTTCATTAACAGCAAATGCCGATATTCATGGTCAAATGGTTCGTGCATTTTTATTGTGTTCATTTGTGTTTGGTAAACAAACCTCTCTGCTTTGATCATGGTCAATAAATGACTATTGTTTAACCGTGTTCATAGTCAATAATATTTTACAGCTTTATACATAAGCAAGATCGATGGGTTTCTGGTTTTACTTTATTCATAGTCAATAAATTTCTGTAGTTTATCCGTATTCATGGTCAATGATTTGCAACTATTTTACAATATTCTTGATCAATGTACTGTTACAGTTTTACTGCATTTGTTGCCACTGAGTTTTTTTTAGTTCCAAACTAAACTTGTTCAATGAACTTTTATAGTAGATTTTATGCTCAAGGCATTTCCAATTCTGGCTGCAGCATAAGTGGACCAGCATGTCCTCTCCAGGGCAAGAGCAGTGAGTATGAGCTCAGGGTTGGAGATATTTGCTTGCTGTCCCAGGTCATCCATGTCAATCCATTAGAAGTTTAAACTTTGGAGACAATTAGAACAATTAGAATTTTGCAGGGTCCTGAT
The DNA here is from genome assembly GCA_024679065.1 of Sphyrna mokarran. NCBI lineage: Eukaryota > Metazoa > Chordata > Chondrichthyes > Carcharhiniformes > Carcharhinidae > Sphyrna > Sphyrna mokarran. Next base: position 46,603,049 of record JAGIQG010000017.1, read on the forward strand.
GCTCAACAGAGATTTAAGTCCAGCTTTTGCTGCTCTGGACATCCGAAGATTGGGGCCAATATATTTCATAGAATCCCTACAGTAAAGATTTAGGTCATTCGGTCCATCAAGTCTGCACCGATCACAATCCCACCCAGACCCTATTCCTGTAACCCCACACATTTGCCCTGCTAATCTCCCTGATGTTCGGGTCAATTTAACACGACCAACGAACGTAAACTGTACATCTCTGGGAGAAAATCGAGGCACACAGAGGAAACCCACGCAGACACGGGGAGAATGTGCAGTCTCCACACAGACATTGACCCAAGGCCGGAATTGAACTTTGGAGCTGTGAGGCAACAATGTTAACCACTATGCACCACATTGCTCTGTTTTTTTTATAGTCAATGAATTGCCACTGTTTTACTACGCACAGAATAAATGTACATAATTTTAACTGTTCAATTAGATTCATTAAAACTCTCCAGTTTTATTACAGTCAATGTCAATAAATGTCTACAATTGATTTATGTTCTCCAAGAAATTTCAAAAGCTGAATTCTTCCAACTCTGAATTTGTGCAGGTTTATTTTGTTCATGATCAATAGTTTTCAGTCCACTTTTATCATGTTATTGGTCATTCCTTTTTTTACAAATTTATGATGTTCCAAAATCTCCAAATTTTACCAGTTTACATGTTCTTGGACAAAGAATTTCAACAGTCTTACTTTACTGATACAGTAGTCCAAAGAAATGCAGTTTAGGTGGATTGGCCTTGCTAAAATGTCCCTTATAGTCCCAATTTGTGTAGATTAGATGAATTAATCTTGGCAAATATGCGGGTTAAAGGGATAGGGCAAGAGAAGAGGGTCTGGGTAAGAAACTGTCAGAGAGTTGGTGCAGACTCGATGGGCCAAGTGGCCTCTTCTGTACTGTAAGGAGTCTATGGTTCAAGTTGAATAAATTTTAGTTTTTCAAAATATCCATGATATTCAATTTCTACATTCTTTCTTCAATTCCAATGAATTTAGAATTTTACGAGCCCATGTTGAATCAGTTTAATAAAAACATAAAGAACATAGGAATTAGGAGCAGGAGTCGGCCATCTGGCCCCTCGAGCCTGTTCCATCATTCAATAAATTCATGGCTGATCTTTTCATGGACTCAGCTCCACTTACCCATCCGCTCACCATAACCCTTAATTCCTTTACTGTTCAAAAATTTATCGATCCTTGCCTTAGAAACATTCAATGAGGTCACCTCGACTGCTGCATTCGGCATGGAATTCCACAGATTCATAACCCTTTGGGTGAATAAGTTCCTCCTCAACTCAGTCCTAAATCTGCTTCCCCTTGTTTTGAGGCTATGACCCTAATTCTAGTTTCACAACCTCCCTGCTTCTATCTTATCTATTTCCTTCATAATTTTTATGTTTCTATAAGATCTCTCCTCATTCTTCTGGATTCCAATGAGTATAGCCCCAATCTTCTCAGTCTCTCCTCATAAGCCAACCTCCCAACTCCAGAATCAACCTAGTGAATCTCCTCTGCACCCCCTCCAGTGCCAGTGTATCCTTTCTCAAGTAAGGAGACCAAAACTTACACAGTACTCCAGGTGTGGCTTCACCAGCACCTTATACAGCTGCAACATAATTTCGCTGTTTTTAAACTTCATCCTTCTAGCAATGAAGGACAAAATTCTACTTGCCTTCTTAATTACCTGCTGCACGTGCAAAAACCAACTCCCTGAGATTCCTACACAAGAACACGCAGATTCCTCTGCACAGCAGCATGTTGCAATTTTTACCATTTAAATAACCACCTGTTTTGCTGTTATTCCTACCAAGATGGATGACTTCACATTTACCAACATTGTACTCTTCTGCCAGACCCTTGCCCACTCACTTAGATGATGTATATCCCTTTGTGGACTTTCAGCATCCTCTGCATACTTTGCTCTTCCGCCCATCTTAGTGTCATTTGTGAATTTTGACACACAGCACTCGGTCCTCAACTCCAAATCATCTATATAAACTGTAAAGAATTGTGGTTCCAACACTGATCCTTGAAGCACACCACTAATTACTGATCGCCAATCAGAAAAACACCCATTTACCCCCAATCTTTGATTTCTGTTAGTGGTCTAATCCTCTATCCATGCTAATACATTACCCGTAACACCTTTATCTTATGTAGCAGTCTTTAGTCCAACATCTTATCAAATGCCTTCTGGAAATCCAGATACATCACATCCACAAGTTCTCCTTTGTCCACTGCACATGTAATGTTCTCAAGGAATCCCACCAAATTAGTCAAGCTTGACCTACCCTTTATGAACCCATGCTGCGTTTTACCAATGGGACAATTTATATCCAGATGTCTCGCTATTTCTTACTTGATGATAGATTCAAGCATTTTCCCTACTACAGAAGTTAAGCTAACTGGCCTATAATTATCTGCCTTTTGTCTATCTCCTTTTTTAAACAGTGGTGTTACATTTGCTGTTTTCCAATCCGAGGGAACCACCTCAGAATCCAGTGAATTTTGGTAAATTATCATTAGTACATTTGTTATTTCTCCTGCCATTTCTTTTAATACCCAAATAGGGTCTGACCAGAGCCTTAAACAGCCTCAGAAGTACATTCCTGCTCTTGTACACTAGCTCTCTCGACATGAATGCTAACATTGCATTTGGCTTCCTAACTGCTGTCTAAATCTGCACGTTAATCTTAAGAGAATTTTGGTTAAGTCCCTTTACGTTTCTGATTTCCTAAGCATTTCCCCATTTAGAAAATAGTCAATACGTCCATTCCTCCTTCCAAAGTGCATAACCTCACACTTTTCCACATTATATTCCATCTGCTACTTCTTTGCCCATTCTCCCAAGCTGTTCAAGTCCTTCTGTAGCTCTCTGCTTCCTCAATACCATCTGTCTAAATATCTTCGTATCATCTGCAAACTTAGCAACAGTGCCTTCAATTCCTTCCTTCAAATCATTAATGTTGTGGTCCCAGCACCGATCCCTGAGGCTGCCATTCTGAAAAACTCCCTTTATCCCCATTTTCTGCCTTCCATCAGTCAGCCAATCCTCAATCCATGCCAGGATCTTGCCCTTAACATCATGTGTGCTTAATTTACTTAACAGTCTCCTATATGGCACTTTGTCAAAGGTCTTCTGGAAACCTAAATAAATCACGTCCACTGATTCTCCTTTATCTAACTTCTCTGTTAGCTCCTCAAAGAACTCTAATAGATTTGTCAGACCTGACCTCCCCTTGACGAAGTCATGCTAACTCAATCCTATTTTATCATGCCCTTCCAAGTGCTCCGCGATCTCATCTTTAATAATGGACTCTAAAATCTTGCCAATGACCAAAGTCAGGCTAACCAGCCTATAATTTCTCATCTGCTGCCTCCCTCCCTTCTTAAACAGGGTGTTATGTTAGCTACTTTCCAGTCCTCCAGTGATTCCTGAAATGTCACCACCAATGCCTCCATAATTTCTTCAGCTATCTCTTTTATAATCCTGGGGTGCAATCCATCTAGTCCAGGTGATTTATCCATCTTCAGACCTTTCAGTTTCCCCAGAACCTTCTCTTTAGTGATGGCCACTACACTCATCTATACTCCCTGACTCTCCTGGAGCTCTGGCATCCCCTGGTGTTTTCCACCGTGAAGACTGATGCAAAGTAACTATTCAGTTCCTCTGCCATTGCTTTGTTTCCTATTATTACTTCTCCAGCCTCATTTTCCAGTGGTTCAATGTCTATTTTTGCCTCTCTCTTACCTGATATATATTGAAAAAAACTCTTCCTATCTTCTTTTGTATTATTAACTAGCTTACACTCATATTTCATCTTCTCCTTCCTTACTGCTTTTTCATTGTTTTCTTCTTGTTTTAAAGGCTTCTCAATCCTCTGGCTTCCCACTAATTCCTGCCACTTTGCATGTTTTTTCTTTTGCTTTTATGCTGCCCTTGACTTTCTTCATGGATGCCTCGTCCTCTCTTAACATGTTTCCTCCTCCTTGGGATGATTTTCTGTTATGTCCCCCAAAATAACGCCCAAAAACTCCTGCCATTGCTCTTTTACTGTCCTCTTTGCTGGACTCTCTTTCCAATCATTGCTGGCCAGCTCTAAGCACTAAAGAAACAATGATTACGTTAAAAGCACTGATGAGGAATTTCACAGTAACTTCATTACAGTGTTAATATAAGCCTTACTTGTGACTAATAAATAAAACTTTAAAAAACTTTAAACTTTCAACTGTGTTTCTTAGAGGCTGGACATTTCAAGCTAAAAAATACTGGACATAAATTGTTTAGACTGGAGTACTAAATATAATTGCAGGCGTAGTACAAAGTAGGATCGGAGGGTAAACTGTGAACAGGATGCAGAGGATGTTTCAGTGTTATTTAGACAAGTTAAGGTGAGTGCACAAATACTTGGCAGAATCAGTAGATAAATGTGAGATTATCCACTTTGGTAGGAGTAACAGAGCGGCAGATTATTATCTGAATGGCAATAAATTGAGAGAGGGGATTGTGCAATGAGACCTGGGTGACCTCGTACATGAGTCGCTGAAGGTAAGCATGTAGTTGCAACAGGCGTGAGGAAGGCAAATGGTATGTTGGCCTTCATAACAAGAAGATATGAGCACAGGAGCAGGGACGTCTTCCTGCACTTATTCTGCAGTTAAAAACTGATAGCCAAGTTCCTGGCACAGGAGGACGGCCTCAACAGGGATCTTGAGTTCATGTCACACGATCTATAGCGCCCATAACTTGCCTGAGCTTGCAATATCTCTCTAACTGTCCTGGCTGGAGACAATACACATCTCTTTAATCTGTGCTCACCCCTCTCTCCACTCACATTGTCTGTACCTTAAAGACTTCATTACTTGTAAAGACTAGTTTATAAGTCTTCCAACCATTGCTGTGTGCAATTTTGGTCTCCTGATGTGAAGATGTTCTTGCTACAATAGGACTGCTGCTTAGGTCGACCAGGCCAACTCCTGGGATGGTAAGATTGACGTATGAGGAGGGATTGAGTCAGTTAGAATTATATTTGCTGGAGTTTAGAAGATTGAGGAAGCATCTCCTAGAAATTTATAAAATTCTAATAGGACTATACATGGTGAATAAAGGGAAGATGTTCACCCCGTATTTACCTTGCTAATCCCCTGAGATTGAACCAGGGTCTCTGGCACTCTGAGACAGCAGTGCTAACCACTGTGTCACCCCATGTGTAAAGGAGTAGGCAAATAAAATAGTAACTTGCACCTAGTTTAAGAAATAACTGATGACTGAAGATGTGTTACAGTGTACTGAGATATTAACTTGCTTCTTTTGACCTTACACATACACACTTGGCACTCACCACCCTTCCCTGGAGTTATACATTATCTTGTATCTTAATCAATTGTCATTAGTCAAAAATAAAGCAACAAACTAATTCTATTTGATAAACTGCAATATGTCACAAGCTATGGGCTCACATATCTTTGAGTCTTGTAAAGAAAATTGATCCTCCAGTATAACATTTTGCAACGTTCCTGCAACAAGAACTTCATATTAAAGAAAGCTGAAGACCTTTAATTAAACACATACCCTCAACTGTCTTCAGTATGGAAAATGTGATTAATCATTATGTCAGAAAGTGGCTGAATAATTATAATTTGAGAGAGAGTCTATGGGCAAGAGCTGAAGCTATCCTTTCGCAATTCAAAGTCTTGGTGCAGTTTATTCAAAGACAATGTGATCAGCCACTCAGGAGCCTCTGCCATGAAGTCATGTCTCTTGTTGTTGGGATGTCCATTGTCTGTTACGACAGGTACAAACTGTATGTCTGCTTCCCAACAATAGCCTCACCTCACTGGGGATTTTGGTGTCAGACAACTTGCTTCCATGTAACCATCCCAGCCACAGAATGAATGGCTCAGGCTCATTGTGCTCACCTCAAAGACCACAAGAGTTCCCAAACTCACATGGACCTGTATCTATTTCAAATCTCCAATAACTGATCTAGTTACAAAAATGGCAGGATTTCATCTGTAGCCCAAACCCGAATTAATTAAAGATTTTCTTTCAGCCTTTTCAAGAATAACAGTAGGAACCTGTTTAGCTTTATAAATCAAAGTGACGTTTTTGCTTAAATGTAAAGTGCCCAGAGCCTTTTCTTTTTGTTAACTGCTGTTTTATCGTTTTAAGAATCAGGCAATTCCCTTTTTGTTTGCAGCAACAACCTCGTCAGCTCTAATGCATCTTAAGAAATGTTCCCCAGTGCTCAGCACAATCATTTGGTGAGTAACTGATTCATTCAAATCAGCAATATCTGAACTAACTGATTTCACACTGGCTGTTGGAATGATTCCTGCAGTTGACCTCAAGGCTCCAAGGTTTGAAAGGGGAGAAATTAGCCAATGTTCCCTCTCCAGGTTCCTATTCAATGAAGATTGCTGGAAAGTTACTGGGTGAGGACTTGGAGAGGTTCCGGAGGAGGTTCACTAAAATGATCCTGGGAATAAAAAGCTTGGCGCATGAGCAGCGTTTGAGGACTCTGGGTAAGTTCCTGATGTATCCTTCAGAAAGATGAAGGCAGATCTCATTGAAACTTACAGAATACTGAAAGGCTTGGATAGAGTGGATATGGGGAAGATGCTTCCATCAGTAGGAGAGGCTAGGATCAGAGGGCACAGACTCAGAATAAAGGTACAACACTTTAGAACCGAGATGAGGAGGAATTTCTGCAACCAGAGCGTGGCGAATCTGGAATCCATTGCCACAGAAGGCTGTGGTCATTGAGTATATTTAAGTCAGAGATAGACAGGCTCTTGATTGGTAAAGGGGTCAGCAATGATTGAATTGCAGGGCAGACTTGATGGGCTGAATTCTGTTCCTTTATCTTATAGGTTGATAGACTTCTTCAGATTTGCATGTGAAGAACAGGTTAGGTTGGTTGGCCACACTAAATTGCCCCTTAGTGTCAGGAGGCCTGCAGGGTTAATCATTGGGGTGATGGGAATAGAGACGGGTTGGGACTGTTATTGGTGTAGGCTCAATGGGTCAAATGGCCTCCTTCTGCACTGTCGAGAATCTGTGAAAGTGATGCCCCCAGTGCGGAACGCTTCGAACTGAAAAAGTGTTGCACGTATGGGCGAGGTACCTGGGATAACAGCCTACACAAAGGGAGGAAGCGAAAGGGAATAAGAAAGGAAGGATCAGTAAGCTGTTTTGAATTTCTTTCAAGCATGTCTCAAGTGACCTTGACAACATGCCAGTTTAACAGGAGCTGTACGTGTTTTGGCATGATTCCTTTGTTCACCCATGAGAGTGTGAAGCAGCCAGCCCTCTGCCATGCCGTACTCAAAGGGAACATTGAACAATGTGCTTGTGAGCCCCACGTCACCTGACACAAAGCACAGGTGCCAGAAGGCAGCTCAGGAATCCCAACTTGTGAACTCCGCCACTCACTGAGGGCCAGAAACTGCAACTTCCCACCTGCTCTGCACAGCAGCAGTGCACTGAGATCCAGCAGTCTACTCTTGTGCAGTGCGCGCAAAAGCTTCACTTCCCCGTCAGAGTCCACACAAGTGAGACGATAACGATGGATCCGGTGACATTCTTGTGTCCTTGCTCCACTTTCCGTGCCAAGCTCACCCATTTAAAATAGCGTTAACGGCCAACCAGCTTCAAAGCTCTCAGGACTGCATCTCTTGGTCTATTATGAATTATTATTAATTTCTTTTGGTTGCCGTACAATTGGATATCATGGGGATTGCTTTCAGCTCTCTCTTTTCAGAGCATTTTGTGCAGGAGAATGAAGAATAACACACAAATGATGCCAGGGGTATCAGGTGGCACTGAAGGCAAACGGCCACACCTGCCATTATGCCACCAGCTGTTTCTGCAGCTGTCCAACAATTACTGAGGAGAATTACCCCCACAGACTCCAGGGTTACTACTGCAAGGAGGCCTCCCTTCCAGGCACAGTATACTGCTGCCACTGACACCCTACATCACCCTGTCTGTTGCCCTTACATTTCTGCCTCAGCCACCTGCCAGCTCTGACCAAGGCTCTTCCAGACTCAAAACGTTGGCTCTATTCTCTTTTAGAGATGCTGACAGACCTGCCAGGCAGGGTTTTACACCCTCACTCACCCTGAAGCTGTAAAATCCCACCCAAGGACCTTCCCATGCTCTGCCTCTCAGCCGCTCCGATTCCCCCATGGCAGGTGGGGTAATAAAACTCTGGTGGCTGAGTTTCCTGAACATTTTGTTTAAGATTCCAGCATCCTCAATATTTTGCCTTCATCCCGATAGTGTGGCTGTGTTAAGCAATCAGCTTTTTAGAGAGGTAGCAAACATATAGCAGCTGAACGGTCATATCCCTTCTCACCTGAACAACATCAGAGCCCAATTTTCACCGCACCAAAGGACTCGCCAAAGTCCAGAGTGCCACTGAGCACGCTGCGAACTGTGAGGAAGATAGTGTAGAACTTCAAAAGGATGTGGGCAAGTTGGTGGAATGGATGGACAGATGGCAGATGAAGTTCAGTGCAGAGAAAGGTGAAGCATTCCATTTTGTTATCATGAGGTAATTTCAAATAAAGGGGAAGACTCTTAAAGGGATGAGGAACTGAGCAACCTGGATACATATGTGCATACGTCGGCATGGTAGCACAGTGGTTAGCACTGCTGCCTCACAAGGCCAGGGACTGAGGTTCAATTCCAGCCTTGGGTGATTGTCTGTGAGGAATCTGTACGTTCTCCCTGTATCTGCATGAGTTTCCTCCGGGTGCTCCGGTTTATTCCCACTGTTTAAAGATGTGCGGGTTAGGTGGATTGGCCATGCTAAATTGACCCTAGTGTCAGGGGCTTTAATAGGCTAAATGTGTGGGGTTACGGGAATAGGGCATGGGTGGGATTGTGGTCAGTACAGATTTGATGGACCGAATGGCCTTCTTCTGTACTATAGGGAGTCTATAAAGTCATTGAAGGTGACAAGACAGGTTAAAAGAGTGGTTAATAAAGTATACAATATTTATTTATTAATTATTCATAGGCTTTGTTAAAGGGGGGCATAGAGCAGGAGAGCAAGGAGATTATGTTGAATTTGTATAAGACACGATTTAGCTTCAGCTGGAGTACTGCATCCCATTCTGGCCTCCACATTTTAAGAGGGATGCAAAGACAAAGAGTGCAAAAAAGATTCTTGAGAGTGGTTCCAGGGATGAAGAACACCAGCTACAAAGATAGATTGGTGAGATTAGGGCTATTTCCTTTGGGCAAAAGAAGGCTGAGAGGAGATTTGATAGATGTATTCAAAATCATGACCAATCTGGACAGAGTAAATAAGAAGAAACTATGCCAACTCATGAAAGAATTGAGAACAAAAGGACACATTTAAAATTGCTGGCAAAAGAAGCAAAAACAATATAAGAGAAAACTTTTCCACACAGCAAGTGGTGATAGTCTGGAATTGACTGCCTGAAAATGAGGTAGAAATAGGTTCAATAAAAACATTCAAAATGCAATTAGACTGTTAACTGGAAAGAAAGAATGTGCTGGGTCACAGGGACAGGGTGGGAGAATGGTACATCCGGAAGGCTAGTACAGATAGGATGGACAGAATAGCCTCCTTCTGCCCTGTATATAATCTTAAGGACACTGATGCATGAATAAGGACAGAGATCACATGATCCATCACTATATGATATGGTATTAATGAAGTACATTGCAGAGGTTAATGGCCATCTTTACAATGAATTAAGGCATTTAATTTAAAGCTGAAGAAGAGGTAAATTCTTAGGTTTTCTTTATGCTTCAACCACTAATTAAAATAAAAGATCTGGTCACATGTTTCATTGCTGCTTGTGGACCCTGCCTTTTCCAAATTGGTTCTAATGTTTTCTACTTTACAAAAGTGTTTGAAAGTACATCTTTTTATTCTTTCATGACGTTGGAGTCGCTGGCAAGGTCAGCAATTTTTATTACTTAACATTAATTGTCTTCGAGAAGTTGTTGGTGAGCTATCTTCCTGATCTGCTGTATTTCATTCTGTAGTGGCTTGGTACCTCCGACGATCTCACTCAGCCATTTCAGAGGGCAGTTGAGAGTCAACCACATTGCTGTGGATCTGGAGTCACATGTAGGTCAGACCAGGTAAGGACATTATTGAACCAGATGGATTTTTAACCACAACTGATGACTATTTCATGGTCACTGTTACTCCATTAGCTGTAAAACACTTTGGGATGAACTAAGGTCATGACAGGCACTGTATAAATGAGTCTGTTTTCCCTCATGTTTTGACTGGTACCTATACAAATGAGAAATCCATTCAAAATGAGCAAGCAGCAATTCAAGCATCCCACTTGTTCTGCACTTGCACTTGCCTGAGGAAGACACAAGAGTGTTGAAAGCTCGCTTTTTTACTATCAAATAAATCGGTTGGATTAATAACTAATAATAGTTGCTAAATTCTTACTGAGTTCTTACCACCCCAATCCAATGCCGGCATCTTTACATCATGGTATAGTAGTTAGCAGTGCTGCCTCACAATGCCAGAGACCCAATTTCAATTCCTGACTTGTGGAGTCTGCAAGTTATCCCCATGTCTCAATGGATTTCCTCCGGGTGCTCCCACAGTCCAAAAGATATGTTGGTTAGGTGCATTTGCCAGGCTAAATTCTCCCTCAGTGTATCCAAACAGGTGCCAGAGTGTGGCAACTAAGGGATTTTCACAGTAACTTTGTTGCTGTGTTAATGTAAACCTACTTGTGACACTAATAAATAAACTTTAAACTTTTTCTTTGCAGATACTGACCAGCTGGAGAAGAATATTTATTGCATTGAACTTTCACTTTACTTGAAAAGAGGAAGAAGGTTATGTGAAGTTTCATTGTGTACCTTATGGTGTAAGACACATTTTAACAGTAAGTTGGCAGTATCTCTATTGATTTGGAGCCAAAAAATGTCAACATAACTTTTTTCCAGCATTGCTGCAACCTTGAGAGTACTGGTAAGTGCAACGATTTATTGGAAGATGAAATCACTCAACTGAACCAGCTTGAGGACCTGGAATTGGGCCACATTACTGGTCTGATCTTGCTTCAGTTAGCATTAAAGGCAAGAAAATGACAGGCAATAAAACAATACGAAACCACACCTTAGAATGGCTCAAAGATGATGTCCAGAGGCAAAGAGGGATGTTTGAGGTAATGTGTGGAGACAAGGGGACATACCAATTGAATGATTCATTTCTTGGTTAAAAAGACCTGAAGATTCTGATTCCATCCAGTTGTCACTATAAATATTGGGGTCGGTAACACAGTGAAGTGAGGTTCGTATATTTGAACATACTGTCCCAGGCTTTGGGAGTACCTTTCCTACATGGATGAGAGTATGAATATTTACACAGCTCTTAAAGGGGCATTGCAAATATCATCTGGGTAAATGAACTTCTTGTTGCTGCAGAATGGGTGGTGGAAGGCACAAGAGTAGGGTCACTCCCCTGGTGGGAAGTTACCGTGATCTAGAAAATTACAACAAGGGTGGAATCCGGGGCGGGGCTGGCAGTGTTGAGTATCAGTTGAGATTTTCCAGCAGAAATTGCTGCAAAAATTCAACCCCCTTGGTCTTTTTTACACGGTTAGTCTCGTTGTGGTGTACACCCCAGCCTGGAATGTTCTAATATGTGTAAACAATAGTATCTGTAAATAATAAGGTGTGAAATAGATATTGGATGGTTAAATACAGACATGGCTGGCTTATGCTTTACATGATTGTTGCTTGTTAGTCACTTTACAGCTAACACCAAAAACATTTGGATACTGTTTTAACAGGAACTCTCCTTACCAGTATGCAGGTCTGTTGCAGAGAACAGCTCTGTCTGAGCAACAGTGTGAGAAGAGGGATGATGACAGGGGGAGGAGGGGTGGGGGGGGGGGGCGGTGGTGAAGCGGGAAGAGATGTGTGACTAGTAGTCTGAACACCCACCTAACATCCAGTAATTTTTCTCATGCTAGATATCCTTTGGAGAAAACACTTTTGGCTGGAATTCTCTGGTCTCCCAATTCCTGCTGCTGCAGTTGGTGAGAAGGGATAATTTGACGCTCTGCTAAATCTCCACTCACTGCAGGGGGATTGGAGAATCCCAGGCATGGGTACGGTGGGAGAATTTGGTCTTTACATTGAACTGAGTGTTCCTTCCAAGATTCAAGCAAAAGCCCATCTGTCTCTTCCTAACTCAGAAGAATTAAAGTCTTCTATACAAATGGATCATATGGTGAAGTATCATTACTGTGTGTCCTTCACATTATTATGACCCATGAAGATATCCCAAAACAGTGATTGCCAGACTGCCATTTTATTCTTATATCCATGCGCCAAAATTTACATTTATTCCCCAGCTCTTCATTCAATTATCTCTCCAATGTTCATGTTAGCTTTCAGATCCATCACTTTTCAAAGGAATTAACAGTTAAAGTACCTGGTATTGCAGTGCTGCTACTTATAGTTGTGTTACTGTGTAACTATGCAGTGTTCGGCTTTATAATACTGTTTGAGATCTGCCAACCACTTCACATTATAATGATTAAATCTTGTTTGAATAAGAAAATATGGTGAACTGATATGCTGAACGGCCACAACCTATTGTAATCAAAGAACAAAGAAAATTACAGCACAGGAACAGCCCTTCAGCCCTCCAAGCCTGTACCGACCATGCTGCCCGGCTTAACTAAAATCTCTTATTCTTCCGGGGACCATATCCCTCTATATCCATTCTATTCACGTATTTGTCAAGACGTCCCTTAAAAGTCACTACCGTATCCACTTTCACTACCTCTCCTGCAACATGTTCCAGGCACCCACTACTCTCTGTGTGAAACATCTGCCTCATACAACTCGTTTATCCTTGCCCCTTACATCTTAAACCTGTGCCCCCTAGTAATTGACTCTTCCACTCTGGGAAAAAGCATCTGACCACCACTCTATCCATGCCTTTCATAATCTTGTAGACTTCTCTCCGGTTACCCCTCAACTTCTGTCATTCCAGTGAGAACAAACCAAGTTTCTCCAACCTCTCCTCATAACTAATGCCTTCCATACCAGGCAACATCCTGGTAAATCTTTTTTGTACCCTCTCCAAAGCCTTCTGGTAGTGTGGCAATCAGAATTAAACACTATATTCCAATTGTTGAAACATTTAAAACTTTACCCTCATCCAATGTTTCTTCTTCTCAATATAATTTAAATTTGCTCTGACTTCATAACGTCTCACCAAGTTTGGATAATGTTCCGGTCCTCCCTAATCATCTCACAGACAACTTTTCTCTCTCAACGAACTACCCGCTTTCCACTTTCCCTCTGCTCTAACTTCTGATGCTGAAAGTAACCATTTGGTTATGTTTATGCTGAAGCTGCTACTGTTCGCTTTAGCGCCTGTGGCCCCTCTCTTTGATCCAAGTATTTCCCATGATTTAAATTCTCTCCTTTCCTTGGTCCAGCTGTTGCTGCCACATCTGTCTGTGCTAATGAAGAAAGGATGGTGGGGCAGGGGATATTTCACGCTTCACTCTTTCCTTTCTGTTAGATCTGTCATAATATCCTGGTTCAATCACAGATGCCCTAAAGTGCAGACATAGGCCATTTGGCCCATTGAGTCTGTGCCGACAACAATCCCACAGAGGCCCTATTCCTGTAACCCCGTATGTTTACCCTGCGAATCCATCCTTGACATTGTGCTGTCATATAAAATATATTTAATGACTCCTAGTTTTGCTTTTTATGGGTGTGGTTGATCTAATTTGATTTAGTATTGTCACACATATTAGTATACAGTGAAAAGTATTGTTTCTTGCAGATTGTGTAAAGCATACTGTTTATAGCGAAGGAGAGGAGAGAGTGCAGAATGTAGTGTTACAGTTATAGCTAGGGTGCAGAAAAAGATCAACTTAGTTGATAGTGATTATTGGACTGATAATATAGTGGCCTAAATGAAATATCAGGAGACATGAGTTCAAATCCCACAGTTCGCTAAATGATTGTGGAATAATAAGCTAATGATAATGACCATGTACTTGATAACCATCTCAAACTAAGCAATATGACATCCCAGTGGACATCGGCAACAACAGAAGTGTATTCAACCACAGTCTGTAACCCGATGGCCGCATTCCCTTTGGGGGAAGGTGATAACCTAGTGATGTTATCGGTAGACTGTTAATCCAGAAATTCAGCTAATGTTCTGGGGACCCGGGTTTGAATCCTGCCACAGCAGATGGTGAAATTTGAATTCAATAGAAGTTATCTGTAATTAAGAATCTACTGATAACCATGAAACCATTGTCAATTGTTGGAAAAATTGCCTGGTTCATAATGTCCCTTAGGGAAGGAAATCTGCCATTCTTACCTGGCCTGGCCTACATGTGACTCCAGAACCAGTTGACTCTCGATTGCCCCCCAAGGGGAACCAGGGATGGGCAATAAATGCTGGCCAGCCAGCAATGCCCATGTCCAATGAATGAATAATAAAAAAATTCTACTAGCACCAAACCAAATCAAACAGCCATAGAGGTTTACAGCATGGAACCAGGCCATTTGGCCTAACTTATCCATGTGGCCCTTTTGTTCCTCACTAAAATAGTCCCAATTGTTTGGCCCATATCCCTCCATATCCATTTTACCCATGTAACTGTTAAAATGTTTTTTTAAAAATAAAATTGTACCTGTCTCTACAACTATTTCTGGCTTATTCCAGACACTCATCTCCCTCTGTGTGAAAATATTGCCTCTCTGGACACTTTTGTACCTCTCCCCTCTCACCTTAAACCTATGCCCTCTAGTTCTAGATTCCCCTACGTTTGGGAAAAAATATTGACTATTTAGCTGATCTATGCCCCTCATTATTTTATAGACCTCTATAAGATCACCTCTCAGCCTCCTACACTCCAGAGAAAAAGGTCTCAGTCTATTCAGCCTCTCCTTATAACTCAAACTATCATGTCCTGGTAGCATCCTAATAAATGTTTTCTCCACTCTTTTTAGTTTAATAATATCCTTTCTATAATAGAATGACCAAAACTGTGTACAGTATTCCAAGTATGGCCATACTAATGTCTTGTACAACTTCAGCAAGATTTCCTAACTTCTATATTCAATTTTCTGACCAATGAAACCAAGCATGCCGAATGCCTTCTTCACCACTCTGTCTACTTGTGACTCCATTTTCAAGGAGCTATGAACTTGTACCCAAAGATCTTTTGTTCTATAACTCTCCCCAACACACTCTCAGTAACTGAGTAAGTCCTTTCCCGATTTGATCTATCAAAATGCATTACCTTGCATTTATCTAAATTAAACTCCATCTACCATTCATCGCTGGCTGACATTGGTTCGACGAGGGGTGCAGAATTATGTGGGACTACTTCCATTATCGGAATATGTGCATTGTTGGCAAGGTCAGCAGTTATTATCCATCTAGTTATCCCTGAAATTTTGTTAACCCTTTACCATGTTCCAGCATCACAGTGGTTGACTCAATGAATTACTGTGGGAGTATTGATTTTTATTTTGTAACTAAATGGATGCTACTGACACAATGCTAACCATCAGGATTTCTTATGATTGTGGTGGTATTGCTCTAGGGAGGAATGTTGAACCAGATGCCAGGAGAGTGTCCTGTTGTTCTTTGATTTAGGCCTTTTTTTAAGTCATTAAAGTTATCTTTCTCAGTACTAGTACCTTATTCTTTATTGTTCATTGACAGGGTATAGGCAATATTAGCACAGTTAGCGTGCTTATCCTGAGTTGTCCTTCAGAAGGTGGTGAACTATTGCAGTGTGTGGTCTAGGTCTACCTGCTGTGCTGTGAAAGATGACAGTCAAGGATTTTGACCAAGGGACAATGAAGGAATGGAAGTATACAGGATGAATGTGAACCTTCATCTGCAGGAATGGTGGCACACACTCAAAATCCGGAGAGTGTGCTTTGTTCCAGCAAGTTTCCAAGCGCTAATCTTCCTGGTCCCTCACAGGCAGAGTGGCATGAAACAGAGAGATCGCAGAAAGCTCATTTTAATACATTGATACATCATTAGCGAGCACTCTGTCCAGGACTTCTTAACCTCACTGGATGTTCTATGGGCACCAATGTGGCTTCACACTGATGCCATTTACAACAGTTCTACATAAGCATGATCCAGGGGTGGCCTTCACCCCCGAGGAGGATGTTGGAGATGGGTGCTCAGGTAGCCAGCACCATCCGAGGTGTCTACTAATCAGGGGTGCCCAGAGGACGCGCGGGATACAAGTATGTGCAACTCAAGGCTAGGGTGGTGTCCAAAGGGGTCACTAGCAGGCCTCATCTTCCCTTCTGGGTGCTCCTTACTTTAAAGGAGTTGTGAAGGCTGTTATGTAGACAATACTTCCCGTGAACTCCATCCATTGCGCTGCTGAGGGAATACCCTTCCTTAACAGGGACCGGCAAGAGGGTGGGAGGACTTGAAAACAAGAGGCTCAGCGCTGAGGCTGGCTTTGAGTTACCTGGGTGGGGCCGGGCTGGCAGGACATTCAGTAAGGGATTCAGGAATGGGCTGCCCCTCCCGTCATGTGGCCTGCAGAGTCTCATACTTGGGGGAGGACTGTAGTGTGATTGGAACCCACACTCAGGTAGCCATGTGAGGACAAAGGGGAGAGCCTGCCTAGGAGGCCAAAATCAATTGGCAGCGGTGCTTGCTTGTAACGGTAGATCCCAGTGGGTCATGGAAGGCTGCTCAAATCTGCATCTCTTGTGCCCTGGGAGGAACAGGGCTCTCTGGGAATGAGGCTAATTACTGGCCTCAGCATAATGTGCCTCATCTGCCCAAGAGGCAGACACTGGGCTGAACAGCCATCCCAGCCTCCTCTCATTAGCCATGATACCACTAAATGGCGTGCAGCCAAAAAGCACTTTGCATGCTGATGTCCCAGCTGACATTCCCAGTTAGGCTGCAACATTGCACAGAGAACACTGATGTGCCCCTATTCTAGGCATGATGAAAATGTTTATCATTGAGTATCCAATTCAGGTTATTACAGGGTGAAACAGCGAGATCCCCCCGTCAGGATACAAACACTGGTCACATACAGCTACTTGAGTGCCCTCTAATGTGATGCCAAATTCCTTTGGGGTCTGGGGGAATATGGATGTTTACTGCTAGCGAGATCCTGGAGGCTCGTCGCACTGCATCTCACAGTGGATCAATGTAGAGATGTGGCTACAGTGTTTGAATGGAGGGTGTGAGGGAAAGCGTTGAGGCTCCTCCAAACCGTGCTGCCATTGGGTGGTCGTCCCAGAGGAATCGAGGGATCAGAGTCAGGTCTGTCTCACGAACCCCTGCGGAATCCACTGTGGATTCCTCTCCTCACATACATGGTTGAAAGGATCATGGAGCCTCCACTTATTGGCATATAGCAGCAGCAGAAATGTCAATATGCTGTGGTACTTGGCCAGGGCTACTGTTCTGCAGGGAATTGAGAGGTTGGGTCTGTCACTATTCCAGGAGCAACGCAGGTACCAGCCAATGGTATTCTGATGTCAGTTATCGTATCTTCATAAGTCCATGATTTAGTGCTGTCAAAGGTTGCGTCTGTCCTAGGGGACAGGAGAACTTTCTCTGGCAGATTCTGCAGGAGCTGGCCCAGCTTGGAATGGAAGGACATCCACTGTCTGCGGCCCTTAAACCCACAGCAGCTCTGATTTCCGGTGTGAGTGGTTCATTCCAGGGCTGCACAGGTGAAGAATTACTTATTGACTCCACTGGCCTCTTTTTGTTTTTCTGGAACAGCCTGACATTGAGAGCATGTGTAATCGCTGATGTTCTCCACATGAGTAATATTCATCACCACAGGGCTGAAGATTTGCATTCTAAGCTGACCCAACTCTGCCTACACTTTCATCTATGCTATTTCTTGAGAATCTCTTCAGATCAAATGCAACTCACTGACATTCACACGTTTCTATTCTGAGCACTTCGGGCACAGTCTAACATGATTCTTTAATAAGCCATAGGGTCAACAAAAGGTAGAAGATACCATAAATGTGTTTGAACAAGAATTGCATAGTTCGCTGTCACCATTCTTACTTTTTGTGAATAAATCATCGAGAACAAAGAGCAGAAAGTATATTTTTAATGTTTAATTTTTGTTTCAACTTCAATAGGATATTATATAAACATCAGTCTGGCATGGCAAACATCTCGCCAAACCAAATCAATTCTGAACATTATCGCAAGTGCAAAAGGCATTTCAAAGTAGTTGATCTCTTGTGCAATTAGTTCGCAAATAATCCATCAGATAGAAAGAAAACAGAAATTAAAGTTAAAAATAAATAAAAGATTGAAATATAAAGGATAACAAACTATATTTACAAAGAGAAAAATCAGGTTGTGATATAGTGTGTAAAGGAGAGACTTGAAATCGTTCAGATACCAAAGATGACTATGACTCTCTGTCTCGCGCAATGCTTCATCACTGGGAATTTCCTTACCTTCTGTATGGGTTTGAGGCAAACTAAATCATTGGGAATGATTACTACGATTAGTCAGATCTTCACTACCATTGTATTATGCAACAATTAAGGAATGGGAACGTGATGGAACCTGGTCTTTCATCCAGCAACTGGCATGGTGTCACAGTGATTAGCATTGCTGCCTCAAAGTGCCAGGGACATGGGTTTGGTTGCAACCTTAGGTGACTTGGGTGTGAAGTTTACACGTTCTCCCTGTGTCTGCATTGATTTCCTTTGGATGCTCCAGTTTCCTCCGACAGTCCATAAATGTGTGGTTTAGGTGGATTAGCTATGCTAACTTGGTCCTTACTATTAGGGGAACCAGCAGGGTAAATATGGCAGGTTATGGGGATAGGACCTGGGTGGAAATATTGTCTTTGCAGGCTCGATGGGTTGAATGGCTTCCTTCTGCACTGTTGAGATTTTATGATTCCCATTTTGCACTATTGAGCTGTCTTGTCGTCTAAACCTGCAACTGCATCATGACATTTTTTAACAGAGAAGATTTGTCTTTTTTAATTACAAATGTTATTTTTCTATTAAATGTTAACATGAGATTGATCAAAATGTCTGAATGGAGTGTCTGACTGAAAACTGATGTGATTCTCCCCAGAAATACAGCTAGTTTTGCGCTGTCACTTTGACAGAATGGGGCCAGATGCATACAGATTGGGGCATCTTTTTTAAAGGGTGCCCTGACATCAAAGTAAGGAGATATGGCCCCTCCGTGCCCCATGGACAACGGAACATCCCAAATCCTTCACATAGAGACACAACTCCCTCATCCCCACCATTAAGTAGCCGGACATTCCTCCAATACCATGTAGGGATTAGAGTGACCATAACAGCCCTTCCCCAGCCTTTCCTACATTGGGTCTTTAGGACATTTACCTATTGCTCACCCTCATCACCATCTCCTCACTGCCCCTGCACCCCCCCATCACATCAAGGGAATAATGGGATCTCCCAGCCAATGTGGCTCCCCAGAGGTCTCATCCCCGGACTGACTTCAGGCTGTGGTCCTTCACAGTACCAATAGTTGATACTGCCAGGCCACTGCCCAGTTATATCCCTGACAAGGGGGGTGAGGAAGATCTCAAACTGAGACCTATGAAAAATCATGATGGCCCTCTCATGAGTGCTTGCAGACATAACGGGATTTGCACGTGTGATGAATAGGCCTTGAAAATTCTCCCTTCTGAGAACAGAAAGATACACAGGAGGGAACATTATAGAACATTCTTAATATTTAGTTGGAACCTCAACAGGTATTTTGTATTTGGCTGAATGTCCAGCTGCAGTTGATAATGTAAACTGTCTGAGAACATTTACAAATATTACAATATTATATAGTCAAGGATGAGACTTATTAGTTTGATAATCTAATGACATTACAATCAAATTGTCAAGCACAACTCCAAGGGTTGCAGCAGTTCTTAGAATAGATAAAACAGCATTGTTATCTCTTGGGATTGCTGATCAGTGATATTTTCCCTTAGCAACTACCACAATGCAAGCTATCTTCTTTTCTGCCCTCAGGTGAGCACAACACTCAGTAGCTCTTTGGACGTTTGCCTGCATCGATTCTCCGAGATCATCAGGACAGATACAATGGCTGAAATTAAGGCTGAAAATTGGTCTCGTGCTGCAAGATCTAATGGTGGCACACAGTAGTTAGCAGTGCTGCCCCCCAGCGCCAGGCACCCAGGTTTGATTCCTGGCTTGGGTCAATGTCTGTGTGGAGCCTGCACATTCTCTCAGTGTCTGCATGGGTTTCCTCCCACAGTCTGAAGACGTGCTGATTAGGTGCATTGGCCATGCTAAATTCTCCTTCAGTGTATCCAAACAGGTGCCAGAGTGTGGCGACTAGGGGATTTTCACAATAACTTCATTGCAGTGTTAATGTGAGCCTACTTGTGACAATAGTAAATAAATTTAAACTTAATTAGAATTTCATGTACAGAGCCACTTGTCTCACCCATGAGACCACCCACTTGTCTCACCCTCAATGAGGGTATTGAGGGATGGATCAGTAAATTTGCAGATGATACTAAAGTTGGTGGTGTGGTAGATAGTGAAGAGGGGTGTTTTAGTTTACAGAGTGACTTGGACAAGTTGCAGAGCTGGGCCGAGAGGTGGCAAATGGAGTTTAATGTGGAAAAGTGTGAGGTAATGCACTTTGGCAGGAACAATAAATGTGTAGAGTATAGGACTAATGGTAGGGCTCTTAATAGTGTTGAGGAACAGAAGGATCTTGGTGTATGTGTCAATAGATCCCTGAAAGTAGGCAGTCAAGTGGATAAAGTTGTTAAGAAGGCATATGGAGTCTTAGCTTTTATTGGTAGGGGGATTGAATTTAGGAGCCGCAGCATCATGTTGCAACTGTACAAAACTCTAGTGCGGCCGCACTTGGAGTATTGTGTGCAGTTCTGGTCGCCACATTATAAGAAAGATGTGGAGGCATTGGAGAGGGTACAGAGGAGGTTTACTAGGATGTTGCCTGGTATGGAGGGCAGGTCCTATGAAGAGAGGTTGAAGGATTTGAGGTTGTTTTCGTTAGAAAGGAGGCGGCTAAGAGGGGATCTTATTGAAACATATAAGATGATTAGAGGTTTAGATAGGGTGGACAGTGATAGCCTTTTTCCTAGGATGGAGAAAGCTAGCACGAGGGGACACAGCTTTAAATTAAGGGGTATGAGTTATAGGACGGATATCAGAGGTAGGTTCTTTACTCAAAGAGTGATTAGGGAGTGGAATGCCCTGCCTGCAGCTGTTGTAGATGCGCCAAGTTTGGTGGCGTTTAAGAGGTTAGTTGATAAGTATATGGACGAGAAGGGAATGGTTTAGTTAGGAGGGGCATTGCTTTTTATTTTGGTCGGCACAACATCGAGGGCCGAAGGGCCTGTTCTGTGCTGTATTGTTCTATGTTCTATGTTCTATGTTCTATGTTCTATGAGACTTAAAATAATTTCTCCAATTAGCTAGATCAAAATTTCTCTGTTCCTTATGGATCAACATTTTATTAAATTATGTTTAGACTGGAAACTCGCTATTCAAGACTTTGAAATGACAACATTCTCTTTTTGTTTAAACTATTCTACAAACGAACATCTCAAAGTGTGTAGTTTGGAAGTAGCAAATGAAACTCTTCTTTTCAAAAAGGGAGAGAGAAATAAGAAATGGCCATTTTCCCTGACATCAGTAAATGGTTAAAACGTTGGAATCTATAATTTGTGATGTTTTATCAGGCACACAGATAAAAATTAACATGATGGGCAGAGCCAGTATGGATTCATGAAAATGATGTAGCGTTTGACATATCTATGGGACTATTGAGGTTGTAATGAGCAGAATATGTAAAAGGAACCACTGAATGTATTGTCTTGGGATTTTCAATGAAGTGCCACACAAGATACTATGACGCAAATGTAGGGCTCATGAGGTTTAGAGTATTGCACTAGCATGGGCTGTGGATCGGTTAACGGATAGAAAAGAATGAGTAGGGATAAATGGGTTAATTTTGTGTTGGCAGGCTGAAACTCAAGTGCACCACAAGGCTAAGTACTGGGCCCCTAGCAATTTGCAATTTATATTAATGATTTAGGTGAGACGATTGAGTGCAATAGAACATAGAACATAGAACATAGAACAATACAGCACAGAACAGGCCCTTCGGCCTTCGATGTTGTGCCGGCCAAAATAAAAAGCAATGCCCCTCCTAACTAAACCATTCCCTTCTCATCCATATACTTATCAACTAACCTCTTAAACGCCACCAAACTTGGCGCATCTACAACAGCTGCAGGCAGGGCATTCCACTCCCTAATCACTCTTTGAGTAAAGAACCTACCTCTGATATCCGTCCTATAACTCATACCCCTTAATTTAAAGTTGTGTCCCCTCGTGCTAGCTAATGTATCCTTGCTTGCGGATGACACAAAACTAGGTGGGAAAGTAATCTCTGAGATGCATAAAAAGAGGCTACAAAGAGATTTGAGCTAAATGAGTGGGCAAGAATTTCATGGAATACGATGGAAAAATGTGAAGTTATCAAGATTGGCTGGAAAAACAGAAGAGAAGGCTATGTTCCAAAAGTTGAGAGACTGGGAAATGTTCAAGGATCCTGATATCCAACATAAATCACAAATGGTTAATATGCAGGTACTGCGAGAGATGGGGAAAGCAAATGGTTCATTAGCCTTTATTACACAGGGATTAGAGCAAAAGTGTCAAGAAATCTTCCTGCAATTATTAGGTCTTGGTGTGACTAACCTGGAGAACTGTGTACACTTTTGATCTTCTTGGCTAAGGAAAGGTACACCTATTTTAAGGTTGCGCAACAAAGGTTCATGAGCTTCAATCCTGGGTTGAGGGGATTGTTCCATGAGTAGAGACTGAGTAGAATGGGCCAACATTCCCTGTCGTTTAGGAAAATGAGATATGATCTCATTGACAAAGGCTTAAAATCCTTAAGAGGCTTGACAAGCTGGATAGGGAATCTAGGACCAAGGGAAACCATCTCAAAATAAGGAATCGGCCATTTCATGCTCAGTTGAGGAGGCATTTCTTCACTCAGAAGGGCTCGGGATCTTTGGAGTTCTCTATTACAGAGGGCTGTGATGTTCAGGCATTGTATATAATCAAAGCAATAGGTTGATACATTTGTGGATACCAGAGAATCAGAGAATCTAAATCTTCCCTTCTACAAAATGGAAATATTTTTGGTGAATTTTTGACTGAAGGCTGACTTTGTCTTTTAGCATTATCAAGGCCAGATTTTGAAAGACGTTTGTTTTTGAGTCAGGGGGACATTTACAACACAGATTACAGTAGCAATAATTTGAGTTTGAGGTTAATGAATGTCGTTAAAAGGGCAACTGAGTTACGCTCATGTTTAAAATTGTTTCGAGTCCAGCAGAAATACTGCAAATTCAGCAAGAAGACCCACTGCTGTGCATTAACTGCTGGTGACCACAGACATTCCATTATTAGCAACCTTTGCAGACACAGTCAATATACTGTCTGCTACAGGAGTGTACAGGAATAGTTTACAGGCAACCAGCCCTATAACCCTTACTACAATATAGGAAATGTTGTTTCCAATTCACGCATGATATGGTCATCATGATGTGATAACTTTTTTTAGTGATTTTCCTGGGGGCATTTAATCACCTCCGCCCCCACCCCTTAACCCTAGAAAGGATAGATTTGGAATTTGTTAAAATGTTTTAAATTCTGTGTCCTGATCCCAGCTCACCTCCAAGACACCCAGTTCGAGTTTTAACGGAATGCTATGAGGGACAGTCAAACCACCACTCCCAAGAGGTCGGCTGGAAATTTAAATGAGATTAAGGCTACAGACCTCATGTTTAACCACCATTTTAAATTTAACCCTGGTCAATTGAGTTTTCTAGGTCACAGGAAAATTGGTGATTAAAAGGAGATGAGGATTACTGGATATATGAGAAAAGTGTCTTTCCACTTCTAAAAAGTTAATTCAAGGGATATAACATAGAATCCTACAGTACAGAAACAAGCTCTTTGGCTCATCGAGTCTGCATCGATCATAATCGCACCCAGGCTCTACCCCCATATCCCTACATATTTTACCTGCTAATCCCTCTAACCTAAGCATTTTAGGACTCTAAGGCGTACTTTACAATGGCCAATCAACTAACCTGCACATCTTTGGACTGTGGGAAGAAACCAGAGCATCTGGAGGAAGCCCACGTAAACCCCTGAGAATGTATAAACTCCACACAGACAGAGTCCCGAGCCCAGAATCGAACCCAGGTCCCTGGAGTTGTGAAGCAGCAGTGTTAACCACTGTGCTACCATGCTGCCTACATGGGCTTCATGGCTAGGCCACAGTTATTACCCATTGCTAGTTGCCCTTGAAAAGGTGATGGTTAACTATTTTCTTGAACATATGATCCATATGTGATCCATATGATATAGGTACACCCAGTGTGCTTCGAGGGAAAGAGTTCCAGGACTTTGACCCAGGAACAGTGGAGGAATGGTGATATATTTCCAAGTCAGTTGGTGAGTGGCTTGGAGGGGAATTTGCAGGTGATGATGTTCCCATGTCTCTTTTGCTCTTGTCCTTTTAGATGGTACATTTAAATTTCTGCAGTCCATCTTGTAGATGGTACACACTGCTGCCACTGTGCATTGGTGATAAAGGGGGAGAATGTTTGTGGAAGGGATACCAATCAAGTGGGTTCGTTTGTCTTCAATGGTGTCAAGCTTGAGTGTTGTTGGAGCTCCACCCATCCAGGCAAGTGGAGAGTATTCCATCACGCTCCTGACTTATGCCTTGTAGATTGTGGACAGGCTTTGAGGAACTCAGAAGATGAATTACTCATTGCAGGATTGCTAGTCTTTGATTTGCTCTTCTAGCCACTGTGATTATATGGTTGGTCCAATTCTGTTTTTGGTCAATGGTAACTCCCAAGATGTTGATAGTGGGGGATTCAGTAATGGTAATCCTACTGAATGGCAATGGAGTGATGCTTAAATTCTCTTTTGCTGGAGATAATTACTGCCTGGCACTTGTGTGGCATGAATGCGACTTGGAGCTTGTCAGCTGGATATTGTCCACATCTTACTGCATTTGGACACTGATTGCTTCGGTATCTGAGGAATTGTGCACACATCAGCAAATATTCCACTTTTTAACTTATGATTGAAGGAAGTCATTAATGAAGCAGCAGCTGAAGATGACTGGGTCTAGGACACTATTCTGAAGAAGTCCAGAGATGAGCTGGAGCTGAGATAACGGGCCTCCTACTGCCACAACAACTATTTTCCTTTATGCTAGATCTAATCCAACCAGTGAACAGTTTCTCCCCTCTCTGATTCCCAGAGATGCCAGCTTTTTTTTTAAAGAGTTCCTTGACACGATACTCGGTCAAACGTAGCCTTGATGTCAAGAGCTATAACTCTTGGTTCAGAAGTTTTGTCCATGTTAGAGCCAAGGCTGTATTGAGGTCAGGAGCTGAGTGGCTCTGGTGAACCCAAACTGAGCATCAGTGAGAAGGTTATTGTTGAGTGAGTGCCATTTAGTAGAGATGTCACCAGCATCTCCTATCACTTTTATTATTATTGAATGTAGACTAATGGGCTGGTAATTGGCTGGGTTAAATTTGTCCTTTTGCTTATGTATGGAGAATCTTGCACTTTGCCAGTGTTGTAATTATACTGGAACAAGTTGGCTTGGGATGCGCAAGTTCTGGAGAACAAGTCTTCAATACTATTGCCAGAATATTGTTAGGCCCTTTGGCCTTTTGTGTATCCAGTGCCTTCAGCCGATTCTTGGTATCAATGGGCTGTATCAAATTAGCTGAAAACTGACATCTGTGATGCTGGGGACCTCCAGAAAAGGCCAAAATGGATCATCCATTTAACATTTTTGTCTGAAGATTGTAGCAAACATGCTTTGCAGTGATGTATTGGGCTGAGAATGGGGATGTTTGTGAAACCTTCTCCTGCAGTGAGTTTTTAATTGTCCACCACCATTCATGGCTGGATGCAGCAGGAGCAGAGTTAGATTAATCTGTTGGTGATAGAATTACTTAGCTATGTCTATGACTTGCTGTTTGGCGCGTAAGTAGTCCTGTGTTGTAGCTTCATCATGTTGACATAGATATCCCTGGTGTTGCTCCTGGCGTGCCCTCCTGCACTCTTCATTGAACCAGAGTTGATCCCCTGGTTTGGTGGTAATGGTAGAGTGGGGGGATAAGCCAGGTCATATGGTTACATATTGTGGCTGAGTACAATTCTGCTGCTGCTAATGGCTCTCAGTGCCTCATAATTGCCCAGTCTGGGTACAGGTTTAGATGTGGAAGAGAGAAATGAAGAGATGGGATGGGTGGCCAGAAAGGGCGCAAAAACCAATGTGGTATAAAAGGTGCTGCACAACAGAAGAACCTCTCTCTCTCTGACCTCATGAAACAGCAACAAGGGTGACCATCACCAGCAATGACCAGCACAAGGAGAGTTACCAACCCAGAAAGAAGGAAGACGAGAGCCAGAGTGTCAGACCAGACCAAAGGACCAGACTACACAGAGGACTAGAGAAAGCAGCACACAGATAAAGGCCAATATCTGCCTGCGTGCTGGCCAGTCACAAGAAAGTTAAATCAAGGTCTAGTATTGGACTTGAACTTTAGTATTTCTGTAAGATAACTTATTGTTGATGTGATTATTAATTGTGTGTATAAATAAATATTGTTGTAGCAACAGGAAGTTGACTTGCAATTCTTTGTCCACCGTATAAGGGTTAAAATAGACTGTGCGTCAGGCACAACAGGGCAGAGGGAAGAGCCTGGGTAGGATGTTCTTTCGAAGAGTCAGTGTAAACTTGATGAGTCGAATGGCCTCTTTCTGCACCACAGGGATTCTATGGTTCTATTTCTGCATTTAAATGTGCAGGTGCCGTTACCAGAACCTGAAGTATGATTTACTCTTTATTGTTACTCTCTACCTTAAAATCTGATTCAGTATTTTGAACAATGGAAAGATTGGCCCCTTTATTTCAGCTTAATGCTCAGTTGCTCCACTCCACTATACAGAGCTTCAAATTGAGTGATTTAAGAGCAATGTGTTACTATATGATTACCTCTCAGTAGAAATGCAGATTCTTGATTATATCGTTCTCATTATAAAATTTTCTGCTAAGAAAAATCCAGAAAATTTGATTGTTACATCCTGGGGAATTATAAAATTAGATAGTGTGTCTTCCCTTGGAAAAAGCTATCTCTAGACCCACTCATTTGGAAAGCACAGAATGAACTATGTTCAACATATATAAAGTTGGTAGATTTAATTATCCACCATTAGGATTCAAGTTTATCAATGAGACAGTATAAAGTCAGCATCTTAAAATCTACACTCCTCTGTTACATATGCCTATTTTGTCTGCTGCAAAACTCAGCACGAGGTATTACTTGTATTTCATCAAACTGCATAAGTCTACAATACATTCATAACGGAGTCAAAAGGATGCAGCATCACAGATCTGATGCCCTTTATCAAGGAACAACATGCTTATCTGACAAAAACTTAATAGCACACACAATACCTGTAATTGTTTTAACTAACGTAGTATTAAGCAGTGAGCTATAATTACTAATCCCTAGGAGGAGACAGCCCTGGGGAAGTAAAATCAGTGTTTTGTGTTCCATTGTGGACTTCAATGCAAGTCTAAGCAACACCAAAGAAAAATGGCATGTGCACATTGTTGTTCTTTGCATGTCAGCAGCAGGCATCAAGAGCAAAATCTGTCATAAGCTAAGCTCTGTCACATCTGGAAAGGTTAGAAAGTTCCATCGGTCTGTCCTCTGTAGCATAATCTGCATCCAGGTTGCACATGTTGTGAAATTCATCTCACCAAACGTTCCATCGTTGTGGATATATCCTGCTGGAAGCAGTCTTCAAAGCCACATACAGCATTTTGCCCGTGGCAAGTATATATCTTGGCAAAAGTATTCCCATTTAGTTTCTGGTATTCAGTTTCATTTCCTGACCTTACCTATATAATGCAATGGTCTAATAATTAATAACACATTCAATCCTGACTTCTTTATTCAAAACAATAACACTGACTGCCAGGCCACAAGATAACAAAATGGAATGCGCTAGTGTAGCCCTTCAGGGCAATAAAAAGTCAAATTGGGTTGAATCTTTATTTGAAACTTTTCGCTTCCTTAGGACATTGGCTTATGGTGGGGAGTATATCTATGAATACTAGATGTCTACCAGGGTCTCGCTCAAGTACTATTCTTAATGTATAGCCCAGACCATAAGTATTGGCAGGTATTTGACCAGACGCCTACCATAGGAAATGTATCCACCGATGGTGCTAAGGAGAGAGGTGGGTGGGGTGCATTCACAAGGATTAACATTCATCTTCAACTCCATTTTTCCCACTTGAACTCATTTGTTTTAGTGCCCTTACAATCCAAAATTCTATTGATCTCAGCCTTCAATAGAACAACTCTTGAGCATTCACGCTCCTCTGATGTAGGGATTGTCAAAGGTTCACTACCCTTTGAGGCAAGAAATCTCTCCTCACCTTAGTCCTAAATCACTAACCTGAGACTTTAATTCTTGACTCTCCGGTCAGATGGGTCACCTTCTTGAACCGTGCAATGTCAAAACTCTCTTAGAAACTTATATTTTTCAATGAAATCTAAATTTAAGACAATGTAGAATCATTTTACTCAAACTCTCCTCAAAGGACAACACTCTTGTAGCAAAGATCACTCTAGTGAATTTTGGTGTTTCAAAACAAGAATATCCTTAGATAAGGGTGCAAGCTGTATACAGTATCAGATGTAACCTCACTAAAGCCCTATTAAATGCAACAAGATTTCTTCACTCTGGTATTCAAACTACTTTGCAACAAAGGCCAACAGAGCATTTGCCTTCTCAATGGCTTTTTGTACTCGCATATTAACTTCCTCTGTATTTGTAACCTCAAAGATTCTGAACACCAATGCTCGCTATTTTAAGAGATATTTAGTTTTTTTCAGTTCTTCCTACAATAATCACTAATTTTCCTACATTATACTCCATCTGCCACCTCCTTGCTCAATCATGGAACCTGTCTCTATTCCTTTGCACTCTTCTGAGCTCGAGAATTCAGATCCATTTTGCTGTAGGTGGCAGTGCAGGAGCCAGCTGAGAGATGCACTCCCACGTGCACATGCCTGAGAAGGAAGATCAGACAGACATCTTGCATGAGTGCCCAAAATCATTCAGCTGGTGATTTCTCCAGTCTTGACCACAAAGATCCATTTAATGGATTCACATGACATTCACTATAGTTCGAACATTCAGTTGCTAGAGGGACCCAGGTATAGACTTAATTCAATTGTCAGGTACCTAACTTGCAGTTGAAGCAATTCTGAAGAATTTCTGCTCTTGTAAAGTCTCAGGGAGTTGGCCGAAGAGTTTCTGGAAGTACTGTGGTCTCTTGGATTTAACAGGGAGTGCTGTATCCTTCATCCTCAAGGAGGCTAGAGGGCTCCAAGATCTGTCCACGCAGAGCAGTCTCAGGAATAGGGAATGGAGTTCCAATGCCTTTGGGAGATGGGGCAGAGACTGCGGAGAGAGTAAGATATACACAATGTCCTCTCCCAACTTGGGGTCAGACTGCTCTTTCACAGTGACAGGAAGCAGGTTGGCTCATACACTCAACATCTGAATGTGTATCCTCATGAGCAATCACCAATATTATTCTTGAGTCCTTTAAGAGAAGGCTGGCAGCAGTAAGTGCGATTTATATATGCTGCTTGGCTCCCTGCTGAAGATAGAGGCAGCTGACAAATTGGCAGATACCTGGCCTAACAACAAATTTGAGTGTTGTTGGATGGCACAGTGGCACAGTGGTTAGCACTGCAGCCTCACAGCACTAGGGACTTGGAATCAATTCCCGGCTTAGGCTACTGTCTGTGCACAGCCTGCATGTGTTTTCTCCGGGTGCTCCTGTTTCCCCCCACAGTCCTAAAGACATGCTGGTTAGGTGAATTGGCCATGCTAAATTCTCCCTCAGTGTACCCAAACAGGCATGGGAGCGTGGTGACTAGGAGATAATCTTAATGTACTTGTGAAATTAATAAATGAGCTTAAATAAAGTTACTTAAACATCATCAGAACCGCTTTGGCCAGTCAAATCACAGTTCCCATGCCTGAAAATGATGTGTACCAATTCATAGCCCCTTGTGTACTTCTCGTGGCTTATTTCCCACCAAGTTTTGTATCATTAGCAAATTTGGAAAAATCCCACTCATTCCCTGCACCTATGTCACTAATAGCTGTGGCTCAAGCACTATATTTTATAGCACCCCACAAGGCACAGCCCACTCATCTGAAATAATTTGTTTATTCCAACAAGCTGCCCTTTAACCAATCCTCTATCCATGTTGATATAGTCGCACAAACCCACATTATTCTGTTATGTTCCTATCAACCTTGTGAGTGACAGTTTATCAAACACTTGTAGGAAACTCAAATATATTGGCTTCACTTTTATTTAATCTTGTTGCTATATCCTCAAAGATCTCTGTCTGTGGGTTATGGGATTAAGGCAAAGGAGAGCACTGGGTAAAATAGTCTTTCAGAGAGTTGGTGCAGACTCGATGGGCTGAATGGCCTCCTTCTACACGGTAGGGACTTTATGATTCCATGAATACTTTAAAGAACAGCGGCAAGAACTATCTAGGAGATCGCAGTTGGAGCGCTGTGTGAACTGTGACTTCACCTTTGCTGGGTCAGTTATCCAGGGAGATCTTTTCTTTATATAATGGCATTGCAGGCAAGGACAGCATTTATTGTCCATTCCAACTAACCTTGGCTTGTTGGCCTATTTAAGAGTCAAGCGCATTGCTGTGGGTCTGGAATCACATGTAGGCCAGACCAGGTAAAGACTGTAGATTTCCTTCTCTAAAGGGCATTATTGAACCAGATGGGTTTTTCTGACAGTTTCATGGTCACCATTTCTCCAGTTTTAAATTCCAGAATTAAACGAACTGAATTTAAATTCCACCAGCTGATGTGGTGGGATTTGAATCCATGTCCCAGGGCATTCGTGTAGGTCTCTAGATTGATTATAATCCAGTGAACATTAACTCTATGCCACCATCAGGAAACAGGCACAAAATCTCGGTCGAGCTCCAATACAGCACTGAAGGATTGCTGTCCTGTTGGAGATGCCATATTTTGGATAAGACTTTACACAAAGGCTTCATTTGTCCTCTAAGGTGGCAAGCTTGACAATAAGGCGGGGAGCTGTAATAAGTCCTCAGAGGGAGAAGTCTCTTCACCAAAAACATTAAGAGTCCCAAAGGAACTGACACTCCTTTTTAAGTGCAAAACAAGAAGCTCCCTGATTTGCCTATCAATTTGACCCTTAATCAGAGAGTTCAGATTCTAACAGGCTAACCTCAATTGTCTGATTAAAATCATTATAGAAGCCCTGACCAACTATACAACCATCAAATGACAGTTCTCAAAATGGATTATTTGGTCATTATCTTACTTGTGTGTGGCATCTTGCTCTGCACAAATTTCTGCTGTATTTCCTGCATTGCAGCAGTCTCTACACTGCAATGATCACTGCTTTGCTGTTGAGTGCCTTGAGATTTTAAGATTGTGAAAGACTTTGTAAAGATGTGGCTTCAGTTTACCTCTCTGTCATTGCTAGAAAAGAAATTGGGAACTAAAATTCTTGTGCCACGTACTTCAAATATTCAATTCCAAGTTAAGCTTTCAGGAAGGAACTTATTAAATCAGTGCAGAGTTATAGTTGTACACTCATTCCACTGTAACAGCTAAAGCTATTTCCCCTCTCTTATTTTACTAATCAGTAGGTTTAGCTTTGCTTTTCCGGGGTAATTTGTTATTTGTACAGATCTCACATTAGATTGATAAGTTTTATAAGGTAGAAGTTTATGCTCAAAAGCAAAATTTCCTCTTGGCTTTTCAAATTGCAGCCTGAAGCTTGTGTGTCTTAACCTTTTGCTGGTTCCATCATTAGCAAATCTACTATCTTCCCACAGAGCCGCCAGTGATCTCATCAAAACTCTGCCAGCGCTGAAGCTGCCTTCCGGAAGCTGGCGAGGCTGAATATTTTCCTTCTCAATGTCTCACAATTCTCCAAAAATAACGGGTTTGAGTTTTATCACAGAGGGGCTGGAGCTGGAAAATGCAGCGAGCCATCAAAAGTCCATTGAATTCCCACTGGTAGGAAATACCACTCATCGGGTAGGATTTTCCAGCCCTTCCTGCTGGTGGGATCTTCTGGTTCTACAGAAGGCAACCCCCATTCCTCCCACCCCTCAGTTGCAGGATGGGAGAACCACACAAAACGCCAAAGACATCAGTGCGAATGAACAATCCCACTGACCACCAATAGTGAGCTGTCCTGTTCCTGGAAAACACATTGTGGTGGGGGGTGTGCTGGGAAAT
Organism: Sphyrna mokarran; assembly: GCA_024679065.1. Taxonomy (NCBI): domain Eukaryota; kingdom Metazoa; phylum Chordata; class Chondrichthyes; order Carcharhiniformes; family Carcharhinidae; genus Sphyrna; species Sphyrna mokarran. The sequence goes on from JAGIQG010000017.1 coordinate 46,635,553, forward strand.
TTAGTTCATATCCCAGGCCATTCCTAAATTTAAATGCTGATTCTATATCTGGCACCTCTCTCTTACCATTGTTTGTCAGATAAGTAATCAGTCTAGCCCTAAGCCTCCAAACTCAACTTGTCTACTACATCCTTTCTTACATTCTGTCTAAGTAACACTACTCTGGCCATTTTCTAATCCTTTCTCATGTGTCCATTCTGAGCTCAAGAAATGTGTTCCCACACATACTTCCTTCCTCTTCCTGAAAACCTCGCTGTTGCTGAGATTCTTGACCCTCTGTCTCGAGAGTAAGTGTAGTAGTGGACGTTTCCAGCAGTCCCTGTCTCGCTGACCAGATTGGCGGACTCCCACACCAGATTCTGCACTAGGAACCTTATTAATTATTCACAGACAAGTTCTCCTCTGATTCTCTTGGCAGCTGATTCATCCGCCTGACATCAGCTGGCAGGTTCGAAGGTCATATTTAGATATCAGTCCTGCACACTCGTATCATTCCCTTCGGCCCACCTCTGTTCACCATACTGTGCAAAACTTCCCAGAGGCAAAAGGCTAGCAGCTTCAGGAAGAGACTGTTCCTCCATTTAAGCAACTTCCCTCCTAGCCCATCACCTGTGAGGTGCCCATGTCATGTGTAGACCTCTACCTACTGCATTTGAAATCTTTGATCATCTCCTTCCAGTAAACAATGTGATATCCCTTTGACCCCGTTGTCATGTGCATTTTATGCAGCTTTGTCAGGCCTCACTCCACTTCGGTCTTCCCTCCACCTTGTATCGTTTGTCTTATTGATCCACCTCCTTGCCCTTCTGTGTGCCCTCACCCCTCTTTATGCCTTTACACAGCTCTCCTTCTGCCTTGTCCCCCATGTCTTTGTCAGGTCACTCCCCTCTCTGCCACTCCACTCCCTCCACACACACCGTGACTGGCCTGTCATCTTGCATTCTATCCCCAGTTGAACTTTGGGACCTTTATTACAGTGGCTGCATGCGTTCTGCAGCACATTGCTGTGCAAACAGACACCCTTCTACAGCCCCCCACCCCCCGCAACCTCGCCAACTCTCAGGCACAGTACTGATCCTGGTCAGTGATATGTGGAGGGCCCAGCAGCATGGTGCTGTCCATGAAGACCCAGCTCAGCATAGAGATGGAGGACAAAAATCTGTCTGATGGGACAGTACAAGATGCGGCTCATAAATGGAAGTACAGCACTATGGCAAAAGGTTTTGTGTACTGCTCTCACCTCAAAATCTCCCATAAACAGAGGACCACTTTGTGTACACCACTCTTCACCAACTGAATTTTAGACCAATGTAACTTCCCAGTGAGGTGATGCGAGATTGAGAAGCCAGCAGTAGCTGTTTTAGTGAGCTGTCAGGAGATGCAAATGAGTGCAAATGGTGTTCACCCACTAGCCAGTGGGAAGCCTGACCCACCAGTGACCTGCTATTGAGTGCGCGCTGGTGGGTTTCTGATTTTCTGGCTCTTGCCGAATTCTCTGGATTGCTGTTGGTCATCACAGCCTCTGCGGGCGGGATGGGAGAATTCCTCCCTAAATCTTTGTTGCCAAGATCTTAAAAAAATTGTGAATCTTCTGAATATCCTTCTTCCCTTCTTTCTACAAGATTTTTAAAACCCAGGTTTGGTATCTTTATCCTCTGCTGTTTTTATGCACCTTGTCTTCTCTTTGACCCTTTTAAATCATTATTTTACATTAAGACCCTTGGTCCTTCACTTCAGTTTCTCAGTATAATGAAAAAATATTTGTAAATATAACTAGTAAGACCTTGAGGTTTAGTATAAACTGGAGTTATCTTTGAAACGTCTAACAGACTTTCCTTGTTAATGTTCAAATGAAAATATCGTAGCTTAATGAAGAGCTTTACTATCACCACAAACCTGTTCCCAGCTGCAACTTTTTTATTCTGTTGTGGGATGTGAGTGTTGTTGCTAAGGTCAGCATTGGATGTCTTATCCCATAAGGGTGGCACAGTGGTACAGTGGTTAGCATTGCTGCCTCACAGCTCCAGGGACCCGGGTTCGAATCCCAGCTTGGGTCACGGTCTATGCGGAGTCTGCACATTCTCCTTGTGTCTGTGTGGGTTTTCCCCTGTTGCTCCGGTTTCCACCCACAATGTGAAAGCTGTGCTGGTTAGGTGGATTTGCTATGCTAAATTCTCTCTCAGTGTACCCCAAACAAGGGTCAGGGTGTGGCAATTAGGGGATTTTCACAGTAACTGCATTACAGTGTTTAATGTAAGCCTACGTGTGACTAATAAACTTTATGTGCTTCATAAGAAGTGGCATAGTGGCACAATGGTTTGCACTGCTGCCTCATAGTGCCAAAGACCCAGCTTCAATGACTGTGCAAAGCATGCACATTCTCCCTGTTCTGCATGGGTATCCTCCGGGTGCTCCGGTTTCCTTCCAAACTCCAAAGGTAGGTCAGGTGAATTAGCCATGGGAAATGCATGGAGTTACAGGGATAGGGTGGAGGGTAAAGGTCTGGAAAAGCACTCTGTCAGAGAGTTGGCACAGATTTGATGGCTCCTCCTGTACTATAGAGATTCTATGATTTGAAGATAAGTGAAGGTGAGAAAGGTTTCTCAACCCATTTAGGCAACTCCATAAATAAATAACTTATATTGTTGCCATTGAAATATCCAACCATATCTTAAAGTAACTTGAGAGTTTTGGATTTGCAACTATTCCCAGAAGGCCAGATCCACGTCGACCATATTTTTTAGAGCAAGAACCTCTTCACATCTATGCTAATATTGGCTTACAATAGGTCGAATATGTGTCCTCTTGCAGTGGTCTCACTGTTAAATGTGAAGTGATATTCTGCAGTGACTTTCCTATATGTTTTTTCCACGAACTTCCATGCGTTTGGGTCAGGCACTCGCCCAACTTCAGTATGTAAACTTGAGGCCACAGAATCAAGTTAGAAGGTAGACAGGACACCAAACAGTTAAGCAGAAGCTGGAACAGAAATTGAGAGCAGCAACCTGGCACTTAGCCAGATATCCACGAGGCAGTCTCAGGCAGGCAGTTAATAGAAGCCAGCCATCAATAACTAGTCAGGCAACCACCGTCAGCCAGAGCTAAAGACCATCAGAGAGGGTGAAGGATCTCCTCCAAGTCACACACCATCCTGACATCTGGATATGTCACTGGGTCAAAATCCTGGAGATGCCTCCCTAACAGCATTGTGGGTGCACCTTCAGCAGCAGCTCAAGTAAGGGGGTCACCCTGAAGGTCAAGAGGAGGTAGTGGCAAATGGTGATGTCATTGACCGAGTGATGCAGTGACCCAAGCTGGTGTCTGGAGGTGTTGGTTGTAATCCCACCACAGATGTGTGTGTGTGTGTGTGTGTGTGTGTGTGTGTGTGTGTGTGTGTGTGTGTGTGTGTGCGTGTGCGTGTGTTGGTAACGGGTGAGCCCTGCATTTCTATTGGAGACCAGGGCAGGACACTCCATCTCTAATTCCCAGCTGCCTCCATCCTACTCTGCCAATGTGATAGCTTGTCACACTTCCTGATTTTTATTTTGCACAGATTCTTGGACTATAGATCATAGAATCTCATAGTGCAGAAGGAGGCCATTCAGCCCATCGAGTCTCCACTGACTACAATCCCACCCTGGCCGCATGCTACTTGGGTTATAGAGCTGCCAGCCAATCAGATCGACTGGTAGTTCTCTAAGGCGGGACTTAAGAATAGGGTTGGAAGTTTCACCTTTAGTCAAATGATGCCCGTCAAGTGTTATGTGATTGGGCGGTAATTGGTATTGACAGAGGTAGTAGGATGGAAAATCCTTCCATCTGAAAAAGTCTCCCGTGGGGAACTCACTGCATCAGAAACTCCTATTAGCTGTCCTAAATTGCATTGTAGAATAGTATAGTATTCTGGTATAGTAAGGCTATGCAGGTAAATGCTGATACACTACAAAATAAAAAAAACTCTTATTCAAGGGACCAAGTCAGGGACAGAAGGTCTGGCACACACCATCAATATTGGACAGGCACTGGAGCTGCCAATCACATGGGAAGATAGGCACTCAAGATTTGCCCATATTGGTAGTTGTACCCACCAGTTCAGTGCAACTAACTGCCCTCTAACCAACCTCTAAAAATTCCCAAGGGGTCAGTGGCAGTGTACATCAGTAATCTTAATCCATGTATACCTCCAGTTTCTGAATGCAACACTCGTCAAATCCATTTGTTCACATTGTCAAAGTACGGCCATTTGTTTCAAATCCTTTCCTTAACAAACTCTCCGACCAGGAACAGAGCTGGCTCGAAGGAGTGGAGGTGCAAACAATTTAATAGAATACAGAATAATCGTGAGGCACCGAGTGGTCTCTTGTGCCATTACTTAGAATAGGTATCACAGTGGTTAGCACATGGGAGACACATGGGAGTTCAACTAGTTTGTTAATAAATATACTTAAATGCTATCGTTTGAATTGAAATACATATGGCTGACATAAATCATGCATGAGTGAAGTTGAAAACTGAGGCCTCAAACCTGCAGGCTGTTTTTAATTGGCCACAGAATGAAGGCATCTGAAGAAAGGTCAATGCTTGTTGTCTAATTGTCTTTAACTAAGCAGTTCACCGGGCCATATCGGGGGACAGTTAAGAGTCAGCCATGTTGCTGTTGGTCTGAAGTCACGTACTGGCCACGGAGCATTGGGACAGCAGTTTTCTTTCCCTAAAGGATGTTAATGAACCAGATGGCTTTTCACAACAGTGATCATGTAATCACTATGCCTGATACCAGCTTTCTATTCCAGATTTGTTTGGTTAGCTAAATTTAAATTCCTCAGCTGCTGTGGTGGGATTGAGCTTACATCTCCAGATAATTAGATCAGGCTTTGGGATCCCTAATCCAGCATCATATCTGATCACCTCCTGTGAACAGGGACCAAACTGCACCAGTTTTCCAGCAATTCCAAAACTGATTAATATAGCATGTGAGATATAGGTAAATTAGCATGACTCGTGAGGCAACGTCTCCAACAGAATGTGCATGGGTGGGAATTGCCTATGGAAACGCTTGCACAGGACTGGAAAGAACTGGGTGACGTGTTGGCACTGCGGTTAGCACTGCTGCTTCACAGCGCCAGGGACCCAGGTTCGATTCCAGCCATGGGTCACTGTCGGCACGGAGCTTGCACATCCTCCCTGTGTCTGTGTGGGTTTTCTCCAGATGCTCTACTTTCTCCCACAGTCCAAAGATGTGCAGGTTAGGTGGATTGGCCATGCTAAATATGCTGGGATACGGGAATAGAGCTGGCTCGGGTAAGACACTGGAGCAGGTAAGATACTTTGTCAGAGAATCGGTGCAGACTCGATAGGCCGAACAGCCTCCATCTGCACTATAGGGATTCTATGAACAGCTGTAATGAGCAAGCTGAACCACTGATCATTGGGAACGGGTCTGACTGACACTTGGATCAGTTGAACAAAGAACAAAGAACAACACAGCATGGGAAACAGGCCCTTCGGCCCAACGAGCCCACGCTGCCATCCTAACGTCCTAATGACATATCCTTGTCTTTAGGCTATGCCTATTGTTGAAGATTCCCATATAGGGACCAATATAGGGACAATTTGTTACCCAATCAGCCTAAGAGCACATTTTTGGGATGTGGGAGGAAACCGGAGCACCCGGAGAAAACCCACGCAACCACGGGAGAACGCGCAAACTCCCGCAGACACAGGCCCAAATCCATGTGTCTGCACAGCAACAGCGATAGTCTCTGAGCTGTCATGTTGCCCATCAGATGGTCCAGTTTAAGCATATACTGACGACGTGAAGCACTAGGCAACTCCTGAAGCAACCTCCAAGAGCAGCTCTCGCACGACATGCCGCATGCATGCCCCTTGTTGGTCAACAAGGTGGACCGAATTGCCTGCGGAAAGTTGATGAGGTTTGGCAAACGGGTACCACCAAAAACCCTCATGGTAAACAGGCACCAGATCAGCTGGCCATATGGGGCGAACCAATTAACTGCCCTCAGTGAAGTACAGGCAATTGCTAACTTTCCAATCTCAGATTATCAGTCTCAACTGAATTCACTCCTGCCTGTCCCATTCACTTCTTTCGCTGTCTGCGATGACTCTTAAATGAAAAAAAACATGGAAGGGGATATCTAATTTCTGTTCTATATTTTGTGGCATATTAATTATGATGATAGGCAGTGATTTCAAAAGAGAATTTAGCAACAAAACATCAAATGTTGAGAAAAAGTGAGGCTGTCACAATAAGGTATTTTTGCCTCACTCTAACTGAGTTACTCACAAGAATTCTTGACTTTTTAATACAGATGTATTGACAAGTCAGGGGATACATTCAAAATACATCAATATTCTCCAGGAAGCACACTTGACCATACTATCTATTTCTTTCACTCTGCAGTGATACTTCGAAATTACACACTAATTAATCTAGAATGATACGCATTACACTCTTGCCATCCAAACCTATGTCTCCACTGAAATAAATAAAAACGCCACTGTTTCTTTGGAAAAATAATAAGTTGTGTAAGGAAACTGTGCGAGTGCTCATTATTAAAGCACAAGGGGAAGGAAGAGCGTGGAAATATCTTTGGAGAATGAACAAGACAAGAGGTCATGAACCCACAGCACCAAAGCATTCCAGATTGGCACTGGGGAATCCTGCAAGGAACATATGCCAATTTTAACCCCAAAGCTGGCAATTTCACTCAGATATCTTGATGAAAACTATAAACAGTAAAATGTTATACTGCTCCAGCAAAGCGTGCTTTCTGGAATTGTGATAGAGGCACATTGTTAGAGTAGAGTAATGGCAGCCTTACTCTCTACTTATGCAACGTCCGACCTTAGATTGTTGCTGTTGTTACTAGGGGCACAAAGTTCCATGAGTCCTTTCTACAAGGTAAAAAGCACATCCTGTTTAGTGATAGCACTAGTCATTGGTCATGTCCAATTTGTGGGAATTGAGATCCTTTACATATTGAGGCTGAAGTCCTGCAGTAATACTGAGTTGATGCTGTAAAATTGCAGCGGCTCCCTCTCATTGTAAAGGTTGGGTGTTGGGTGTAAGGGGGGCAGAGTGGGCTCTTTTATCAGGCCATCAAAGCTAAAAATAAAAGTTGGGCCAGAAATTTTGAAGCCCACCCACTGCAGGGTTCCGCATGGCAGAGACAGCTCACCACTGTCTGTGTGGAATCATCCAGCCCTACCAAAGTTTAGGGGTTTTTGCACGGCTTGCCCATCCCACCAGTGGGGAATCCATGACAGGTGCCAACTTCAGCAGGACTAGAAGATCCCACCAGTGGGAAGCGGTGAATAATCCTGCACATCATTTCTCACAGGCAATGGTAGAACAGTACGCATAAGATGATTACCTCTTCTGGGATTAGAATCTGACAAGACATTAGAAGGTCAAGAATGGAATTTATAGCTGCTGTCAGCAGATGTGGGATTCACTGGGCCAAAGTGAGACATCTGCAAAGCCTTCTACAGGGACGGGAGGTGGCAGAAGATATGTCCCCCATATAAAGGAACCATGTTCAATACAGGTTAAAAAGAAGCAAAAGTCTACATTCTACCTGGAATTGCACTGCTGGAACTGCACTGTATTTTTAAACTGTACTAAGTGATGGCCCAGTGGTACTATTGTTAGACAATTACTCTAGAGACTCAGCTATTGTTCTGGGGACCTAGGTGCAAATCTCACCATGGTAGATGGTGGAATTTGAACTCAATTTAAAAACTACCTGAAATTAAGAATCTACTGATGAAACCATTGTCAATTGTTATAAAAACCCATCTTTGGGAAAGGCATCCTTGTTTGGTCTGGCCTATATGTAACTCCAGAGCCACAGCAATGTGGTTGACTCTCAACTACCCTCAGGCAACTAGGGATGGGCAATAATTGCTGGCCCAGCCAGCGACGCCCATGTCTCATGAATGAATTAAAAACTCCCACCACCTTACAAATATTAAGCCCAAGATGCCTAAAATAAAAAAAAGAATTAAATCCCTTTGAATCTCTATTCCCCAGCTTTAAAAATACAATCCCAACTAAGCAAAAGTACATACTGTGCACCCATTGTAATAAACTTTATATTTGAAGTTGCCATAAGCCAATTATTATTTTTAAGTGATTATCCAATGTGACCACCAGGTTGGTAAGGAAGAGGAACAGGGTTTGTGTGAAAGTTTTGCTGGCTCCAAAACAGTCGTGCCTTTGAGGACACACAAGTTGAAGAAAGTATCTTATGTGGCAAAGTCAGATGCGTAGATCCATTGTGACGATGATAGTTAAAGCTAACCGTTAACAAGGGGCTGGTGACTGTCAATTTTTCTTTTCCAGTTCACATGAGCATTCCAACATAGAAACCGCAAGGGGCTGATGATAATTGATGTCACATGTTTTCCATTAATCCTTCCTCAAAACAAGCAGCTTTAAGGAAAATCCATGAATTCATGTCGTAACCGCAGTCTACCGGTTAACATCCGCATTGGAGCCTTCCACTAATTTGTAGGTTTAATTACTCGGAGCACAAATAGATTAAAAAGTGATAATCCTGCATTCTTTCATTCAGATTGTGCAAGTTGAACTACGCGAGGAAGTACTAATGAATTAAATTGCCACCAAACAACATAATAGGGACTGCCATAAATTGCAATTTTTTTAAAAAAAGGATAATCTCTAAACATCAGTAAACAACTCTTTTCACCACATCCGGAAGGAATCCAAAAATCTGACAATGTAAAAATAAATAAATTTGAGGTTTCTATAAATATGCGGGTGGAACACTTGAAGAGATTCTGTTGCGTATTTCTATTTCTACTCCAAAAGAAAATGGTTTAAAACATTTTAAATAAAAAGATTTATCAAAAATTGAACTTCTCCAATATTTCCAAACACAGACTGGAGAAATAAGTCATTTTTTAAAATAATTTAGAATCAATGAGATGCAATGCCCATCCCCAACACAAACACACAAATGCGCACACACACACAAAATGCTATATCTACAGTATAAATGCAGCTTAAATCCAGAGTCAGGACACCATTTGATTGCAAGCTGAAGCTAAGTGAGACTGTCTGAAGGGCAGTCTTGCACTTCCCACTTTGAGAATCACTTCTGGGCTTTGTATCTGAGTTATACTCTGTAGAGAATTACTTACAGGGGCCAAAATAAAGAACAAACACAGGGGATGGGATTTTCCAGCCACCCTCACCCCAAGGCCGGGAATCCCACTCGAGGTCAATGGATCTTTGCGTGCATTGTGTCCTGCCCACCCATGATTCCTGTAGCAGGCAGGATGGCATAATTCTGCCCAGCGTCTTCTTAATATTCATTCATGGAATGTGGGAGTTGTTGGCTGGGTCAGCATTTATTGTCCACCCTTAATTACCCTCGAACTAAGTGGCTTCCTACCATTTCAGATGCCACTTTAAGAATCAATCACATTGCTGTGGGTCCAGAGTCACATGTAGGCCAGACTGAGTAAATACAGCAGATTTCCTTCTCTATCAACAATGGTTTTATGACCATCATTTAACAAATTTAAATGTCACCATCTGCCATGGTGGGATCTGAACCCAAGTAACCAGGGCATTAATCTGGAACCCTGGACAATACCACTACACGATTACCTGTCACAAGGTGCAGTATGGTGGCACAGTGGTTAGCATTGCTACCTCATAGTGCCAGGGACCCAGGTTCAATTCTGGTCTCAGATCACTCTCTGTGTGGAGTTTGCATATTTTCCCCATGTCTGCATGGTTGCTCCCGTTTCCTCCACATTCCAAAGATGTGTGGATTAGGTTGATTGGCTATGCTAAATTGATCCTAGTATCAGGGGACTAGGAGGGTAAATGTGTGGGGTTGTGGGAATGGGGCCTGAATGTGTTTGTTGGTCAGTGCAGACTCGATGGGCTGAATGGCCTCTTTCTGCACTATAAGGTTTCTATGATTCTGTTCTATGAAAGCTGGAATGCACGTGAGTTAAATGATTGAAAAAAAGCATACGAATGTACAAAAACTTTGGATGAAGAAAGGACTAACTGGTCCAGCTGACCTATCCCTTGTTGTGACAGCCCATTCTCCCTACACTTGAAATCAAGGAATCTACTGGGAAAGATAGAACATAGAACATTACAGCGCAGAACAGACCCTTCGGCCTTCAATGTTGTGCCGACCATTATAAAAAGCAATGACCCTCCAAACTAAACCATTCCCTACTCTTCCATAAACTTATCAACTAACCTCTTAAACACCACCAAACTTGGCGCATCTACAACTGCCACAGGCAGGGCATTCCACTCCCTAACCACCCTCTGGGTAAAGAACCTACCTCTGATATCCGTCCTATAACTATCACCCCTTAATTTAAAGCTGTGTCCCTCGTGCTAGCTTTCTCCATCCTAGGAAAAAGGCTATCACTGTCCACCCTATCTAAACCTCTAATCATCTTATATGCTTCAATAAGGTTTCCTCTTGCCGCCTCCTCTCTAACGAAAACAACCTCAAATCCCTCAGTCTCTCCTCATAAGACCTGCCCTCCATACCAGGCAACATCCTGGTAAACCTCCTCTGTACCTCTCCAATGCCTCCACATCTTTCTTATAATGCGGGGACCAGAACTGCACACAATACTCCAAGTGCGGCCGCACTAGAGTTTTGTACAGTTGCAACATGATGTTGCGGTTCCGAAATTCAATCCCCCTACCAATAAAAGCTAAGACTCCATATGCCTTCTTAACAACCCTATCGACTTGACTGCTTACTTTCAGGGATCTATGCACAAATACACCAAGATCCCTCTGTTCATCAACACTATTAAGAATCCTACCATTAGCCCTATACTCTACACATTTATTATTCCTGCCATAGTGCATTACCTCACACTTTTCCACATTAGACTCCATTTGCCACCTCTCGGCCCAGCTCTGCAACTTGTCCAAGTCTCTCTGCAAACTATAACACCCCTCTTCACTATCTACCACTCCACCAACTTTCGTGTCATCCGCAAATTTACTAATGGTAAATTTGGTAAATAAAACCACAGGCTGAAGAGGAGGAAAAAAATCCGGGACTCACTTTGACACCTTTAGACAATTCAGAACAGCCTAGAAGATCAAAGTGATTTTGATTTCTATGACAAGCTATCTACCTTGCGTAGGAGATGCGTCAGGCTCAGCTAGAAATGGGTCCAACTCTCTCTTGAAGGTCTACGTGCAAATCAATGTTCACTACTTGAGCTGATGACTTGTTCCATAGGCACACTATTCTCTGGGAAAAAGAACAGCCCAGAATCAGAAGAGACAATGCCAATTTTAAAAAAATAGGTCAGATAGATGGCTGAAGGAAAATAGAATGAAGAAATGAAAGAACCAAGTAGCCAATGGGATGGGGATTGACAGAAAGGGCTGTTTTCACATTATAATTTCTGTAAGATTGCTCCACTGGATAAGGTGAATTAGAAGCAGGAGAACGGGGAAGTTGTTAGAGGAGGATCTTTTCTTTGCAGGAAATGGTACAGAGGGGCACAACTTCCTGGAGCTAAGGCAGAGCAATAAGCCATGGTGATTAAAAAGCAGTGCCAACAGCTCTGTTGATCAATGCCTTTCTACTTCCAGTAGGTACATGAAGAAAATCAATAATCTAACTAGATCTAGCAAGGTCAGGCACTCAGTTATTCTCCTTTCTTTCCAGCCCACATTGCTCACTGGCAACCTTTAACACTGCACTACACTTAAAGGTACTTACTAACTCCCTTCACTGCACTTTGCTTCTCTCATTACATAAACCACATACTTCCCCACTGCGCAAAAATCTGGCAAATGGAGTATAGTGTGGGAAAATGTGAAGTTGCTTGCCTTGGCAAGAAGAATAAAAAGGACAGGGTATTACTTAAACAGAGAACAGCTGCAGAATTCCGGAGAAGGTTCCTGTTAAACTAGAGACTGGTCAGGACCACCACCATGGTGCTAAGATGGACTGCTGGCCCGGTGGCAAGTGAAGACAGATTAGAGGGCAAAGTGGTTCACAACTTCAAAGCCATGGCCGCTATCATGCCTCAGAAATGGCCTGGTTATTCCCATTAGTCATGATGTAGAGATGCCGGCGTTGGACTGGGGTAAACACAGTAGGAAGTCTGACAGCACCAGGTTTAAGTCCAACTGATTTATTTGATAGTAAACTCACAAGCTTTCGAAACACCTCGAAAGCTTGTGATTTTACTATCAAATAAATCGGTTGGACTTAAACCTGTTGTTGTCAGACTTCCTACTGTGTTTACATTAGTCCAGCCATCCAACTGATCACTGCAGTTATAGTGAAGTAGCTGGAGTCCATACTGTTAATCCTCAGGACAACAGTACATCCCAGGATTCAGGCAGTCAATATTAAATCAGCATATCCTTTTATGCATTTCTACCTCATATACTTATCCAGCTTGTTCTGATCTGTGTCAGTTAGCATAGTTGCTCTATGTGGGTAAAGGAGGCTGAGGTGAAGCCATTGGAGTTAAATTGTGCCCTCTGGTGCCCCTTGAAGCGGTAAGTTAAGAACCACAATCTGCATTATCTCACAGAGGAGCTGGGTGTCCTCATAGAATCGTAGAATTCCTATAGTGCAGAAGGAGGCCATTCGGCCCATCAGGTGTGCACTGACTGTCCAACAGACCATTTTGTCTAGGACCACTCTGTGCCCCGTAACCCATAATACTACACATTTACCCAGCTAATCACCATAACCTGCACATCTTTGGACAATAAAGGACAATTTAGCATGGGTAGTCCACCTAATCTGTATATCTTGTAGGAGGAAAGCAGAGCACCAGAAGAAACTCAGTCAGACGCGGGGAGAATGTGCAGACTCCATGCAGACAGTCACCCTAGGCTGGAGTCCAACCTGGATCCCTAGTGCTGTGAGGCAGTAGTGCTAAATGCGTTGCCGCTTCAACCACCATCATCGTTCAACAGCGACTGCTTTGTTGGTGCCTTCAGCGCCCTGTGCCTGCATCAGGCACTTCTCACTGACAGGTCCCTGACAAATGTTACACTGATTTCTCTGTGACAGCCTGGGATGTAAAGTTGTGAAAATTGAGGATTTCTGCTGTTTTTATTTGCCATGGGCAATTGATGGTGGGACTGGAGGCATTCAGTAGATATTCAGAAAGAATGTGAAGAAGATCTCCAATGTCATCCTGAGAGGTATAACTATTGGATGGATAAATCTTATTCAAAGATATTGGACATGCATATCTGTACATACACCTAGAAAGGTTGTACCTGGTGTCTTCAGCTCAATACTATTTGATTCTCCTGTACTAGGCAGCCTGTCAATGGGACTCCATCTGCCAAATAAAAGCACGAAACCATCAACTCAGAGAAAAAAACATTCCTTGTCCAAAGTTAAGCTGATTCGGGAGTATTTGGTGCCCCACAAAAAGGGATGAGAAGCAAACATCACAGTAACTGATTCCAGTGGCAGTATTAGAAGATATAAAAGAAAGCATCAAAAGAGAAAGTAGCATGGAAACCTATAATTGGCAAGGGAAGCTGTGGTCTCTTCAGTTCACCCATTCCAACTGTGGTTAGGTTATTTTTTTTCATCAAAGTGAGCGGCACGATAGCACAGTGGTTAGCACTGCTGCCTCGCAGCGCCAGGGATGCAGGTTCAATTCTGGGCTCAGGTGTTTGGAGTCTGCACATTTTCCTCGTATCTATATGGGTCCCCTCCGCGTGCATCTGTTTCCTCCCACAGTCCAAAGATGTGCGGGTTAGGTTGACTGGCTGTATTAAACTGCCTCTTAGTCTCAGGATAAATATGTGGTGTTATGGCCTCTTTTAGGTAAAATCCAATGACGAACTGTATTAAAGCGCTGTGAACCAGACATGATTTGAACACGCAACTATTGGATCTGGAGTCAGCCAACCTACCATTGTGCTAATAACAAGTGGTGTTATGGAGATATGGGCTGGGTGAGATTGGTGTCAGTACAGACTTGATGGGCCAAATAGCCTACTTCTGCACTGTAGGGATTCTGCGATTCTACTTGGACCTTTGCCTGGCACGACATTTGTTCTGTTAAATAGAAGAAATCTGTTCTCATGTGACCATGGCAAACGAGGAGAGCGATTACAGAGAACTTACAGCTCGGAAACAAGCAGAAATATTGCTCTGTGGTGACATTTAAGTTGTGCATAACTAAGTGATGTGCCGAAACCCAAATTTCCTGTCTTTGTGGTACCCTTACAGCATTACTGGAGGATCACTGCCAAATATATCATCAACAGCAACCCCAATAAATGGTTAAATTAGCTTTAAAATCACACGTGAAACTAAAGCATGTTTTTGCTTAACTGAATTACTTTATTAAGGGCATAAAGATCCTTAGAGAAGTTTTGATCATTTTTAAACAAGTTTGCCTTTTAAGATTTTCTCTATTATTATCCATCGGTAAGATTTTATAACTGAGATGTAATCTCATCAACCATTACATGTTTTCAGTTAAAAAAAATGTTTTGGATATTTTCAGCCAATGGATATACCTCTAGGTATTTTTTTGTGTGTCTGATGTAAGTACTTTTTTTAAGCAGAGTTTTCAGCTGCTGTTCGAGACTGGGGCTGTGTCATGTTTGCTTTAATGGCCACTGTTAGACCTACTGGCACCAGTAACAAAAGGGGAGGGATCGGCACTCAGTGAAGGCACTCTCATTCAGTGGCCAACAAAGGCCCAAAGGGCAGGTCTATCATTAGTGCCAGCGACTGTAGCCCTGCACCGTATGATTAATCACTGAAGTCAGTATCGCACTTCCAGCCTGCCTCACGCTCACTGTGAGGGTCAGGGGAGCTTTGCCCAGAGCTCATTATGTGTGCTCGGGGCTTGTAATTTACCCTCGCCCTCCGACAAGCTTTCCTTTAGCCGTGACAAAAACACAAACACAAACACACACACGCACACAAAAGTGCAGGTTGCTAACTTTAGCAGGCATTCCTGCAGTCAAGTGAGGAGTTCAATATAAAGCAAGTTAACAACTGCATTATTCAAAGTTTCAGAAGAAAGTGCGGGTAGGGGACTTGCACTTTCTGATCAAGGATTTCCTTTGTCACAATAAACAATGATGCATCGCAGCCCGGGCCAGGTAAAGGTCGCATCACCAATCGGCCCTATATTTTCATTTTTTTTTACCACATCTCTTACCTCCAAAGACATGCAATGTGACGTTTCCCCTGGAAATGTACCTTTCCAAACACTTAACAGGAGCAGGATCAGGTCACTGTGTTTCCTGTCCATCAAGGGGATTTCACAACAGTAAGCTGCTCCTGTAGTGCGACTAATTATATGATACATGGGACGTGGACTGCCCTGTTCCTTTGACTCGCAAGATAGAGCGGGGATTGACAGCAGGAGTGTCTCCACTCTGGCGTCAGTAAGTCCTCTGACCATCCATGCAATTTATGTTATTACAAGGCTATGCTGCATGTATGAATGCCAGTACAAAATAAAGCAATTACATTTAATTAGACAAGCAAAACTGTTGGGCTCATAGCCACCGCAGTAGCTGCAGCTTCTTTTGTTGACGTACGGTGCAGGTAATAAATGCAAACTTCAAAGCCTTAGCAAATTACTGTCTTACACGTGGAAGAACCAAACCCCTAGCCAAAAGATTGCCAAACAACAATTTACGTTTCTTTAAATTGAAGGGTTAATTGAGCCTTAACATTAAAGAATCTGAATCATTGTGGGCTGAGGTGCCCATTAAGAGCCAAAATAGGATTAGTAGAAGAAGCGGTTGCCTTTTCTCCAATCTATTTTTGCCTGCTCACACCTAGCCTTGAACACCTAGCATTTGTCAAGTGAGCAGAAGTCCCATATCAGACTCCTCTGTTTATACAACATATTCAATGCTGTCATTCTCAATGCTTTAGACTATATTTCAGTGCTCCGAGATGTGGTTTTGATCTCGTAAGCACCTCCTGGTGATCTTACATCCAGACATCTTGCCATGAATTATCCGCTGTCCACTTTGGTTGTACCTAACCTGGGTGGAAATGCAAATACGATGACAGATGTAGTTAATGATTGAATCATACAACTGTCTCCATGGGTAAGGCTGCAGACAAACAGCCTGGCGCAGAACAAAACAGTATGCTGGCAGGGAACACACATTCAGGAAGTATGGAAGTGATTGAGTGTCCAGGTCTGGTTTGTGTTATTGCAACACATTGTGGTTATATCAACACAAGCATTCAACTGAATAGCAGTTTGCTCCTCTACCCGTCGTACAAAAACAGCAAAGGGGATCACTTTAAAATAAGATTATCACATTGAAAGCATCTGATGCTCCAATCTCACATTGGGTTTACCTGCCTTGATATAATTTGTGCTTCTTTCCAAACTTTTAATGTGCTTGTCTCTCACTGATTGTTTTCTGGAATAAAACAGCATCATAGAATCGCTACAGTGCAGAAAAAGTCAGTGAGCCCAGTGAGCCTGCACCAACTCTCTGACAGTGTCTTACCCAGATCCTCTCCTCCACCCTATCCCTGTAACCCCACACATTTATCACTGCTAGCACGAGGGGACACAGCTTTAAATTAAGGGGTATGAGTTATAGGACGGATATCAGAGGTAGGTTCTTTACTCAAAGAGTGATTAGGGAGTGGAATGCCCTGCCTGCAGCTGTTGTAGATGCGCCAAGTTTGGTGGCGTTTAAGAGGTTAATTGATAAGTATATGGAAGAGAAGGGAATGGTTTAGTTTGGAGGGGCATTGCTTTTTATTTTGGTCGGCACAACATCGAAGGCCGAAGGGCCTGTTCTGTGCTGTAATGTTCTATGTTCTATGTTCTAATCCCCCTAACCTACACATCTTGGGATACTAAGCGGTGACTTATCATGGCTAATCCCCCCTAACCTACATATCTTGATACATAAAGGTTAATTTAGCATGGCCAACCTGCGCAACTTTGGACTGTGGAAGGAAACTGGAGCACTTGGAAAAAACCCATGCAGACATGGGGAGAATGTGCAAACTCCAGACAGTCACCCAGGCCCAGAATCGAACCCAGGTCCCTGGTGCTGTGAGGCAGCAGAACTACAGACTGTGTCACCATGCTATCCCTATTTGAGAATTTAAAAGCAAGGAATGGATGATGCTATTAACTGTACTGGGATGTATGCTGCTCAAAGTTGTTTTCTTCTCCTGAAACTCAGGGACAATTCATGTTATTCTCCACTGCCCTTGGGCTAAAGAGAACCAGAGCAGAAGGGGCCTCTCCCTATTCGCAGGGTGCTATGTTTCCAAAGGCAAGGGGCACTCATTTATATTGAAGACCATCTGCAAGTAGGCATTGAAGTGTGACACGTAAGGGATAGGTAGGTGTGCAACTGCCAGTCGTAAAGGCATGATGTTTTGCACAGGGTCATGTGGTTTATAACTCTACCGGTTTGACAGAAGCAGGAGGCCTGGTGGTGCATAAAATGTAAAAGTTTAACTATGAATATTAATTTTGCAATCTGGTAAAAATGAGCTTGACTTTCTTTCAGACGTTTAGAGACGAACTTAGCATGGGTCCTTGAATGATGGAGCGCTTCTCATTTCGATGGTGTGGGAAGAAGTTTTGTGACCCCTCCAGCCAATGGCATTTTCCAGTACTGCTGAAAGCTGGCTGTATTTTCCAGCTCTGCTCTCACCAGTGCAATGTGGTAAAACTCAGCCTAATGGCTGCAGGAAATGGAATAGAGGGAAATAAACACACTTCCCTTTAGTTTTCTTTGGAGAATGCTTTCTTAACTTCTCTTGAAGTTCCCCACCTTATAGCCAGTTTGACTGACAAGCTGCTTGCTGATCAAGCCAGTGGCATAGGAATATAGTGAGGCAGGAAGGGACGTGTCTAGTATTGGAGGGAATCATAGAACCTCTACAGTGCAGAAGGAGGCCATTTAGAACATAGAACATAGAACATTACAGCACAGAACAGGCCCTTCGGCCTTCGATGTTGTGCCGACCAAAATAAAAAGCAATGCCCCTCCAAACTAAACCATTCCCTTCTCTTCCATATACTTATCAATTAACCTCTTAAACGCCACCAAACTTGGCGCATCTACAACAGCTGCAGGCAGGGCATTCCACTCCCTAATCACTCTTTGAGTAAAGAACCTACCTCTGATATCCGTCCTATAACTCATACCCCTTAATTTAAAGCTGTGTCCCCTCGTGCTAGCTTTCTCCATCCTAGGAAAAAGGCTATCACTGTCCACCCTATCTAAACCTCTAATCATCTTATATGCTTCAATAAGATCCCCTCTTAGCCGCCTCCTTTCTAACGAAAACAACCTCAAATCCTTCAACCTCTCTTCATAGGACCTGCCCTCCATACCAGGCAACATCCTGGTAAACCTCCTCTGTACCCTCTCCAATGCCTCCACATCTTTCTTATAATGTGGGGACCAGAACTGCACACAATACTCCAAGTGCGGCCGCACTAGAGTTTTGTACAGTTGCAACATGATGCTGCGGCTCCTAAATTCAATCCCCCTACCAATAAAAGCTAAGACTCCATATGCCTTCTTAACAACTTTATCCACTTGACTGCCTACTTTCAGGGATCTATTGACACATACACCAAGATCCTTCTGTTCCTCAACACTATTAAGAGCCCTACCATTAGCCCTATACTCTACACATTTATTGTTCCTGCCAAAGTGCATTACCTCACACTTTTCCACATTAAACTCCATTTGCCACCTCTCGGCCCAGCTCTGCAACTTGTCCAAGTCTCTCTGTAAACTATAACACCCCTCAATGGGCCCCTCAATTTGGCCCATTGAGTCTGCACCGACCACAATCCCACCCAGACCCCATTCCTGTAACTCCACATATTTATCCTACTAACCCCCTGACACTACGTTTAGTATGACCATCAACCTAACCTGCACATTTTTTGAATTGTGGCAGGAAACCACAGCATCTGGAGGAAACCTATGCAGACATGGAGAGAATGTGCAAACTCCACGCAGCCAGTAATCCAAGGCTGGAATTCCTTTGGCACTCCAGAGGTACACTGCTACCACTCTGCGTACTGTTATTAGAGATTAAATAAAGGGACTTTAGTGAAGGGACTTCTACCTCTGAAGACTTATTATAGTGATCTCCTGAAACAAATATATCAAATTGTGAAACCACTAACAAGGAAGTGTTTTATTTATAGTAAATGATTCCATAAACAGCCACTTTTACACATTTTGATCATTTACTCACATTTGAAAGTTAGGAAAATATAGATTTAGGATGAACTGCATTGGTGATTGGAGCGGAACACTCTCTTATCAATGCTTGACTTTAGTTCTGAATTTACAATCTATATGAGTGTTGTCACACGTATTGACTTCACTGCCAGGCAAGTGCTCCACTTTTTGCAAAGACTTTAATGATATTGATAATTTAAAAACAAAAATAAATGTAACTGATGAACGTCCTCATACTGATAACTGCTTTTAGCTTGATGTATACGTCTGATATCCACCAGCTACAAGTTTCCCTCCAAACCACACACCACTATGATTTGGAAAAATATCAATGTTCTTTCACTGTCGCTGGATCAAAGTCCTGGAACTCCCTCCCTAACAGCACTGTGGGTGTTCTTTCACCACATGGATTGCAGAAATACAAGGTGGCAGCTCACTACCACCTTTGCAAGGGCAATTGGAAATGGGCAGTAAAATTCCTGACCCAGTCAGTGACACCCTGTGAAAGTATTTTTTAAAAAGCCAGTGGGAAAATTCATATATTTTGTGTTTTAAGATAAGGGAGGTTTAACGTGTAGTTTTAAGAGCTGGCCCAACGTTGCTGTTTCCTGGCTGCAATATGAACGTGCTATATTCACTTATTTCAGTAAAAAGTAAAAGGATCAAAATGAATCATTAGACTCAGGCTGCTCTAAGTCAATAAAGCACGGGGCAAAAGAGAATTATTCTGAGAGATATAGGCCTGAATTCTCTGATGTCTTAAGCCTCGTCACCACTGCCAGTGAGAACAAAGAATTTGGTGCTCAGCCAAAATTTCATTCGCTGCAACATAAAATCATACAATCTATGGCTCAGAGGCAGGCCCTTTAGCCCAACCTGGTCCATAGTAACAAGCTGCCCATCTAAACCAGCCTTATTTGGCTGCATTCGGCCCGTATTTCTCTAAACCGTTCCTATCCATGTATATGTCCAAAGGCCTTTCAAGTGTTGTCAATGCCCTTGCCTCAACCATTTCCTCCAGCAATGATTTCCACATACGCACCACCCTCTGTGTAAAAATGTTGCTTCTCAGGTTCCCATTAATTCTTTCCCCTCTCAACTTAAACCTATGCCTTCTAGTTCTCGATTCCCCAGTCCTGGGAAAAAGACTGAGTGCATTCACCCTATCCATGGCTCTCATGATCTTATACACCTCTATAAGATCGCCCCACAATCTTCTATGCTCCAAAGAATAAAATTCCAGCCTGTCCAATCTCTCTATAACTCAGAGCCTTAAGTTGTGGCAACTATCCTAATAAATCTCTTCTGCACTTTCTCTCCAGATTAACAGCATCTTTTCTACAGCAAGGTGACCAAAACTGAACACAATACTCCAGGTGTGGCCTCACCAAGATAACTTCCCAAATTCTATACTCAAAACCTTGACTGGTGAAGGCCAGCTTGCCAAAAGTCTTTTTTACTGCCCTATCTACCTGTGACTCCACCTTTAGAGAACCGTGCACCTAAACTAAAAGGTTGTGGTGTTCCAAGATATTCCTTAAGGTCCTGTCATTCACCAGTACGGCCAGAGAATCCCAACCAAGATCGGAGAATTTCGGCCACAGAGGTTCATTTTGACCTTGGATGACATTGCAAAGTGGATGATATCTAATAAGCCACCTATATACTTCCTCTGATTGCAATAGAAACATACATTGGGAAAGCTTTTTAAAATATAATATTATCATCTGATAATTATATTCTCACTCAAAATTAAAATGACTCCCACAGCCTGCTTCCAGAGATTCTCATAGAAGAAGCAAACTCAGTAAACACTGTTTCTATTTTAAACAAAATCTCAATTAGCAACCGACAGTGGGACATTGAGAGGACTTGTGTTTATACTAAACATAATGGGCATTTGAAATTCTGTTGGGGCTGATCCAGTAGCAGAAGAGCAATGGAGAGGAATAAAAGTGTATCCAACTAGAAAGCCTCAGATCCCAAGCTGAATTACCAGGGTCAATAATCTGTTTAATAGGGGTAGGTCTGCTGCATCTGTAAGGATGAGGTAGCAATGCTGTCCTCACTGTCACCGGCAGCAACAGGTGGGGTGGTACGGTGGCACCATGTTTAGCACTAGCAACCTTCCCCCCGCCACACAAGCATTGGGGCCTCCTTGTCCCCAGCACCACGTAAGTATTGAGGCAACCCCCCCCCCCCACCCCCCACCACCACACCACCACACCACCACCACCACCACCACCACCATACAAGCATCAAGGCATCCTTCCCTACATACCACTCAAGCATTGAGGCAACCTCCCCCAACTACCACACAAGCATTGGGGCAACCTCCCCACCCCATCACATAAGCATCAAGGCAACATCCACCCCACCACCAAAGAAGCATCGAAGCAACCTTTCCCCCCACCACCACACAAGCATTGGGGCAACCTTCCTGCCAGCTCACAAGGAAAAAACCCCCAGTGAGGTTCCCCAGAGGGCCTACCCCTGGCATTGCTACCCTGGCACTACCGAGTTGGCATGTCACTCTCCCCCCCGGGGACTATAATTACCTTGTACTTCCAACAGGTTCCCCTTGACTGCTTGAAGTTTTTTTTAAGGTTGTTGCTAACACGATGTCACGTCAGTAAGGTGTGAATATTTACTGTGGAGGAGAATATATTGTGAGAAAGTCACTGGCATGTCACTCTCTGAGCTGGAGAGCTGCCGAGTGTCAGAGGGAGTGACAATGTATTTTCATCCCAGTCTCTTCTTCTCCTGCTGCTTGTTCCTGTGTAACTGACTGGCCAGGGTGAGGTTCTTGCCTATTTGCGGATAGAAAGGCACAAGTATAGTTTGGCTGTGAGATGGGGTGGGAGGGAGAATATGTCCAAGGCTTACAGCACTGAGAAGTGTATGAAGGTGCTACAAATATGAAATATGAGTTATGGTTGGTAGTCACCATTGTTGGATGAATGAAGTGGAGAAGTGGAGGGAGCATTGCATAGAGCATGAGGTTGATGTTTCAGCTTGTAGGATATTTGAAGATGCACTCTCTGATCTTGACAATTCATGCCGGATAACTGAATTTTTTTGAGGTGAATTTTTTTTGCGTCCATTTTCTCGGGGCTATATTGCTGGCACTGACCTTTATAACGTCTGTCTGCAGGAACCGGGATCCTCCATAAATAGAAAAACTCTGTCCTGTTTTCCATCTTATACACCAAGACCTTCCATATTGCATTAAAGAATGTTGGAGCTTGCACTCTGCCACAGTGCACCATTATTATAGAATCGCAAAATCTCTACAATACAGAAGGACACCATTCGGCCCATGTCAGTTAGAGGGATTAGCGGGGTAAACATTTCGGGTTGTGGGGTTAGGGCCTGGAATGGGATTGTTGTCAGCGCAGACTTGATAGAATCATAGAACGCTACAGTGCAGAAAGAGGTCTTTCAGCCCATCGAGTCTGCACTGAACACAAGCTCTAGCCCCATTTCCCTACAGATTATACCCACTAATCCCCCTAACCTACACATCCCTGAACATTAACGGGCAATTTAGCACAGCCAATCAACCTAACCCACACATCTTTGGATTGTGGGGGGAAACCGGAGCACCTGGAGGAAACCCACACAGACACGGGGAGAATGTGCAAACTCTGCCCAGACAGTGACCCATGCCAGGAATCGAACCCAGGTCCCTGGAGCTGTGAAGCAGCAGGGCTGACCACTGTGCCACCGTGCCGCCCTTCCTTTCTGCAGACTTCTGTCTGTTCAAACGCTGTTCCCCTGCCGCATCCGTCACTGGCTCAGCCTGAATGCATCCTGCCTTTCAGAGGTTTTGACTGGCTTTAGAACATAGAACGTAGAACGCAGTACAGGCCCTTCAGCCCTCGTTGTTGTGCTGACTAATGGAACCAATTTTATGACCCTCTATCCTAAACTATTCCAATGCTATCCATGTGCCTATTCACTGACCATTTGAACGCTCTTAAACTTGATGAGTCCACAACTACTGCAGGCAGGGCATTCCACACCCTTACTACCCTCTGAGTAAAGAATCCACCTCTAACATCTGTCCTATAACTACCACCTCTTAATTTAAAACTATGTCCCCTCGTGTTATCCATCTCCATCCAAGGAAAAAGGCTCTCTCTATCCATCCTATCTAACCCTCTGATCATCTTATATGTCTCAATTAAGTCACCTCTTAGCCTTCTTCTCTCTAAAGAAAATAACTTCAAGTCCCTTAGCCTTTCCTCATAAGACCTACCCACCATACTAGGCAACATCCTGGCAAACCTCCTCTGCATCCTTTCCAATCCACATCTTTCTTATAATGTGGTGACCAAAACTGTATACAATACTCCAAGTGCGGCCGCACCAGAGTTTTGTACAGTTGCAACATGACATCGCAGCTCCGAAATTCAATCTCTCTACCAATAAATGCTAACACACTATACACCTTCTTAACTACCTTATCAACTTGAGTACCAACTTTCAGAGATCTATGCGCCTGTACACCGAGATCTCTCTGCTCATCTACACTACTAAGAGTCCTACCATTAGTCCTAAGTTCTGCACACATATTACTCTTACCAAAGTGAATCACCTCACACTTTTCCACATTAAACTCAATTTGCCACTTCTTGGCCCAGCTCTGCAACTTATCTATGTCCCTCTGCAAACTGTAACATCCATCCTCACTGTTTACAACTCCTCCAACTTTGGTGTTGTCAGCAAATTTACTAACCCATCCCTCTACACCCTCATCCAGGTCATTTATAAAAACAACAAACAACAGTGGCCCCAAAACAGATCCCTGAGATACACCACTAGTAACTGAACTCCAGGTTGAATATATCCCATTAACCACCACCCTCTGTCTTCTATCAGCTAGCCAATTCCTAATCCAAATTGCTAAATCTCCCTCAATCCCATGCATCTGCATTTTCTGCAGTAGTTTTCCATGGGGAACCTTATCAAACGCTTTGCTAAAATCCATATACACTACATCAACTGCCTTATCCACCTCTTTGGTCACCTTTTCAAAAAACTCAATAAGGTTTGTGAGACACGACCTTCCCTTCACAAATCCATGCTGACTATCCCTAATCAATTCATTTCTTTCTAAATGACTATAAATCCTATCCCTTATAATTTTTTCCAAAACTTTCCCCACAACAGATGTAAGGCTCACTGATCTATAATTCACAGGATGCTCTCTACTCCCCTTCTTAAACAAGGGGACAACATTTGCCATCCTCCAGTCTTCCGGCACTATACCTGTAGCCAACGACGACATGAAGATCAAAGCCAAAGGCTCTGCAATCTCCTCTCCAGCCTCCCAGAGTAACCTGGGATAAATCCCATTCGGCCCAGGGGATTTATCTATTTTCATACTCTCAAGAATAGCTAACACCTCCTCCTTATGTGCCTCTATCCTGTCTAGTCGACAACCCTGTATCCCAGTATTCTCCCCAACTCCATTGATATTTTCTCACGTGAAGACCAACAAAAAATATTCATTCAGTGCCTCACCAATCTCTACAGGCTCCACACACAACTTCCCACTACTGTCTTTGACTGGTCCTAATCTTGACCTAACCAATCTTTTATTCCTAACATATTTATAAAAAGCTTTAGGGTTCTCCTTTATCCTATCCGCCAAAGTCTTCTCATGTCCTTTTCTAGCTCTTCTTACCTCCCTCTTTAGCTCCCTCCTGGCTAATTTATAACTGTCCAGTGCCCTAACGGAGCCTTCACGTCTCATCTTTATATAAGCCTCCTTTTCCCTCTTTACTAGTGAACTAACTTTAATTAGTGCAGACCAGATATAAGTGGGGGCTACAGCTTGATACAAACTTGCCCTCCTGCTAATGAATGCAGCCACTCAAAGTGTGTTCCCTCACTTATGTAGGATAAGATGGTGCACAATCATGGGTAGCAGGACTTAACCAGTGGGGAATAGGGACAGGATATGTCCTAGGATCATAGAATCCTTACAGTACCGAAGGAGGCCATTTGGCACATTGAGTTGACACTGACTCTCCAAAACAGCATCTCATCCAGGCCCTAATCCACGTAATTCCATGTATTACTCTGGTAATCCCCCTAACCTACACATCTTGGAACACTAAGGGACAATTTACCATGGCCAATCCACCTAACTTGTACTTCTTTGGACTGTGGAAGGAAAACGGAGCACCTGGAGGAAACCCATACAGACATGGGGAGAACATGCAAATTTCAGAGTCACCGAGGGCTGGAAATGAACCGGGTCCTGAGCATTCTGAGGCAGCAGTGCTAACCATTGTGCCACTGTGTCACCCCCAACTCATTGTGGCCATGGAGGAGATGATGCTGATGACCATTAGCGAGGCCATGACCAAGGCGTAATAATGATTACTGTCCAGTTTTGATCCTTATATCTTTTTGCTAATGTTAACTTAAAAGATAAATTAAGTTAGTTTTATAAAACAATAAGTTACAAATTACCAACTACTGCCTGTAGTTTCTCCCTGCACGGGGGGAGGGTAAATGAGTGTTGTGGTTTTGCAATGTTGTAAGAAGGATCATGTGACCACAATTTCAATAGTATGGAATATTTGAAGAGAGTCTTTTTTTTTTACTTTTAAGGAAAAAGTAATCTCTTTTGTATTATTTTTGCATTATACCTTTTTTTTGTCAGTCAGGAACAACAGAATACATAATTTAAGTACACAAGAACATTTTACATTCTATTCCAAATGTCCCTGGGCTAAATTATTTCACTTAAAAGTCTTATTTCCACAATTAGAAGAAGAAAGGATAGATACATTAGCTGGGCTTTGAAAATGTCAGAACACATTTGAAATAAATGACGCTTTTATTCATACAACACCACTGAGCAATCTGCTCACAATACTTGACTCCAGACTGGAAACTTACCATTTGGAACCACAACTACATGAAATCAAAATGCAAAATCATTCGCGAGAAAGTTTGCAGAGAAGTAAAACCCAGTTTGAAACATGCAGATTTGGTCCGTCTATGAAAAGTGCTATTGAAATTTGGATTACTGTCCCATTTGATCCTTGATATATCACTAAACCATCCCAGAATTTAACAGCGAATATACAGCACTTAGAAAGAGACAAGGTTAGTGGAAGTGTCTTTTTAAAACATTAAATTTGCTCCTTTCTTTAAACAAACTAAAGCTTTACACAAAATCTGCACTGCATTAATAGTTCACATGCAAGCCACACACAATGCCAGAAGAAACTGTTAGAACACTAGCCAAAATGCGACCTAGAATATTGTCCACAGAGATTTTAGTAAAGTTTCTGTTATCGCAGTGATGCTCAATGCTGCCCTATCTCTGCGGTGAACAGACAAAACAACATTTAGCGTCCTCTGAAAAACGCAGACTCTCATTAGGCTGTTCATGATGCAGTGACCAAATAGTGAAACATGCATTCCATGATTCATTTATTCTTTCGCTTACAGCATCTGCGCACACTGGCACTTATTCAATTACATGTAATTGTGTAAAATAGGTGTTGGCAAGATAGGGTGGATTCTCAGAGGCTATTTCTCAAGACTGAAATGAGAGGACACAGGTTTAAGGTATTGGGGAGCAAGTACAGAGGAGACGTCAGGGATAAGTTTTTCACTCAGAGGGTGGCCAGCGGAATTGGTTCCCGTCGGTGGTGGTGGAGGCGAACTTATCGGGGTCTTTTAAGAGATTTCTGGATGAGTACGTGGGATTTAATGGGAATGAGTGTTATAGATAGGCCTGGTAAGTAGGGATATAATCAGCGCAACTTGTGGGCCGAAGGCCTGTTTGTGCTGTAATGTTCTATGTTCTAAGTCAGCAGTTAATTTTTACATCTGTTCCACTTCTTATTCCTGTTGAGGTCAGTGAGTATTGGGACAGCTGTAAAATAGTTTGTCAACACCCTATTGTGCTTTTTACAATATTGTCTCAGCCAAAGATTTCACACCCCACCACACAGCACACCCTATCCCTTGCCCTGAATTTCCATTGAGCTCCAGTTAAATCCGTCAGTAAATTCCCAAGGGCCTGTTGCGCCAGGTATTTGGTTGTATTTGTGTTCAATATGAACCTTTGTCCATCCTACTGCATCTCACCATGTCAACGTATTTCCCCATTCCTTGCTCCCTAACACGCATACTTAACTATTACTTAATTGCATTGATACTAATCAGCTTAAAGACTCTACGTGGTAGGTACTTCCATGTCCTGCTCTCTGGGCTAAACATTTTCTCCTTGATTCATAGTTTGTGTCTATTTTACACCGAGGGCTGGATCTTCCAGTCCAAGTAAGAAGTCTCACAACATC
Organism: Sphyrna mokarran; assembly: GCA_024679065.1. Lineage (NCBI taxonomy): Eukaryota > Metazoa > Chordata > Chondrichthyes > Carcharhiniformes > Carcharhinidae > Sphyrna > Sphyrna mokarran. Next base: position 46,663,150 of record JAGIQG010000017.1, read on the forward strand.
AGATTAAAGTCTAATCAGTATTCTGTAAACTGTGTGCGCCTTTATATGGCCTTCTCTGACCAGAGCTTTCCACATACCTGACGAAGGAACGGCATTTCCGAAAGCTTGTTGGTTTACTATCAAATAAACTGGTTGGACTCCAACCTGGTGTTACGAGACTTATTACTGTGTTTACTCCAGTCCAACGCCAACATCTCTACATCATGTCTTTCAGTCCTGCCAGTGGTCGGTATCATCATGGGCAGGATGAGGAAAATTTGGAGAGTAGTCAATGTAGGCGGAGGAGGTAGTCAAGAAGGCATACGGCACGCTTGCCTTTATCGGCTGGGATATTGAGTTTAAAAGTTGGCAAGTCATGTTGCAGCTTTATAGAACCTTAGTTAGGCTGCATTTAGAATATAGTGTTCAATTCTGGTCACCGTATTACCAGAAGGATGTGGAGGCTTTGGAGAGGATAGAGAAAAGATTTATCAGGATGTTGCCTGGTATGGAGAGCATTATCTATGAGGAGAGGTTGGAGAAACTTGGTTTGTTCTCACTGGAACGATGGAGGTTGAGAGGAGACCTGATAGAAGTCTACAAGATTATGAGAGGCATGGACAGAGTGGATAGTCAGAAGCTTTTTCCCAGGGTGGAAGAGTCAATTATTAGGAGCATAGGTTTAAAGGAGATTTTTTTTACACAGAGAGCAATAAGTGCCTGGAATTCATTGCTGGGGGAGGTACTAGAAGAGAATGCAGTAGTAACTTTTAAGGGCATCTTGACAAGTACATGAAGAGAATGGGAATAGAGGGATATGGTCCCCCAAAAGGATAGAGGGTTTTAGTTAAGTTGGGCAGCATGGTTGGTGCAGGCTTGGAGGGCCGAAGGGCCTGTTCCTGTGCTATAATTTTCTTTGTTCTTTGTTAGTCAAATTCAATTAATTTTTGGCCCCTCTCCACATTTATTTGTCCTGCCTGTGACAAGGCCAGCCATTAGCAGGACTGGAAAATCTCAGCCTGAGACTCTAGATTTTTATTCTTGAAGCACTAAAATAATCTCTAAAACATCAAAGGTGCAAAAGGTCCACACATCGGAATATCAACCCCAAACAGTCTGAGACTACTTCATCCATAAAGTTTCACTTAATGTTTTTCTAGAGTAAAACATAGCCTGAAGGTTCAGTGGTTAGTGTCTCATCCTCTGAGCCATAAGTTCTGGGTTCAAGTCCTGCCTCAAGGCAATTGCCAAGAAAGATGCATTTATAACGCAGCCAAACAGATTCATCTTGTAAATCCTGTCAACGGCGAACAGAAGTGAGAGAGGTCAGTATTGAGATGGAAAGAAAATTGGAACTTCTGCCATCATTATCTGTTGACCCAAACTACAACATTCACGTATAAGTGTATGTTGCCACGACAACTCAGGGGCACATTGACCGGATGGCAAGTGCAGATCAGATTGTTCCCAATGATATGAAGTTTGATCTTGTTCCACCTGGAATGGATTTGGAACCCACCTCCTTGCCTTACCTGTGATCAAACTGTAGGTCAGATCTGTCCATCCAACATATAAACCAGCCTCCCACCCATTGACTTTGTCTACAGTTCCCGCTGCCTCGGCAAAGCAGCCGGCATAATTAAGGACCCACATACCCCGGACATTTTCCCTTCCACCTTCATCCATCCAGAAAAAGATACAAAAATCTGAGGTCAAGTACCAACCAAATCAAGAACAGCTTCTTCCCTGCTGCTGTCAGATTTTTTTTGAGTGGACTTACCTGGCATTAAGTTGATCTTTCTCTACACCCCAGCTATGACTGTAACACTACATTCTGCACCCTCTCATTTCCTTCCTTATGAACAGCATGCTTTGTCTATATAGCGCGCTAGAAACAATTTCACTGTGTGCCAATATATGTGACAATAATAAATCAAATCAAATCAAAGTCATTGGTTACAGGTCTCCAGAGAAAGGTGGCTCAGTCTCTGGGTTCACAAGACAACTCTACACATGGAAGATCAGGCAGAACCTCCCAAACATTGGAAACTAGTTGCAGTAAATTGCTACTAATTTTGTGGGAAAGAGGTTCTGTGATAACACTAGGAGAGTTCTCAAGAAATTTCAGATCTCATAAGTTTAGAATACGGCAACACAAAGCAGAAATCAATTGTATGGAGCATAAACATAGCAAGGCTTTGCCCCTGTACAGTCTTGTCAGATGGGTCATGAAATCTATAGCACAATTCTGTGTCTCTGATTTACACATCCTCAAATACAAACTGAGCTTCAGATGATTCCAACAGCACTCCTGCTCTGACACTCAATGTTACATCACTTTGCCATAACATATTCCAGACCACCCACAATGTAAGTCTGGTAGAATGCCAACAAATTATTACATCCTCAAAATGTACTGCCTTCTTAAAGCTACTATTTTGATATCAGATGGGAATTAGGCATACTCTTTATCATAATATTCAGGTGCAGGAGTGGAAGTGACACACTTGAAAGTCTTCCTGACACCCTTCCGTCTGTCAGGGAAAACTAAACCATGTTACACCTTAAAAGGGTGATTCAATCTTGTGGAAAGAGAACAAAGGATTAGAATGACTAGGAATAGGGCCATTCAGCCCTTTGAGGCTGCTCTACCGTTCAATTAGTCAGTGGCTAACCTTCATCTCAACTCCATTTAATCATCTTTTCTCTGGATCCCTTGACAGATTGGAAACAGTGGGTGGGATTTTCCAATCAACTTGCCCCAAAAACCTCAAAGTCCCACCCGAGGTCATAGGTGCTTTACCTGATCTACCCACCTCCTCTCTCTCCCCATCCGCTATAATTCCTCTGGCCAGCAGGATGGGAAAATTCCTTCAGTCTCTCTATCTCAGTCCTGAGCACTTGAATCAATCCAGCAAATTCCAGATTTCGACTGCCCCCCTTTTAAGAAGAATTGCTTCCTGATATTAGAATTGCTTCCTGATATTGCAGAGCCTCTGGCTCTGATCTTCAGGTCGTCGTTGGTTACGGGTATAGTGCCAGAAGACTGGAGAATAGCGAATGTGGTCCCATTGTTCAAGAAGGGGAAGAGAGACTTTCCGGGGAATTATAGGCCGGTGAGTCTTACTTCTGTTGTGGGCAAAGTATTGGAGGGAATTATTAGGGATAGGATTTATAGTTATTTAGAGAGAAATGAATTGATTGGGGATAGTCAGCATGGTTTTGTGAAGGGTAGGTCGTGCCTTACTAACCTTATTGAGTTTTTTGAAAAAGTGACCAAAGAGGTGGATGGGGGTAAGGCAGTTGATGTGGTATATATGGACTTTAGTAAGGCATTCAATAAGGTGGCCCATGGAAGGCTTCTGCAGAAAATGCAGATGTATGGGATTGAGGGTTATTTAGCTATTTGGATTAGGAATTGGCTAGCAGATAGAAGACAGAGGGTAGTGGTTGATGGAAGATATTCATCGTGGAGTTCGGTTACTAGTGGAGTACCTCAGGGATCTGTTTTGGGGCCCCTGCTGTTTGTAATTTTTATAAATGATCTGGATGAGGGTATTGAAGGATGGATTAGTAAATTTGCGGATGACACCAAAGTCGGAGGAGTGGTAGATAGTGAAGAGGGGTGTTATAGTTTGCAGAGAGACTTGGACAAGTTGCAGAGCTGGGCCGAGAGGTGGCAAATGGAGTTTAATGTGGAAAAGCGTGAGGTAATTCATTTTGGCAGGAACAACAAATGTGTACAGTATAGGGCTAATGGTAGGACTCTTAATAGTGTTGATGAGCAGAGGGATCTTGGTGTATATGTTAATAGATCCCTGAAAGTTGGCAATCAAGTCGATAAGGTTGTTAAGAAGGCATATGGAGTCTTAGCTTTTATTGGTAGGGGGATTGAATTTCGGAGCCACAATGTCATGTTGCAACTGTACAAAACTCTAGTGCGGCCGCACTTGGAGTATTGTGTACAGTTCTGGTCCCCGCATTATAAGAAAGATGTGGAGGCATTGGAGAGGGTACAGAGGAGGTTTACCAGGATGTTGCCTGGTATGGAGGGCAGGTCTTATGAAGAGAGGCTGAGGGATTTGAGGTTGTTTTCGTTAGAAAGAAGGCGGCTAAGAGGAGACCTTATTGAAACATATAAGATGATTAGAGGTTTAGATAGGGTGGACAGTGATAGCCTTTTTCTTAGGATGGAGAAAGCTAGCACGAGGGGACATAGCTTTAAATTAAGGGGTGGTAGTTATAGGACAGATGTCAGAGGTAGGTTCTTTACCCAGAGGGTGGTAAGGGTATGGAATGCCCTGCCTGCTGCAGTTGTAGATGCGCCAAGTTTGGTGGCGTTTAAGAGGTTAGTAGATAAGTTTATGGACGAAAAGGGAATGGTTTAGGTTAGAGGGTCATTGCTTTTTGCTAATTGGTCGGCGCAACATCGAAGGCCGAAGGGCCTGTTCTGCGCTGTAATGTTCTATGTTCTATGTTCTATGATTCCTTAAATGACCTTGCTCTTTAATGTGATGCTGCCTTATTCTTGATAAGGCAAATAATTTCATGGGTGGGATTTTACAGCCTTGCTCGAGCGAGACTGGAAGTTCCCACCAGAAGTCAGTGGACATTTCCATTGTGCGCCCTTAACCTGCTCCTATTCCTTGCAGACGGGGAGGCAGAAGCTATGTCTGCCTTAATATCCATTTTAAGTAATATAATAAAGAAAAATAACATTACTGAACAAAGGGGATATCAATTGCCATGCATTAATAAGGGATATTAATAAGACAGTAATTTTAATATAAAGAGATGAGACAATGGAGCTAATATTTCAGCTGGAAAACTAAGTCACAAATCTTAGGTTGCAAATATCCAACAATATGGAAGAACATGAAGCAAAATGTCTCATCTGCCTTTACACTCCAGAAGCTGACTAACCTGCTGTGTATTTCTAACATTTTCTGTTTTAATTTCAGACTTACAGTTACGTCTGTAGTTTACTTCCCCTCCATCTCACTTGAAGACAATAGGACTACTTAGCATCCGAGGATTAAAAAATCAGCCAGTCAACAAAGAAACATCCTAATAAGGATCTCCCAGGAAAGCACAGGAAGAAAGTAATCATCCCTCATTAACCCGATGCCTCCTTGGATTGCAAAGGAACTGGGTTTGAAATTCTTCCCTGCAATGAGGGTCGGATAAAGTGTGCAGGAACTCCAAGAAGCTGAGGGCAGGATAGCATTCCTTTCATGGTGTTAATACTAATTACAGATGTGTGGTCCTAATTCATTATGACACTCATTGCCACAACATATTTCCCCAACTGCAGATGCACAACAGCATTCCCATATTCCGGAAGAACAGAGACAAACATTTACATTCTGTTCCCTATGGTTCTGTCAGACAGTAAAACATATAGATATATATATTATACCTGCTGTGTTTTATATACTTATGAAAGCCAGCAGCAAAATGACAATATCTTATTGCCATTTTCATGATTATCCTTCTAGAAATTTACTCATCACGTTGTTGGTTCTGTGCCATTTAACAGGAGCACAATCCAAGATTATATAGTATCTGTGTTCACTCAGCAAATCCATCTTGTGTTATACAAACCAGGAAGATCATAGAATCATAGAACCCCTAAAGTGCACAAAGAGGCCATTTGGCCCATCCAGCCAACAATCCCACCCAGGCTTTATCCCACTAATCCCCCTGATGCTAAGAGGCACTTTAGTATGGCCAATCCAGCTAACTCGCACATCTTTGGAGTGTAGGAGGAAACCCATGCAGATGCAGGAAGAATGTGCAAACTGCACATGTCACTCAAGGCCTGGTGCTGTGAGGCAGCAATGCCACCATGCCACAAGGATGCCTCCTTTGTTCCTCCTGATTCGACTGCTGACAGTCAGGGGATAAGATCATTGCTCTCCTGCTCCTGACTATTATCCAAGGGCTTTTGCGGGGATTGCCAGTGTGAGAGGACTTTGAGCAAAGGCTGGGCTGTGATGTAACCCCTCTCCCAGCCCTATATGAAGAACACCAGTGCTGGGGAAATACAAACTTCTTCCATTTTTGATATTCTGTAGCCAGTCTGGGTCTAACATAGAGCAGGATCCTGATCACAATAAAACAACCCCCAATCCACTGATGCAAACATATTTCTGTTTCCACGCTCACCAGCAATATTTGTTAAACCATGGACAGTTTTAGACTGTCGGTGATGTTTAGGGAAAGCTACTTTACAACTGACAGACAGTTCAAAGGTTAACCAGTAAGATAACATCCATCAATCATCACGGTCAAGGTTCATGGAATAAACAGGATCACCATGGATGCCTAAACCAGAAAGGAGATATCATTTCCCAGACAGAGGGGAACCAATGATGAAATAGTTAGTGAGAACAAAAATCATATTTTCACAATTGTTTTTTCTGCAAGTTTGCATTTTTATGAGAAAATGGCAGGATTTTACAGCCTCGCTCATCCCCATACTATAAAGTCCCGCCTGAGGTCAACAGACCTTCGTATGTTCTTCCCCTTGCCCATTCTGCTTCTCATGGTGGGTGAGCTGATAAAATTCTGGCCAATGTCTACGCCATTTCCCATTTACTCCTCCAGTAGTGATGTGACCCTGATCACAGTAAAGCAATCCCCAATCCACTGTGCAAACACATTTCTGTTTCCACACCCACCAGAAATATATGTTAAACCTCAGACAGTTTTAGACTGTGGGTGATGCTTTGGGATGCCACCATATTCTTTACATTTGGAATGCTTACAACTGACAAGGAATCTGCCAGATTATACAAATGTTAATCATTAAGTTCCCAGGCACATTGGAGTACATCTTAACTTTGTCTAATCGTAAGAAAGTAAATCTGCTTTTACATCTTTCCCAGTTGTGTCCAGTAATCATTCATTTGATATTATCACAGAACCATGAAAATCTGCCCAAAGAGCCCTCAGACATGCTTCTCCAATCACCAGAATTTTATTACACTACAGTTTTTAAAGTTTATTTATTAGGGTCACAAATAGGTTTACATTAACACTGCAATGAAGTTAATATGAAAATCCCTTATCTGCCACACTCCAGTGCTTGTTCAGATATATTGAGGGAAAATTTAACATGGCCAATACACCTAACTTACACGTCTTTTGGATCGTGGGAGGAAACTAAACACCCTGAGGAATCCACGCGGAGAATGTGCAAACTCTACACAGATAATGACTCAAACAGGAACCGAACCTGGGTCCCTGACATTGTGAGACAATATTTCTAATCATTGTGCCACCCAGCTATCCTTATAGGATCAGATCTAAAGAGCATCGAAAAAATAGAAGTTCACAAAATGACTAATATTCATTCAGCACGTCCTGGGTCCTCATGTCACAATCAATTGATTTTTTTTTCCACTTATTGGCTGTTGTACTTGCAAACCCATTTGAGCTACCCAAAGCTCAGGCCATTCTGCCTCGGAGCAGCAGTGCTACCAAATGAGTCACATGCAGATTAAACAACTTTCTGCTGAATGGAAGTCAAGGCATGAAAATTTGAGCGAGCATAGCTCACTCAACTCTGAACACACAGATGTGTACAGACAATAGCAAGGAAAAGTACGAAGAAAGAAATTAACTCATTTGGAAAAATAGAATCATAGCTGTTCAGACAATGCAACCCACCCACTGCTTTACTCAACAGATATAAATATTTATGGAGTTTCCCTCCCTGGTTCAAAAACCACTGAATAAGCCATCCAGATACAACTACCCACAGAGTTGGGCCACTGCAGTGATGGTTCTATCTGAACCTGTGCCTGACTGAATCAAAAACAATAACCTTTAAATTGTTCTTCAAATGTCTTTTCTGTAAATAGAAAACCTTATTTCATATTGTACATTGAGATGGGATGGGATTCAGAACATTATAGTTTACTGTAGCTGTTTCCCAGAAGAATACTCTTTCTGTTGCTGCTTGGAAATGCCATTCTAATGATTAAGTCAAAATGAAGTCATACATCTGAACCCAACCACATCCTGTCATTGAGGTTTTTACTGACTGCAGTATGTTCTTAACATTAATAAAACAAGTTATTGCTTGAAGCAAAAGAGAAGTATGTAAGCTCTATTTGGTAGACACTTTGTTTATATAATTGTAAAATGTTATATGCCTCTGGTTCATTGTGTATTAGTTATGATTAACCAAGGTAAAACTGATCAACAATGAGAGCTTTTATTTACAGTGCAATGAATATCAATTTTATCTTTGTTGCACGCTCACCTACGGTGCTTAATTTTGTAAGTTTTAGATTCTTTAAATGGGCACAAGCATAAGTCTCCAGTTTTTCCAAAACCCACATCACTTCTTAAATCCAAAGGGAAAAAAAATCTAACAGTCTAACAGTAGCATAATTCCTTTTTTTTAAAAAAAGGAGTCTATGCTGCATATATCAGAACCCTGAGCTTGTATTCAAATTAGGATCATGATGGCATATTATACTACAGTGCCTGTGGAAACTGAGCACATTTTCTCTCTATGTTTTGTGAGAGATACAGGAAAATATCAGAAGGCACAATCAAAATTTAAAGTTTATTTACTAATCACAAGTAAGGCTTGTGTTAACATTGCAGTGAAGTTATTATGAAATTTCCCTAGTTGCGACAGACTGAAGCCTGTTCAGTTCAATGCACACATCCAGCATGTCTTTCAGACTGTGGGGGGAAACTGGAGGAGAAGCTGCAAACTTCACAGACAGTGACCCAAGCTGGGAATTGAACCCAAGTCTCTGGTGCTGTAAAGCAGCAGTGCTAATCACTATGTCACTGTAGCACCCACCACTGCCCTATCCACTGCTGCCACCACCTCCCCACCCTCCCTGCCCATCAAAAGTTCATTAATGCAGTGGTGGATTTAAACTCACATTTCTGCAAAGAGACTGGAGCCTTAATCCAGCACATTAGATCACTCAACTATACTACCAAATGTAGCTGCAAAAGATCATCTCTGAGCTTTTGCAAGTTCTAACTTCATGTTGTCTTGCTGTTCAAGCTCAAGTCCCAAGTTGTCAACAGATGTTGCTGACATTCATTCAAAAAAGGTGTACAATAAGGTTTTTAAAATATAGTCACTAAATTGCCCAAAATAAAATCAAGATTGAATACCATAGCCCAGATATCCCATCCTCTGGATAGTTATGGTCATACCCCAGAAGATGTCCTGGCAGAACCCCCAAATCCCCTCGTACACCGACTAAACAGGAATTATGCAGATGTTTCAAATTCTGCTGGACAATTTCCCCACATCTGGAACCTTCCAAAATTGTGATATAAAGTCAGAGACTACTGATGACTGCAACTTAGCAGAAGCTTGACGCAGGAAACGTTAGAAGAATCAAAACAACTTCAAACGTCTGGGCAACTATAATAGTGATACATTCTTCAGTGCCCTGCCAAGCACCCCAACTGCTCTCCAACCAACCTCTACCCCCCGACCATCCAACTAGCCCATGCCTCAATTATTCTGTACTTGACAACCCTGCAATCACATCCTACCCCTTTGATCTTTACACATTTACATTTTCTCCTAGTTTGTCAAAAATGGCATTTGGGTTAACCAGAATATGGTAATTAGTACTGTACAAAAGATGCATGGCTTGGCTACCCCTGACACTCTCATACTATGAGAGAAGACCTCCAGGAGCAGTTATGCTCTATCTTTCTCCTGATTGAGATTGAGAAAAGCTCTGAAAAGTTGGAGGGGTGACACTTGATTGATGCTGGCACTCGCGTATCAGAGATGATGAACCAAATTCAGGAAACCAGAAATGGTAAAGGCAAGAAGTCACTTGCAGGAGTGGTATACGTAACCATATAGTAGGGTAGGGTATAAAAAAAGAAATAATGGTAGCTAGTCAGAACAGTACAGCGATAATCATGGGGGATTTTAATATGGGAAAATCAGATGGGTAAAGGTAGCCTAGATGAATAATGCATGGAATGTTTTTGGGATAGTTTCTTAGAGCAGCACATTCTGGCACCAATCAGAAAGCAGGCAGAATCCTGCTATGTCTCTACCTCATTTTACAAGCTCTGCTCTGCTGTGATATGTGAGTCTCTTGCTGTTATGGTCTTGTTCCATTTATTTCCTTTTCTCCAGCCTTCTCTCAGCCCCACGTGCTTTCCAATGGTTTTGTTTTCTTCTTTGCTGTTCTGATCTGGCCATTTGCCCCATATGAAAATGGCAAATCCTGTTTGACGAAAGTTGACCACGGACCTTCTCTCTTCCACCTTCTTCCATTGTGAAAAAGATACAAAAGTCTGAGGTCACGTACCAACTGACTCAAGAACAGCTTCCTCCCTACACCTGTCACACTTTTGAATGGACCTACCTTGCACTAAGTGGATCTTTCTCTACACCCTAGCTATGACTGTAACATTCCACTCTCTACCCGCTGCTTTTTTTTCCTATATGAACGGTATAGTTTGTCTTATAGCGTGCAAGAAACAATACTTTTCACTGTACCCTAACATATGTGACAATAATAAATCAAATCAAATTGACTAAGTTATTGAACAGAGAAACAAAGAGAATTAATGGCTATGGTAGTTGTTCGATACATTGACTTTCAAAGTTCATTTGATAAGTTACCACATTCTGGACTTAAACACAGAAGATTAAAGGGGAGCTGGTAACTTGGATACATAATAGGCTAAGAGAGTTTCAAGGGCAGCAGTCATTATCAGTATCTATTTCTGTGAGAGGCATTATTGAACTGATCTCAAAATGTCTGCCTCCAGAGGTAGCCTCTTGGCATAGCCCACACATGACTATGGAAAGCCAGAGCTGTCAATCAAACTGGTTGTATTTCTAAATCCAACAGAGTAATAGCAAAAAAATGTCTTTTTTTTCCAGATGTGTGCCATGTATCCATGGCGTTCTGTTTGAGTTTCTACTTTTCAGTCAGACTGTTCAATTACAGGCTTATATGGACGATCCCAGTTTGAATGCAGATTTATAATGGGAAAAAGAGATGTACAATTACAACCATAGGAAATAAAGCTGTGTGGAAAGAAAATGAAGATAAGCTTAAAATGTTTGAGAAAAGAGAGCAATATATTAGTGTCTGAATAGATGAAATCTTCCGTGGAATGGCAACCATCATCATGTTGTCACTCTCCTCCCCACACTGAATTCTCCATGCAAACATATATATTAAGAACAGGAATAAGCCACTTGGTCCTTTGCACCTGCTCCATCGTTCAATAAGATCACAGCTGATCTGATTGTAACCTCAGCTACACATTTCCACCTCCAATAACCTTCCATGCTGTAACATCTACCTGTCTTGGCCTTAAAAATAGTCAAAGGCTCTGCTTCCATTGCTTTATGAGGAAGACAGTTCCAAAGTCTCAGAACCCTTATCTGTGTCCAAAATGGACAAGTTCTTACTGTAAAACAATAGCACCTTGTACTAGATTCCCCCTCAGAGGGCAGCTCCCACTCCATATCGACTCTGTCAAGACCCTTCAGGACCTTAAATGTTACAATCAAGTCAACCCAGGAGGGGCACTAGCTTACAGACTGAGATGGACCATTTCATTGCCAACTCCACTCCTTCCTCCCTTTGCTGTCAAACTCTCATTAGACATGACCTCCGTGTCGGCATTCAATCAACTCATCTCTTACTCTTCCGAATGCCAGTAGATACAAGCCTAGCCTGTCCAACCTTCCTCATAAGACTACCCGCTCAATCCAGGTATCAGATTAGTTCTCCTCTCTGAATGACATCCAACGCATTTACTTTGTTCTTTAAATAAGGAGACCAATAAGAAATATTTCGTGGAGCCACCATTATCATGAAACTGTTTCATTCACAAATGATTTGATAATATCTTTGCAATACATGTTGTCAAGGTCACATCATTTATATCTACGGTATTGATCAATGTAGAAAGTGATATTTTGAGCCTCCTGTGATCAACAAATCTTGTAACATTAGAAAGATAATTAAATTACAGCATCCTGTTTAATAAAAAAAAATCCATCCTACAAAACCTTTAAAGCATTTAAAAACAAGATGGTTTGAATGCAGATTCAAACAATAATGACAACTTGTATTGATAGAATATCTTTCATGGAATAAAGCATCCCAATGTGCACTATAGGAGCTTTATAAAACAAAACTTGATACTGAGGCTCATGTTAGAATCGATGACTAAAGGATTGGGTGAAAAAGGGAGTTTGAAGGAATGTCTTAAAAGAGGAAGTGAGATAGACAGGTAGAAAGATTTAGGGAGGGAATTCTCAGCCTGTGTGCCTAGCCAACTTAGCTGTCCTATCATACTCCTCAATAATTCTGTTTCTCTTTCGTTGGCCCATTCTTATTTCTTCACGGACATTGGACATGGGTGGCACAGTGGTTAGCACTGCTGTTACACAGCACCAGGGACCTGCGTTCAGTTCCCACCTTGGGTCACTGTCTGTGTGAAGTTTGCAGATTCTCCTTGTATGTGCGTGGGTTTCTTCTGGGTTCTCTAGTTTCCTCCCACACTTGATAGCCAAGTTCCGCACACGAGGATGGTCTTAATAGGGATCTTGGCTTCATGTCACACTATCTGTAACCCCCGTAACTTGCCTGGGTTAGCAAAAAACCTCACTTACTGTGCTGTCTGGAGAAAATACACAATTCTCTAACCAATGCTCAGGATTCCCTTCACACACATTGTTAGCCACTTTAACACTTGAATAGCAGGTTAGATGTAAGGATTCGCATTCTAATCAGCAATCTGTGACTGTCTGTGTTGATATGTGTGCTATTGCAGACCAGAACACTGCATTTGCCTGACGAAGACAGAAAGTTGAAAGCTCGCAAATTTACTATTAAATAAATCGATTGGATTTAAAATTGGTGTTGCTAGATTCTTACTGAGTTCTTCCTCCCACAATCCAAAGATATGCAGATTAGGTTGAATGACCATGCTAGTCAGGGGACTAGCTGGGTAAATTTGTGAGGTTACAAGGATAGAGCCTGGGTTGGATTGTTGTCAGTGCAGACTCAATGGGTTGAATGGGTTCCTTCTACACTGTAGGGATTCTATGATTGTTACCCTGGATGTTCCTTATCAGATATCAAAACCAAGATATCGAAAAGCATCAGCTGCTTGACTCCCTACTTAAAATTCTGTCTTCAGTTTCTCAATCATTCTTTTTTTGAACTCTTCTGTGCCACCCCATAGGAAATCATCCACATGCATTATAAAAATTCCAGCTAATTTTCCTTCAGACTTCCAGTAAAACATTGCTGGATCTGCTTTTGACTGGACACAGCCAGTCTTCAGCAGTACAGAACGCACAAAGAAATACCAAACCTTGATGCATCATTAACCCATACACACATTTATTCAATTTCCACATATGTCCCTATATATTACCTGCTTCTTTGGGTGGCCTCAAAAAAACTTTTCTCTGAAACGTTTCGCTCTGCAGAAATGCTGCTTTGATATCTATTTACACATCTAATTATAGATATTTTAACAGCAAAAAAAATTCAATGTTATTTTCCCTGCTGTGAGTGAATCAATCCTAATGTCTATCCCATCCAAGTGTTTCTCATACCCACAGGCCACTAGTCTGGCTTTTGCTTTATAAGTCCCATCTTGCAAAACTTTCTCCGTGTAAAGTCACTGATGGGTGCCCTTCGTCTGGTACCTGGTGTACAGCCCAAACTCTTTCCAACTCTCCAGCACTCTTTGTTTGGCCTCTCTTACTTCCACGAGCTCCAATTTGTTGGCAGCTATCAATACTTCTACTCCTATTCTTATCATTAGCTTGATTCCTAGCCTTCCTTGTTTAACTCCTGCCTCTATTTTCATGTCTCTTCCTGTCAGGGTTGACACAATTTCGGACACAGATTCATGACTTTTTCCTGGATTCACGAATGCTCACTTTCTCATCCTCAGGACTTAGATCTCACTTTTTTTTAATTCCATCTGTCCATCATTTTCCCCAATCTATAACTCTGGCTTCTTGCCCTCATTCTTGGACATTGAGCTGGTGTTTATACTTTCCTGAGGCCTTTTTTGGCTTTTCCGATTATATTGGCATCTCTCCACTCACTTGACCCTTTGGTATGTATGATACCACTGCACCTACTTTGGATAGCTGGACTTTTGAAGTAGCTTCCTCCCCTGCTTCACTGATGCTTTGTTGATTATCTGATTCCCTCTCATCCATGGTCGTTGGATCCTCATAGTAAGTTAGGATGTGTTCATGTGGAGGTCCAAGGTGCCTCCTGCACTTCTACATCTTGTTCAGATGCTTCAAATTCATAACCAATTCCCACTACACTCAGAGTGGGCTGGCACTGTCTACTTAATGTGTTGTAATACAACTACCTTCCCATCTGTCCCTATCACTTTCTAGGTCCTTTCCACACTTATAGGCTTTCTTTTGTAGTGGCCATCTCCCCTTTTTGGAAATATCTCCCTGATTGTCTTATGTGATGCCACAGGGCTCATCTTATCCTTCTGAACCTCAAAATTATGAAAGTCTTTCTCCCTGCACGCAGAGTGTTTAAATGTGCTGAAGATATGGAGCCAATACTTGTCCCTTCCAATGCTGGAGATGCATCTGATAAAACTGACAGCAACTTTGGATTCGTCTTGTATACCAAATAGTAATGACTACAGCCCCCCAATATCTGTAAATTTTTCGCAAGCACTACCCATGCTAATGCAATCTGTAATTTATAGCCTGATTGATCTGCCAAATTTTTATGGAACATGTCATCCACAACTGTGTGATTCCTTTCAAGGAGGCCGTTGCTGAATGCAGTGTGCATTATTACAATATTTATATTTTTGCACATATCTTGAAACTCATCATTTGCGAATTCACTCCCATTGTCTGTCAAAAATTTAGACGATGCCCCTAACCCTGTTCCAATTCAGTAGGTCATAATTTTATCTATAATGGTCTTTTTATCTTTGCTGTAAATCACTGTAGATATGCTAAACCGGGTGTCCATTTCCATGAAGTGCAATAAATAGATGCCTTTGTTCTTAGCCCGTATCTTTAGATCCATCGCCACTACATCATTGAAAGTCTGTGCTGGTGTAGACTAGCGACTGGATGCGGGGGTGTCCTTCTATATTTTATGCAAATTTCATACTAGGCTGATATTTTCTCTATGAGATCATTATATCCTTTGTCCAGCACACCTCCATCCTTAGCAGTGCTCTCAGTCTCTGTGGTGCTGGATGACCAAGCTACTTACGGAGTTTCAGAATAATCTTCTTTCTGTCCATCGTGCTGTTGTCTGTAAGTTACACTAATGTCATGAATCCTTTGGTCTGATAATTTTAGTTTGTTTAAGGGAAGACAATAATGGCCAAATCTTGTAAAATGTAGGCCCACAATTTTCCAAATACAATGGCTTTATTCTGTTTCAAATCGATGATCATCTGAGCTCTCGTTACTGCAGAGCTGCTTAATCACAACAGTATATTACTGAAAACTACATACTGCTGTACTTACGGATAAGTTAATTCCCGCAATCTTAGAGAAATACCATCCTTTTGGAAGACATTAAAGTGTTGTCAGCTCCAAATCTAAAGCAGGTAGAACTATCATGTTCTTTCACTTTCTTTCGATCTTTATGATCGAGAGATCCTAAATAACAATTTAGCCAACTTTGGCAGCAGACAGTGGATATACATCCACTATCTAAAACAGCACAGTTGAAAGAGTCTATCATCAGGATACTCATTACAGGACTCCATTTTTCTCCTTTTCTAGTCCTTATCCTCGTCACTGTTGGTTTCTACGTATTCTGTGTCACATGTGGTTTCAAAGACACAATTTCTTCTTTTCGGGTCACTTACTATCCATTGGCACGGGGAAATCACATTGGGAACAGTGATTCACAATCCCTTTAGCATTTCTTCAATTTAAAAGTCTTTTATCAGTTTCCCCTGTGCATCTTTATTCCTCATTATCAAATCGGTTATATCTGGTTTCAACACCAGGTCTGTTATTGGCAGAACTATCTCTGTTTAAGGGTTTTCCTGTACCATTTGGTCAGGCATGTGGCAGACTTACCACTGACTCCTCCATTCTGGGCAGTCTGGCATTCCGGTATGTATTGAACAAGGTGGTCAGGAATGATTGTTTCCCGAAAAACATTTTAATGATGCTACAATTTGATCAAAGAGGGCGTCTGTTCCCTTTGATTGCTCTCCAGCTATTAATAAAAGAGTGTCAATTACTAAAAGACATGCACAGTCTAACAACTTAAAGGCTAATTCTGCATTTGGAGTCGCCAAATTAAATTTCATTAGTCTGTTACAGCCCCGATTAAAATCCATGTTCGACTCTTCCATGGACTCAATATCTTGTCTCCTAATCCTATCAAACATCACCCATTCTTCATAATTCTCCAGGAACTCATCTTTTTGATAGAACTTATCTTAGTATTATAGCAAGTGCTGTAGCCCTTCTTTATTTCAGACATCTGCTATCCAATCGGAAAATACTTTGCTCCTTATTGGAAGTGACAGAGCTAATGCCACACCTTGCTTCTTCTTTTCGGTGTAGCTGTGAGAAGCGTCCACATTTCCACCTCTGCCTTTCATTGCCGATATGGTTCGGCATCTGTAATGACAGGGGATAATCATATCGGTTTACTTCTATCTTCCACCCTGGTGGCTCAGCCAAATCTCCATTCACTGCAGCAGGTCCAAAGGTCCCACTGGCATGAATGATTGGAAAGTTCCCCTGAAGGATGGATGTCAGTACAAAGCAATTGTTACAGGTTGACAAAGTTTACATATCCTAAGAACAAACTCAATTGCATCCAAAGTTTTTCTCTGTATCTTCATTGTGGTGTGACCAAAACCTCGAGTGTCTTCTCGTGTTATGGAGCATAATCTGAGGCTGCTCACCATGTGGTATCTTAGTGGGGTGGAACGGTGGCAAAGTGGTTAGCATTGCTGCCTCACAGTGCTAGAGACCTGGGTTTAATTCCTGGCTTGGGTCACTGTCTGTGTAGAGTTTACACATTCTCCCCATGTCTGCGTGGGTTTCCTCCAGGTGCTCCGGTTTTCTCCCACAGTCCAAAGATGTACAGGTTGTGTTGATAGGCCACGCTAAACTGCCCTAAAGTATCAGGGAGATTGGGAAGGTAAATACATATGCTTACAGGGCCTGGGTGGGATTGTTGCTGGTATAGTCTTGACGGGCCAAATGGCCTCGTTCCGCACTGAAGGGATTCTAATAGTCTTTCTACCACCCGTGTGACCACCACTGATCATCATGTTACGTTGTTATAATGATCTAATACTTTTGGGCTTAGTTACTGTTCAAGAAACAGCACACTAATCGTTCGTAAGGGATTTGGCAAACATGCTGTGGGTTCATTTATTAAAACTAGGCACATGAGAACAGTTTGACATAGGGATAAAATTTTAAGAGATCAGACAGCGTGCTTCTTTTGGGTTAACCAAATAAACTAACTCAACAGATTGAGGGATAAATTAAAAGGCAGTTCCTTAAAGGAATACTGCATCAAAGTAAACAGAATCTCAAAGGAAACTTAAAACATCAAAACAAAATGTGATTAAGAGGTTTCTAAAACACCCCAGACCTTGGCGTACCCACTGGGGATGGAAGGTTTCAATCATGTCGGCAAATATCTCGTGCTCCCTTTCCAGGGACACTTCGCAGGGATGGACCATTGGAATAGATGACCACTTTAACCGCACACTGCCTGGACCAATGAATGTTTAGTTTGGCCAGGATAGAAGCAAGGTCACGTAGAGGTCCGTCCATGTTCCACCTCCACAGTGGGTACCCAAAAATCAGAAACTGAAGTGCTACCAAAAAGACCGTAATAGATTTCTCAGAAAACTCAGCTTACATGTATGCAGTCCGCAGATGCCACTGGGCCACGTGAAAATGTAGGCATCTTGAGAGGCCATGAGCCAACCAACTTACAGTTCTACGGGGACTTCTGCATGCAACATTCTCCACCCCAAGCTCCTAGTGATAAGGAGGAGGACTCCTCCACAGACCTCCACTACCACCGGACAACAGCAAGGCACAACTGGCGATTGCTAGGAGGTGAAAGGAATGCTACAGCAGCCCCTACAGGAAACTCCTCTATGCCAAGACAGCATCTCCACAAGGAAACACAGATTATGGGGCACCAGCACCTGTTGGAGGGTTCGGGGCTTAGCGCCAATGTGAGGTTCTCTCAGAGCAGAGGTACATTCAGACAGGAGTCTATCACAAACCTGACCATCCTCGAGACATCTTGTGCCATCGAGGCCGAGCACCAATATTTGAAGATGTTGAATGGACTCAGACATAAGCTGGATGTTCATCGATGCCCGACACAGCAAGAGGTTATCCAGCCCATTCCTCTGTCACCCAACATGTTCCTGATTCTGGCCACCCTAGAAGCCACAGCCCTCCTTCTCCACCAGCCACCTGAAGTTATAACAGTGGAAGTGTGGATCCCTGAGCAGCGGCTCCCTGACAGGGGAGGAAAACTTTGATCAGGTGCTGGTAAAAGAAGGGTAACACTTGTAAGCAGTTATGAAGAGCTCTGAGGTCCACAAATAAGAACTGCATATTATAATTCAGTGTGGGAACCTGGCAGAAGAAATATGTTGCAGGATACACCATCTAGGATGCAGCTCAACATAAAGATATGGCTGCAGGGTCTGAAGGTAGGAAGTCTCCATCAGGGTGCAAAGGTACACCAGCGCTTGACCACCCTGCCGAAATGGGAGACTCAGAACCTCAGCAATGACCCAGTGCAGTCTTCTGTTCCAGAAGAGGCCATTACCCATCTTCTGTATTTTTGTAACAAAGTTCGGTGGGGGTTAGAGGTAGTCAAAGTCCAGTCATTGCAACAGTATGAAAGCAATCAGCTAGTTTATGACCAATACATGACCTCTGTAGGATAGCACTCGGAGCGGGTCCTGTCCAATGATTCAGATTAGCAGTGACTTTGGCCTTCAGTTCCTGCCAATCTACTGGCCAGGATTATTTCACAGGCAAAGATGGACTCCCAGGTAGGTCAGACTGGCCCTGCTCCAGGTAAAAGACCTGAATGAGTTCCACTTGTGTTCCTTTCCTACCTCCTCCATCTGCCACTAGCTGACCTGGGGTCCAGAACAGGGAGCTGGGTTCGATTCCCAGCTTTGGTCATTCTCTGTGTGGAATTTGCACGTTCTCCTCCTGTGAGAGTTTCCTCCAGGTATTCCAGTTTCCTCCCACAATCCAAAGATGTGCAGGTTAGGTTGTTTGGTTATGCTAAAATTGGCCCTCAGCATCCTGAGATGCATAGGTTAGAGAGATCTAACTAAAATGGGTAAGATACGAGGGGTAATGGGGATATGGCCTGGTTGGGTTTGTAGTCAGTGCAGACTCGATGGGCTGAATGGTCTCTTTCTGTATTATAGGATTTCTATGATTTCTATTTCTATAAACACTTGGCCCAGTTGATCCTTGCAGAGGATGCTGTAGAGTACACTTCTGGCACTTGGGCATTCCCCTCGAGTTTGCGAACAGGACTACCTCAACACATGGCTCGCATGTCGGGTAAAACCCGACAAGAGGCGTATACAAAGGGAATAGAGTTGGCCAGATATGGAGCAGCCCGATTGCACTCCTTTCCCAAAGGGACCCATTAACTTTAATTTGGTACTCTGCAGTGGTCTACATAAATCAGAATTGGCAACAAAATGCATCCCGAACCCAAATTCCCGCAGTTACGAATAAATATTTGTGATGCACCCTGCCGAATGCCTTCTCCTGGTCAAAAGACAGGAGAGTGCTCGATAGCCCAGCCCTCTGGGAATGGTGAATCAGATCCCAGATCAGGCAGATGCTATCAGCCTGGAGCCATGTGGGATTGGCTAGGATGCATCATTTGGTCCAATACTGCACTAAGGCATGAGGCTATTGCCCAGGCAAACATTTTGTACCTCGTGTTGAAGAAAGAAACTGAGCACCAGTTCTTAAGGACGCAGAGACCCCCTTTCTTAATTGCCCGTGCCAATTGCCCGTGTAACTGGGGCCTTTGTCCCCAGTTACAATACCCTTGCCCAGGACTCCCACATAGTCATTCCCCAGCACATACCCAAATATCTTGAAGAACATCACAGTCAGTCCATCCAACCCTGGTGTGTTGCTCTAGAGTTTCTTTCGAGGGAGTCAGTCAGCACCCCCAGGCTGATAGAAGCATCAAGCTTTCTGTGGCATATCCCCCCATAAAACCCAGTGAGTATCGTCGCTGGACAGATTGAGAATGAACAGAGCAGTGTAATAGTCCTGAGTTTGATCTCCTGCTCTCCCTAGGAAAGGGTCTGGAAAAGTCTGGAAAGTCTGGAAAATCCCAAGATTGGAAAATTCGACCCAAGGTTACCAGACCTGTGCACGGTCTTGTCTCTCTCGCCATGATTTTTGTAGCAGGCAGGAAGGGAAAATTTTGCCCTCGGAATGTGTCCTTCACCGACAATGTAATGAATTATTCCTGGTTCCCCTGCTATTTTTCTAGCGAGTCAAAGGTCCTTGATGAACCAGATTGGTGATCTCACGTAAGCACCGTAGGACCCGATGAGTTACAGGTCCCACAGCGTGCTCTTCTTCTCTTCATACACTGACCGCAGAGCTGAGTCCTCTTCGGGTCGAGCATCCTTTTCCAATCCTCAATCTGGATTGGGGCTCTTGTATATCAACCCTCTTGCATACTCCTGACAGAAGACACAGACTTGGTCTTACCCATGTCCCACTATACCCTCGAGGAGAAGCCTCCCATTTTCCTTCTCCAACTGGCCCAGGAACAATGGAATGGATCTGGGTACTGCCCATCCTCCAGCAGTAGGTTGTTAAAGGGCCAGTACGCAGACCCTATTCAAGCACAGAATGGAATGAATGTCACCCGCATCGCACGGCGATCCGAGCACAGCAAGGACCTTTAATGCTAAAATGGCAACATTCGCGTAGTTAACATTGCAGTTATGGTGTAAATGCTGTCTGAATTGATAATTAGGGCATGTGCTCATACTTGTGTGAATTGAAGTGAAATTCTCTGCGTGGGGGAGCCTTATTCTGCTTCACCTGATGTAGTTCCGGCCTGAACACCTGGTATGTACAACACAAACTTAGCTTCCATTTGCAAAGCTGACTAGTATTCAGATTGAACTTTTAGTTCAATAAACCTTTCATCTCCCCCATGCCATTCCAATTCCATCAATGTTGTATTCCGACTTCCTTTAGAAATAGAAATAAAAATCATAAAAACAGAAATCTCTGCAGTAAGAAAGAGGCCATTCGGCCCATTGAGTCTGCACCAACCATAATCCCACCCAGGCCCTACTCCCATATCCCTACATATTTTACGCACTAATCCCTCTAACCTATGTATCTCAGGACACTAGGGGACAATTTTTTTTTTAGCATGGTCAATAAACCTAATGCACACATCTTTGGACTGGGGAAAAATCTGGAGTACCCAGAGAAAACTTATGCAGACATGAGAAGAATGTGCAAACTCCACACAGACAGTGACCCAAGGGGGAATCGAACCCAGATCCCTGGAGCTGTGAAGCAGCAGTGCTGACCACTGAGTTACCGTGTTGCCCTTTTACCAGTGCACATACCTAATAGTTATGGGTGCCATATTCCATTTGTCATTAATGAACCAATTGTATGACTGGATTTAACCTTTTTCAAAAAAAAATTAGTGTTTTCTTTCTGACTATTTGTAATTAATCATAATTTAATGTTGTCAGTAAATTTGGCAAGTTTACATCTCATTTCTGTTTCTAAATCATACACACAGATTAGAAATAACGAGGCCTCACTTGTTGACCCTTGTGGGATTAACTCAACATTTTTTTGCTACATTTGTGCGCACTCTCGCAATGCGGTTTAATTAGAAGCCTTTCTTGTGGAATGTTGCCAAAAAGCTTCTTGAAAGGCCAATTGAGCAATATTATAGGGAGTTCCACTACTTATTCTACCTCAATATCCAGAAATCAGCTGTGGAGGTTTGTCAGTCACGGAGGTGAATTTTCTCCTTCCACCCTCCACAGGAATCAGAGCAGGCGAAAGACAGACTGTGGAAAAGCCTGTTGACCATAGGTGGGATTTTCCGGTTTTGGGGCCAGCGAGGCTGGAAAATCCCACCCATGATCTTATTTTTCTAAATTCATGCTAGCCATTTTGAATAAGTTACTACTTCTCAGATACTCTAATTTATACTCCACAGTAGGTTCCATTTATTTACCTTTCACTAATCTCAGGGCCGCAGATTTCATCAATGATTACTTTCTTAGCACAATTTTGCCCCCAATTTTGTCCCCTTTCGTTATAAAGGCAATAAAGATCATTTGGAGTGCCACAAACACAGCAGCTTTAAGGTACTCAGCCCCCCATGATGGTACTCATTCTATATAGGGCCGAATCCAAATTTGGACACTAATGAATGAGACCTGTGGAGAATTCTGCTCAGAACATTGATGAATGGAGGAATTGTGGGTCTTCCTGACTAGTACTCCCAATGAGGAGTGTAGTTCTGTGGAAGCTTCTGATTATGGAACTATTGCTCATGTGGATCCAGATTGCAACATAGTGGCTATGCAACTGTGGCGAATAACATAGAAAGAAATCCTGCAACATCAGTTTAAAGTCCAACAAGTTTATTTGTAGCAAATGCTTCAAGTTTTCGAAATAGGCTGTCTCTTCGTCAGGTGGTTGGGAGTTCTCTGTTCCAAAAGCTTGCGGCATTTGCTACAAATAAACTTGTTGGACTTTAAGCTGGTATTGTCTTTTCTTTCTGTTTTACCCCAGTCCAACACCAGCATCTCCAAATTGCGAATAACATATCCAGTCCTTTACATGATACTTGCAGCCATATGCTTCCCAGTAGGAAAGCGACTGGCATTGGGAATACTGGATGATTTTCTTTCCTATTTCAGAGTTCTGTAGCCAATGATGAGACCCCAGCTAACAGTCGATAGAAATGGATAATTCAGTTCATTTTGGCAATCCAACACATAACCCCAGATGAGATGTTCTGAATGCATGAATCAGGAAGGTAAATATTAAAGTGAGAGAGAAAAAGACAAAGAAAGAGAAAATGAGTCAAAACAGAAAGACAGGAAAAGAAAGAAGTACTGATTTGATTTGTTTATTATTGTCACATGTATTGGGATACAGTGCAAAGTTTTGTTTCTTGCAAGCTGTATCGACAAAACATATTGTTCAAGGGAGAAGGAAAGGAGAGAGTGCAGAATATAATGTAACAATCATAGCCAGGGTGTAGCTTAATAAATGCTGGGTCCTTTCAAAAGTCTGATGGCAGCAGGGAAGAAGCTGTTCTTGAATCAGTTGGTACATGACATCAGACTTTTGTATCTTTTACCCAATGGAAGAGGGTGGAAGAGAGTATGTTCGGGATGTATGAGATCCTTGATTATGCTGGCTGCTTTACTGATGATGTCCAGACAGAGTCAATGGATGGATTTAGATAACTGAATGGTTATATTTATATAGCATCTCCAGATATTCCAAAAGGTATAACAGCAAAATGAAGCATTTTAAAAATAAACTCACTGTCATGCAATTGAAAACATGAACTAATTTAGCTGTAGCAAGTCCATGCAAAGTACAATGCGCAGAATTATATTATTGATGTAACAGACAGATAAGCTGATTCTTAGGAATGCTAATGAGATATTATTGACTAGAATCCCATAGGGGTCGGGTGGTAAAATCCATTGCTTTTTTTTGAATAATGCTATGGAATCTTTCATTCCATGACAGCAAAGGTGGGGTATCAAATTTAACATCTCATGTACATTATGGTGATGGGCAGTTCTAATCAGGTAGCAACTTAGCCTTTTGATTCCAATTGCCTTCCCACGGGATGCAACTTTAACTGATAGGACTACGCAAAATGGATCCTGAGGATGTGGTTGGGGCTTGGCTGCAATTTTTACCCTAGGGTAATGACAAATGAAGGAGATTTTGGGGATCAATGGGCTGGATTTTTCCTTCCTGTCCATCATTTCATACATCCTGTCTTATCAATATTGCCTTTCACACTTTGTTCATTTGTCAATCTGATTAAAATTTGTTCAAAACCTACCAAAAGATGATTAGACCATTTACAAAGGGAAGAAAACAAACCTGATTGCTACAGAACATGATTGTTCCAGATTTCTTCTGCTTGTACAGTATTTACAAAGAGCTGTTTTGGGTCATTTTTACAGCATGTTTGCTCAATAACAAATCATGGCCAACCATTCTTTTCTTTTTACTCATTCGAAACAAGACAGAAACATATAATGCCTTCTTTCACTTGATAAAGGCCCCATTCAAATGACTTACATTTTCCAGACAATAACTACTTTAATGGCGTCTGAGTGTTATTACTCCAGAGGAAGAAAGTATCAGAATTTAATAGGTGAATATGCCTCAGAGTCTAAAATTACTTCACCACAAGCTGACCACTAATTATTTCAATGGTGTCAGATAAACAGCGCATGATGCTGGTATGCCACAATCCCCACCGAAGCTCCAGCCTCCACATGTACTCAAATTAGCTGCCAGGCAGTCAGAGCAGCAGTTCAATTACAGGTCACTTGATAGCGTTCTACCCACATCTACTTTACGAAATGTTTACCCTTCTTGTTACTCAGAGAGTTTAAACTCACCAATGGTTGGGCGGCACAGTGGCACAATGGTTAGTATTGCTGCTTCACAGTGCCAGGGACCCAGGTTCAATTCCTGGCTTGAATCACTATCTGTGTGGAGTGTGCACTTTCCCCTCGTATCAGCACAGGTTTCCTCCGGGTGCTCTGGTTTCCTTCCACCATCCAAAGATGTGCGGGTTAGGCTGGTTGTCCATGCTAAATTGCCCCATAATATCAGGTGGATGAGTGCGTAAAGTACATGGGGGTATGGCTATAGGACCTGGGTGCGATTGTTGTCAGTGTAGATTCAATGGGCCGAATAGTCTCCTTCTGACCTGTAGGGATTTTATAATTATGTCCATGATGTATTCCATATTGGACCGAACTGTTAACATGACAAGTAAACAAGTGAACAAGTGAGTAATTTGTAAAATAAGCCCGTAAAAATGTGAAAGTCAGTGTTGCACAATTCTTCACACGCTGACAAATTTGCCCAATTGTCAGATGTCTATTCACATGACATCTACAGTTGCTATTATATTCACTGTATAAAATTTGGATCCCCTGTCATTACAAAGCTTAGCTTGGGGTGTTGAACTGTCAGTAGCTACTCTGAGAATAGGGAGGACAAATGAACAGGGGAAAGTGCAGGCAGGTCAGAGGAACAAAACCAAAGCTTTAAACTAATGGAAGGTTTCACTCGGGTAGAGACAGAGAAAATGTTTCCACTTGTAGGGGTGTCCAAAACCAGAGGTCGTAAATAAAAGACAACCACTTATAGTTATGACTTCAGCTTGGGTCATGGGCTGGATTGTTGAACTTGAGAATTCTGGAGAAACGTCATTATCCAGAGAGCTGTCAGAATGTGGAACTAACTACTACAAGCAATAGTTGAGACATAGATCATTAAAAAAAACCCTTTCCTCTGGTTTGGTTTCTGGTTCTGTTTGAAGTTAACAATACTGAACAGTGAACTTTAGTTGGAGGTGATCTGTTCTTGCATCTCATACCTCAAAACTGATTAATACAGACACACCTAAACCAAAGTGATGGGGTATTGTTGCAGAAGTTCCTTGGACTAGTGTCATTATGATATGAGGCTAGATTCTCCAACTTTTGCTGCAGCTGAGATTTTCCAATCCCCTTGCAATGAATGGAGATTTAGCCAAGCACCAAAATCTCCATTCTCACTGGCAGCATTGGCAGGACGTGAATGGCCGGAGAACTTCCCCCATGATTTCATACTACTTTAAGGATGCCTACCTTAAACTACTGCCAATACGATACACCTTAACAGGATGTGATATGATGTGATATCTCATAACTAGCACTAATGGTGCACATATATTTCTCGAAATTTGCATTGGTGCACATATAATTCTCTAAATTTGCATACCTTTATTGTGGAGTCCAAGAGGCATAGACAAAGGTCATAGGTAGAAGGAAGATTGGAATGAGGCACTCATTGAATGTTAAAATGGTGGCACGGGCTTGTAGGGCCAAAGGGTCTATTTCCTATGCTGTGTTGTTCTTTCTTCTAGTAGTCAATCTGCAAACAGCTGGGTAGAGATCAGATATACCAGATATAACTTTCCAGTGGACATTATCTCTGTAAAAGCCTCATCTTCAAATAAAGAACTCGCATCATCATTCCACAATTCTTGTGCATGACATGATTAGTATGTTTACATTTAGCAGAAAAAAAGAGCCCAACAGTGTGCTGGGCTCACTATGTTCACCTGTTTCGAATATCGTTCTCCGTCATAAGTCAGACCTGGTGATGATGTTTATATAGTATTCAGTATCATTCCAAATTCCTCAGACACTGGAGCAGTCCATGTCCATATGCAGCAAGACCTGGGTTTGGACTATTAAGATGCAAGTAAGATTTGAGCCACACAAGTACTTGGCAATGACTATCTTCTATGAGAGAGATCTATCTCTGTCCCATTGACATTCAATTGTATTATCAATGCTGCATCTCCCATGATCAACATCCTGGGGGTTACCATTGACTAGAAATTGAATTGGATCAGCTGTATAAATATTGTGACAACAAAGACTCATTCATCAAAACTGCCCACAAGGCAAAATTCAGAAGTGTTTTGGAATGCTTGCCACTTGCTTGGATGAGTGCTGGTCCAACAACGCTCAAGAAAATAGACACAATCCAAGACAAGTCAGCTCAAATAATTAGTACCTGACACAGTATCATAAAATTTACTCCCTGTATCACTGGTACACAGTGACAATGCTGTGCATCATTTAAGATGTACTGTAGAAATCTGCCAACATTCCTTTGACAGAATCAACCTAACCCGCACATCTATGGATTGCGGGAGGAAACCCACATAGACACAAAGAGAATGTGCAAACTCCACACAGACAGTGACCTGAGGCCGAAATTGGACTTGCATCCCTGGTTCTGTGAGGCAGCAATGCTAACCATATGCCACTGTTTTCTATTTCCTTTAAGATTAAACCTTTATTCTTTTACTACAATAGCCACATGTATGAAAGATTTCACTCTCTTTGTTTTCAGCTTAAAGATCTTTCTGCTTTCTTCCCCCTTGATTCATTCAGTGAGAATCTTTGGTTTGTGTTCTCTACTTCGTCATTCACTGGAAACAATCTTTGACTATTTTCCACAGTAATGCCCCCAGGTTTCATTCATTGCTGTACCGACTCTCCTCCCTCGGAGCCATCCATTATGTGAAAATGCTGGTTTCCATTTTTCCTGCCACTTGACTCTTACCTCTTGCGCTCCCTGCCATATCCAACCATTTCCAGCAGCCTCAATTTTCATTGTCATAGGACTTGTCTTTTTTTCCCTGGTGGTGGGAGGCAAGGGGAAGGGGGAGGCATTTCCTGGTCTTTCCTGTCACTTCCATGACTTGGAGGCATTTTCTCATCATTCATGTTTCACGAGGATTTGTGAGCCATAGTCTGGATGCGGGAATGTTTTCGAAAGATAGAATCACAACCTCTTACCCATATCCATATCATATCAACTCATGGACTAATGCAGAGATGGAAACCAGCATTTTCACATAATGGATGACCTGAGAGAGGAGAGTGGTAATGCAATGAATGAAATCTGGGGGCATTACTGTGGAAAATAGTTCCAGTGAATGGCGAAGTGGAGAACACAAACCAAAGATTCTCACTAAATGAATCAAGGGGGAAGAGAGCAGAAAGATCTTTAAGTTGAAAGCAAAGAGAGTGAAATCTTTCATACATGGTTAGTAATCCAGAGGGGGCCAGGCTAATACTCTGTGAATCTGGGTTCACATCGCACCTTAGAAACTAGAAGCGGGAATAGGCCATTTGAGCCTTCTCCGTCATTCATTTTGACCATAGCTGATCATTGAATTTAATATATTGATTCGCCCCACTTCCTCCCATATCCCTTGATGCCTTTAGCCCCAAGTGCTGTATCTAATTTGTTCTTGAAATCAGACAACATTTTGGCCTCAATTACATTCTGTGGGAATGACTTCCACACATTCACTACCCTAATTGTTTCAGCAAGTTTCGTGCTATAATTTTTTTTACATCAAATCCAATCTGGATGCCTGCAGGTTAATGAACTTGTTGGCATTTTGCATCAGTATATGACCAGGTTGTAGGCTATTCAGTCCTGGGCAATACCTTTAAAGCAATGTTGTCATTGTGCTAAAAGATAATTGGCTTTGAGTAGATAGACCTGGGTTTTTATATAATGGAATGAGCAGGGCAGAATTCCACCATCGGTGAGAGTGCGGCTGCCGGGGTAAGGGAAATCTGCAAAGTTTCTCAGGTAGTCTTGCCAAGGCCTCTCACCCAGCCTCGTCCCAATTGAGGTTGTTAAGTGGCTGCCTGCCCCAAAATTTCTCCTCTCCTCAGTCCTAAAAGGTTCACCCCTTCTCCTTAAACTATGACTGCTCGGTCTAGACTCTCCCACCAGCAGGAACATTCTTTCTGAATCCGAATTTTTTTCTTCATCTTACTGAGCGATATCCTTTTTTCCAGTACAAAACTCAAGTTAATAAATTCCCAAAAATTATGGAAATTATGAGAGTAAATTCTTAAATTCAATACTCTGATCATTTGTTACTAAGAGCAGGTGGCAGAATATTTGGTGATTGCAATCGAATATATTTCGTATTTTTTTCATTTTAATGGACGGATTTGTTGGGGTGAGTGAGGAGTGCAGTGTGCTTGGGAAATCGAACCATTCAGTTTTCCAGTACCAACATCCAGTGCTTTTTTTCATTCGTTTATGGGATGTGGGTGTCGCTGGCTGGGGCAGTATTTATTGCCATTCCTTAGCTGTCCTTGAACTGACTGGCTTGCTAGGCCATTTCAAAGGGCAGTTGAGAGTTCAGCACAATGCTGTGGCTCTAGAGTCACATGTAGGCCAGGCCGGATAAGAATGGCAGATTTCCTTTCCTGAAAGACATTAGTGAAACCAATTGTTTTTTTTCCCGACATCAGCAATGGTTTTGTGGTCATCAGTAGATTCTTAATTCTGGATTTTTTTTTTATTGAGTTCAGTTCCACCATTGGCCACGGTGGGATTTGAACTGGGATCCTCAGAACATTAATGGAGTTTCTCTATTAATAGTCTAGTGATAATTCCACAAGGCCATCGTAAATGAAGATGAAGGTGAAACTTGCCACAAAACCAGAGTGTGACTGCCACTGGGGACTTAGGTGGGAGGAATGCATACAATGTGGAAAGTGGGCCCCTAAGGCAGGCTTCAAGATCTTTACTGAAAGCCCCAATATAGTGACCTGCTGGGCATCCTTTCTAACCCTGAACTCCAGCTGCAGGTCTTAAAATTAAGGTCAGGGCAGGTAACCACTTAAGCCGTTTAATGGCCTCAACCAGGGCGCGGCTAGCTGAGAGGCCTTGGCAAGTCTACCCAGGGAACTTTGCAGGTCTCCCCTACCTTGGCATCTGCTCCAGCAGTGGATGGTACAATTCTGTCCTGCTCGTTCCTTTATATAAAAACCTGGGTCTATCTACTCAAAGCCAATTGTCCTTTAGTATAATGATAACATTGCTTTAACAGTATTGCACAGAACTGAATAACTGACACGCAGACCATACAGCTGATGTAAAATGCCAGCAAGTTAATTAACCTGCAGACATCCATGTTGGATTTGACATAAAGAATTACAGTGCGAAACTTGCCAAAACAATTAGTGAAAGATTACACAGACATAATTTTACAAGTTGTTAAATATATGCCAGGCCATTCTTTGTGAATACCTTTAGTCTTTTGGTTTAAAACGTTCAAGCATAATATTGTGAGGTAATGTGGTTTGGCAATTGACCAGACACTTTGATATATTCTGTATGCGCGCAAATCTTCAAAGCGCACGTGTGTTTTTTTTCTTCATTTTGTTTGTGCTTTCTGAGCCTGACCTCTTTTTCTCCCAAACATTGCACAACTTCATTCATTTACCCGCTCAGAAATTATTATTGGCACACTGAAATGAAAAGATGACACAGCTGCACTTCAAACTATAATATCATGCAGTGTATAGTTTTTGCAGACACCGTTCAAAGAGCTTCTAAACATTTGTGTCCTTCCCATAGACTATAAATTGCAGATGCTCAAGTATTTGTGCGTGGGCTTTGATCTGTAGGCTTAATTGCTTTTGCTCTTTGTGAATTTTCTTCTTCATCCCTTGCCTATTGGTAAAAGTTGGGAACAACTGCAGCAAAATTCAGCACTATTGTGTCTGCAGTTTCAGTGCTATGAATGCTGCTTTCTGGTCTCAAAATAGCCTTTGCACTGCATATGCCCACTCCATGTGTAAGTCCACAATGGGTGCCATTTTCAGTGGCTGCCTCTATCCCAAACTCCAGAGGCAGTCACAAGCCTTCAGGTACATTCTGATTTTTGCACTTCTTTCGTCCGGATACGTTCAAGACCATTGTGTTTCCTGCTGTTATCATGACAAATTGGGCGTACAGCAAACATTCTAATCGGACTTCCATCTGTACTCTATTAGCAGGATGCAGATCGGCTTTACACCGTCATCCAGTGGGATTCCTGATCTGCCACGGTGGGAAATATCAGAATATCCCACCGGAACTTCACATCAGTGTCAAACCAACTTTTGAGCATCCTGTTGAATGCTGCTGGTAGAATTCCACCCTAAGAGCCATCACACAGTCACTAGAGTAAATTATTGATTCCCACGATTTTCACATTTTTCTCAGTCTTTCCTACAATTGCCAAGCTTTGAAACTCAACCTCATTGTCATTGAGTCATTATTTGTCAACTTATCTCAAAATCTCCTTTATTCTTTTCGATCTGGCTGCCATACCCCTTTGCTATGACTTTCACCTGAATAATAAAAGTCCTTTAAAAATCATGGTACTCTCGTGTCAAAGGATTTCTGAATGCTGTATCATGGAACTCCCATTGGTTATGAATGGCAGTCACACAAAGATCTAACTTTGGGTTTGGTGTGGACTCAGCATCAGCATTATGAGACTTAAAAGAACTACAAATATAAAACATCTTTAACGTTTGTTTAAAGTGTTTGAAAACAACTTTGTTGTTTGGACTGCATTCCCGAACGCAGCTTTCAAACACTAACCCATTTGATAGTATGGTACATATCTGTTAATAATGGATTATCTTTCTTTTCCACTTTGTGAAACAGATACTGCTGCGTGTTTAAAAATGAACAAAGTCAAACAGACAGACAGGAACAAAGCTATTTTGGCTTTTGCCTTCAATGCTATTCATATTAACGATCTCTGTTAGATTTCATGAGGAAATCTAAGACACTAACTTCTCTTACTCACGTTGTTATTATTATTTACCTCTGTTATTGTTGTTTTGGATTTTCGATGTGGTAGTCATGGGTCTGGACTTACAATTAATGCCAGAGGCAATGTTGTTGGCAAACTTTATTTTTTAATCAAACATTATGCTAAATATTTACAATGTAGATTTAGCACGAAGCTCAACACATAACTATCTCTCTCTTATCATGTGATCTTACATCACTGAATAAGTGGACTATATATTTATTACCCACATCAACATCTACTTTTTCCTGTCTGAGATTATCCATGTACTTTTTTTTAGATCATAACATCATAAGATATAGGAACTGATATAGGAACCATTGCTAGTTCAAGGAAGGGCTGCCTTCCTTAGGCAGCAGGGACATGGGCCTGGGTTGGCACATGCCCGTGTTACACTGTGAGTGGAATCAAATCGTTATTAATGTATTATTAATGTGGATAATGAGAGTCTTTTTCCTCAGATGGTGATGGCTAGCACGAGGGGACATAGCTTTAAATTGAGGGATGATAAATATAAGACGGATGTCAGAGGTGGGTTCTTTACTCAGAGGGTAGTAAGGGCGTAGAATGCCCTGCCTGCAGCAGTAGTGGACTCACCAACTTTAAGGGCGTTCAAATGGTCATTGGAGAGGCATGTGGTAATATTGGAATAGTTTAGGTTGGAGGGTCATTAGATTGGTTCAACTGGTCGGCACAACATCAAGGGCCAAAGGGCCTGCACTGTGCTGTAATGTTCTATGTTTTATGTTCTATTTTATGGTAGTATAGAAAAGTCATATGTATTTAAAATTTAACCTTGTATTATAAACTAAATCAGGCCAGCAAATGGGATACATTTTTTTAAAAAAAATGTATCAAGTCCATTCATTCTCATAGAATCCTTACAGTATAGGAGGCCATTCAGCCTATTAAGTCTGCACCAACTACAATCCTACTCAAGACCTAGCCTTATAACCCCATGCATTTACCCTGGCTAGTCCGCCTGACACTAAAGGGCAATTTAGTGTGGCCAATCCACCTAACTTGCACATCTTTGGACTGTGGGAAGGAATCGGAGCACCCGAAGGAAACCCACACAAACATGGGGAGAACATGCAATCTCCACACAGGCAGTGACCCAAGCCGGGTTTCAAACCCGAGTCCCTGGCGCTGAGAGGCAGCAGTGCTGACCTCTGTGCCACCCAGTTATGTCTTATTTTCAAATTACAATTATGATTACATATCGAAAGTATTTTGTTGACTGTAGAATACTTAGGGCCATTCCGAGTTTGTGTACCTTGTGCTAAATGTACAACTGTTAATAAAACTGTATCCAACTCAACTGACTGCACAGAATAGAATTTCTGTGCAGCAGGCATTATTTTTAGTGCCCCTTCAGACGTGCATACTTGCAAGCATCAAAAAAATGTGAACAAGTTCATCACCTAAAATTAGTGGTGTACTTGTAAACCCTAAATTCCATTAAGGAGATAATTATGTGGAAAAGTGTTACTCACTACTGGGCCTGTACCCACACAACGGTCTGGTCTAACCACTCCAGCTGAATGACCACAAATGCAATAAATAAGCCCACAAAAACATGACCTCTGCAAACAGTGGTGCAATTACGCTTTGGAGGTACAAGACCAGCCTTGTTTCCAGAGAATAATTTTGTGCCTTCATTTGTTACTGTAATTCTGTTGCCTCAGGTCATTCTCCTTGGTGAAATCATCCAAGCCACAGGCCTAAATAATTGCAATTTGAATTATTGCAGAACAGTTCCAGTTACAATAAAGCACCAAGAATTCGCCCTAATGTTTCGACTTAAGGAAAATATTTGGCTGACAGTTACTGTGGACAACCAAGCAAGGACTACTCTCAGTGATAATGTGGAAGTGGGAGAGAGTTGAGTGGGGAGTGGGTGAGAGTTGAGTGGGGAGTGGGGTAGTGTAGTGCTGGGTAAGGAGGGGAGTGAGTCGTGGAGAGTGTGGGGTGAAAAGTGGGTATGGGATGGAGGAATGGGGTCAGGGTTGGGGAAAGTGGTGGGGAATGGTATCACGAGAGTGGGGGATGTGGCAGGATAGGTTGAGCGATGATGGACTGGGGTGTAAGGTGGGGGAGGGGGGCAAAATCAGGATTGGGAGCATATTTAGTTCAATAATCATAGAATCATGGAATCATACAATGCAGAAGAGGTCCTTCGGCCCATCGAGTCAGCACTGACACATTAGAAACACATGAACTCTCACCTAATCTCATCTGCCAGCACTTGGCCCATAGTCTTGAATGTTATGATGTACCAAGTGCTCATCCAGATATTTTTTAAAGGATGTGAGGCAACCCACTTCTACCACCCTCCTAGGCAGTACATTCCAGATCCTCACCATCATCTGGGTGAAAAGGTTTCTCCTCACTTCCCCCCTAAACCTCCTGCCCCTCACCTTGTATCATTGTCCCCTCATGACCAACCCTTCAACTAATGGGAACAATTGCTCCTTATCCTTTCTGTCAATGTCTCTTATAATCTTGTATACCACAATCAGGTCGCCTCTCGGTCTTCTCTACTCCAACAAGAACAACCCAAGCCTACCCAACCCCTTCTCATAACTTAAATGTCCCGTCCCAGGTGAATGTTCCATCCTGATGAATCTCCTCCTCATTCTCTCCAGTGCAATCATATCCTTTCGATAATGTGGCCACCGATACTGCACACGGTATTCTAGCTGTGGCCATACCAGAGTTCTATGCAACGCCAACATGATTTCTTTGCTTTTGTAATCTACGCCTTGATTGATAAAGGCAAGTGTCCCATATGCCTTTTTCACTACGCTATTAACCTTCTGCTTTCAGAGGTCCCTTTGGTCCACAGAATTTCCCAATGTCCTACCATTAATTGAGTACTTTCTTGTCAAGTTACTCCTTCCAAGGTATATCACCTCACACCTATCAGGGTTAAATTCCATCTGCCACTTATCTGCCCATTTGACCATTCTGTCTATATTTTCTTGTTGCCCAAGACACTCCGCCTCAATGTTAACCACCTGTCCAATCTTTGCGTCATCTACAAACCTACTAAATCTACACCCCACATAGTCATCAATGTTATTTATATAAATGATGAATAATAAGGGGTCCAACACAGATTCCCTGTGGTGCGCCACTGAACAGTGGCTTCCAGTCACTAAAGCAGCCTTCTGTTATCACCTTCTGTCTCCTACAACTAAGCCAATTTTCAATCCATTTTATCAAATTACCCATGTCAGTTTATCTTCTTTACAAGTCTACCATATGGAACCTTCTCAAAGGCTTTGTTAAAATCCATATAAAGTACATTGTCTGCACTACCCTTGTCTGCACACCTGGTCACTCCCTCAAAATATTCAATCAAATTTTTTAAGCATGACCTTCCTCTGATGAAACCATGCTGACTATCCATAATCAAGCTTTGCCTCTCCAAGTGGATATAGATACTCTCCTTAGAAGTTTCTCTAATAGCTTCCAGTAATCAGAGCATGAGATCTATTCTTTGTAAGTATAGTATGGCAGCAGGATATAAACAGGCTTGTAGGTACACAGTGATAGGACATTTATTTATCACATATTGTTCAGCAGTTTTATTATTGGTACATAGGAAATAAATAAACAGAAATGCGAGATCTCCAGTATAGGATGTATATTAGTGATGAGGAAAGCAGCAGTAGTTTTGGTACCAGTTTTTTCTCCACCAAGCTGACAGAAACCAGGGCCTGAACCTTTGGGATCTGAGGAGTTGGCGGGGAATACTTTGGGTGGGATTTCTTGGCTGCGTTCCTTTAACCTAACACCAGAAAATCTTGTCTGAGGTTAACAGATTTTGCATGGACCGCTCTTGCCTGCTATGATTTCCTTGGTAAGAAATTCCCTTCTTTGACTGCCCTGTGGCCAATTTAGGCTCAAATTACTAATTGATTGGCAGTAGGTGGGGCTTCCTGGTAGAAAGCAAGTGGTGACAATTTTGCTTTGATGTAATGTGACCAATGAGGACAAAATGTAAAGGTCAGCTGACCCAGTAAACCATGGAACCAATTACAGAGTGATATAATAGTCAGCTGACCAGCTGATAAACTAAGGAACTGTGTAGAGTTGTGGGGAGCTTGGAGTGGCCCAGGATGAGGCCCCAAGTTTGGAGTAATGAAGTTTCTTTATTAAACCCTTTTTTTGATTTTTAAGTGGGAGTAAGCATTGTTGTATTTTCATGAGCTGCATTTTGAAGATCTCTTTCTGAAGAAACACTTCCTCCTTTCTGTTGTGTAGTTACTGGAAGAGGAAATGCACACAGCTGTCTGGGACTAAGGCTGCAACTTTCTGCTCCACATTTTTGTCAGGCACATTTGGAGATGGGAGTAGAAAATTTTATGAGAAGCTCAAATTGTATATTAGGTCAGTTTAAAGATCTGACGCAATTGTCCACTCTCCCCATCAGTGGCATAGCGTATTTCCTGAAGTTCAACTGCGGGAATATCATTTCTATACATTAGCATATCACTATCAGGCCTCATTGCTCCTCCCTTCCCATAAGAAAGTCCATTCAGAATGGCGTGAACTCCTACCGGTTTCCCAAACTGTACACTTGGCAAGCAGACCTCCCAGAAAAGCATAGTTGAGAGCATTACTCAGGAGCAGTGGGTCATACCTGAGCACTAGCTAGACAGGAACCCTAGCAGGGAACAGAGCGAGTGGCAAAGCAAAGGCAGTGCTACTGGGGAAGTGCATTACGCACAGAGGTAGGCTTTAAAAATGACCCCCCAGTCTTTGATCAGAGCTCACCCTGTCTGCGTTATGTCATCGGATGTACCCTTTTATATTCTTAAGAAAATGTGCTGGACAGTATGACAGAGAAAGCCACCAACACCACTTTTCCTGCCCACTATTGGCCTTTGATAATATCCAGAAATATTTTGTTTTGTGTCACAGAGTTCGGAGACTCGGATAAGTGTCAGGTGCCCCAGTATGAGGGAGGTAGGGTAGGTTTGGAGGTAGCAAGGCTGGAGGGCAAGGAGCGGCGGGGGGTATGAATAGTGATATTGGGCAGAGGCCGTGGTCTGGAAATCATCAGGCCTTAAGGGGACTTCTGATGGAGGCCACTTAAGGACCTCAATTCATGTAAGTATGGGCTTCCTATCTAAGACCCTGCCCATTCCAGTGTAAGGTCAGTGTGAATGAGAATATGGACGGAATCCCATCTGTGCAATTTCACACACCTTCCCCACCTCCTGCCTAAAAATCTGCCAGTGGGGCATGAATGGGAGGTTGGTTGGGAAGTTGTGGGGGTGGGGGAGGGGGTGCAGAATGGGGGACAGAGAATGGGAGAGAATAAAATTCTAGCCCAGCTGGGGTTGCAGCGGTTAGGGTGAAGTCTATCACTTTTCCCTTCCAACATGTCTATCAGAATAGATCTATCAGGACTCAGATCATGGGCCCTGTAAGTTAGTTGTAATCATTATTTTAGATTTCCTGATGGGATAAATAGAAGCTTCCCTGGTCTCTATGGCCTCCCTCTGATCCTCCCAGTCAGAGGCATTCCTCCCCCACCCACTCCCCTCCCCAGTGCCCCCCCCCACCCCGGTGCTACCAAACCCCACCAAAAATCCCACTATTCCCCAGTCACTTCCAGAAGCCAATGCTAGCCATTCAAACTATTCCTACCAATCCCCAGAAGAGACATCCACTTATTAAATTCTCGCTCCTCCCTTTAGCTAGTTATTGAACCCAGTAGGTCAGATGACCTCTTTCTCCCCTGTAGGGATTCTATGGTTCAAACAGGACTCTGGGATACAGTTTTGGTCGCCACATTATAAGAAAGATGTGGAGACATTGGAAAAGGTGCAGAGGAGGTTTACCAGGATGTTGCCTGGTATGGTGGGTAGGTCTTATGAGGAAAGACTAAGGGACTTGAAGTTATTTTCATTAGAGAGAAGAAGGCTAAGAGGTGACTTAATTGAGACATATAAGATGATCAGAGGGTTAGATAGGGTGGATAGTGAAAGCCTTTTTCCTCGGTTGGAGATGGATAACACGAGGGGACATAGCTTTAAATTAAGAGGTGGTAGTTATAGGACGGATGTTAGAGATGGGTTCTTTACTTAGAAGGCAGTAAGGGCATGGAATGCCGTGCCTGCAGCAGTTGTGGACTCACCAAGTTTAAAGGCGTTCAAATGGTCAGTGGATAGGCATATGGATAGCATTGGAATAGTTTAGGTAAGAGGGTCATAAAATTGGTTCCATTGGTTGGCGCAACATCGAGGGCTGAAGGGCCTGTACTGCGCCGTAATGTTCTATGTTCTATAATTAGAGAAAGGTATCCCTGCAATTAAAGTTATTCAGTGCAATGTTCTAACTATATCAGAGGTTGTGAGTTTTAACAAAAAAAGAATGTGGTTTGCACATGTAGATTCACAGTAACATGTAAACAGGTTTTTTTTTTGAAGAGCTGCTCTCTGCAGTGCAACTGAAAGTAAATCAACAGCCTGAACACAAATCCTGATCACGTCACCATCAAACCATGTGATCAGCTCTTAAAGCAAATTTAACCCTTTTCAATACATAATATGCAGTCTCTGGACTCCAAGTTTGCTGTCCACTCTGTACCTCACACTGCACCTTCCCTCTATCCTATTCTTTAAAAGTCAGCACCCAAGTGTCTCAGTGATGCAAAGTGGAGAATGTAAGTGCAGCTTGCTGCTCTGCATATAAACAAAACTCAACACATAGCCCCTTCCCACTATACCAGGTTAAAACCCAATAGGTTTATTTGGTAGCACAAGCTTTGGGAGAACTACTCCTTCACTACTCGCTTGATGAAGGGGCAGCACTCCGAAACCTCATCCTACCAAATAAATCTGGTGAACTGTGGGACTACTTATTGTTCTTATCCCCATCCAACGCCAGCAACTCCACATCATGCCTTCCCACTATAACAGCAACCAGTACAAAATCACCTTTATAACATCTCAAACCATCAAAGCTGTAAGGCTGAAGTGAGAGGCTGCTGAGAAGAGTTTTGTCACCTGTTTGACAGTGGAGATGAAGGTTCCTGTATCTGCTGCCCAGTGAGATGTATGAATTTGCTCTCTGACCCAAGGCACCGTTATCTTATCAGTGGCTGCAGCAGCTAAAGGAAACAGCAGCTGCTGGAGGCCATCATTTAACACTGAGATAGGCAGACATCAGGGTTTATAAAAGAACTTTGGATGATGTATATTTCATTGTAACTATCCACACAATGCTTGTCAGTGATAAAGTGAGAGTGAGAGAGACAGTAAGCTCCTGGTGTGATTGTGAGTTTTTACAGTGTATAATCCGGCCTCTCCAAGGATGTGTAGTTTCACTGATGGTATAACTGTGGGAACACCCTGTCAGTGAAATTCGTCACACTTTATGCCCATTCTGTTGTTGTTCACATTTTACAGTTTTAGAACTGTTTATGAGCTGTTATTGCACTAAATGTGAATTTCTCTCAGTCTTTTTAAACAGTGCTGAATTTCACACTGAGTAAAAGTCCTCATTTCCAAAGCCTCACCTTTGAATGAGATTTCCTATGTGTGCAGCCTTGTGTATCCGGTATAACTTTCCAGTTCTCCTAAAAAAACAGAATATTCTGTCCCCAGCACTTTAAACAATATTAGTGAGTGTCTGCAGAGGGCACCAGCCTCAGTAACTGACCAACGTTGGGCTTCCTTCAGCACTTTTATGTTTCAGATCACTATTACTGGGTTATTCTTTATTGCAATGCTTCACCCTCTGTCCACAAAACAAATTGAGACCCCTAGATTTCACCACACTTAAAGCGACTCTCAGACAATGGGTGGCTTTCTTCAGAGTTCGATGTCGTAATAATGGAGGAGGCGTCACATCAACAAAGTGTCCGGGACAGGGGAAACAAGCAGCGTCACTGATGACAGAAGTTTGCAATGCACAAACCTCCCCACTGTGTGTGCAGGCATTACTATCCCAATGAGAACTTTCCTGAAGAGCCAAGCAATTCAAGTTGTGTCTTTATCAGGGCTGCTATTATTCATCTCTGACAACTTTCTCAGGAAGATCTGCAGACTGGTGCTAATACCAAAGCTGGAAAAAGCATTCTTTTTGGTTGTATCACAGCTTGGTATGGCTCCTGCTCTCTCCAAGATTGCAAGAAACTACAAAGTGTCATGAATGTAACTCAGTCCATCATGCAAACTAACCTCTCATCCTTCGTTTCTGTCTGCACTTCCCGCTACCTTGGCAAAGCAGCCAGCACAATTAAGGACCCCAAGCAGCCCGGACATACTCTCTTCCACCTTCTGTCGGGAAAAAGATACGAAGGTCTGAAGTCACGTACCAACCAATTCGAGAACAGTTTCTTCCCTGCTGCCATCAGATTTTTGAATGGACCTACCTCACATTAAGTTTATCTTTCTCTACATCCTACTATGACTGTAGTACTACATTCTACACTCTCTTTTATCCTTCTCTATATATGGTATGCTTTGTCTGTATGGCATGGAAGAAATAATACTTTTCACTGTATATTAATACAGGTGACAATAAATTAAATCAAATCAAATAAAAAGCAATTCCGTTCATGGTAATACGAGTAGCAACAGCTCTGAAGGTCATCCTTCTCTTTATCTCATATTCTAGTGTTAGCCACTGGTGAAGGTGGATACTTTCCATCATGCTGTCTGGCACAACCACCTTGCTAAACGGGATCAACTCAAGACAGGTCTGGCAGCTCAAAGCTGCACATCCTGTGGGCCATCAGCAGCAGTGGAATTGTACTCAACCACAATGTGTCACCTCACAGCCTGGAATATCCCCCACTCTACAATTACAACCCTGGTTCAATGGAGATTGCAGAAAGGCATGCCAGAAGCAGCACGAGGCATACTTAAAAATAAGCTGAAGCTACAACACAAGACTACTTGTGTGTCCCACAATAGAAAGAGTTAGAAGTAGACAGAGCTAAGTGATCCAAAACCCTTGGTCTTTTGGCTAAGATCAAGCCCAGAATACTTGTAATGCCTGCTCTTGTCAGCTTGGATCTTGTATTTCCCTACGTGAGGAGCATAAATTGGATTGAATTTGAATTTGAATTGATTTTTGGAGCCAATGAGTTGATGGATTGGGTCTCACCTTGTTCACTCTGTGCATTGAACTCATTTGTGACTCTGAGAAAGGAATACATTTCTTTGAAAGTGATCCTATCATCAAAGGATCAGATCAAAACTCTGCAGTCAGGTCATAGCCAGTTATAAAAGTTAATGGACAATTAACTAATTGTGAGGAGATTTCCACAAACATTCCCACCCTCAATGTTGAAGCAGCCCAGCATGTGAATACATAAGATGAACGGAAGTATTTGCTAACACCTAAACCAGAAGTGTCTATTGGATGATCCATCTCACTCCAAGGTAGAACATAGAACATAGAACACTACAGCACAGAACAGGCCCTTCGGCCTTCGATGTTGCGCCGACCAATATAAAAAGCAATGCCCCTCCAAACTAAACCATTCCCTTCTCTTCCATATACTTATCAACTAACCTCTTAAATGCCTCCAAACTTGGCGCATCTACAACTGCTGCAGGCAGGGCATTCCACTCCCGAACCACCCTTTGGGTAAAGAACCTACCTCTGATATCCGTCCTATAACTATCACCCCTTAATTTAAAGCTGTGTCCCCTCGTGCTAGCTTTCTCCATCCTAGGAAAAAGGCTATCACTGTCCACCCTATCTAAACCTCTAATCATCTTATATGTTTCGATTAGGTCCCCTCTTAGCCGCCTCCTTTCTAACGAAAACAACCTCAAATCCCTCAGCCTCTCTTCATAAGACCTGCCCTCCATACCAGGCAACATCCTGGTAAACCTCCTCTGTACCCTCTCCAATGCCTCCACATCTTTCTTATAATGTGGGGACCAGAACTGCACACAATACTCCAAGTGCGGCCGCACTAGAGTTTTGTACAGTTGCAACATGACGTTGCGGCTCCGAAATTCAATCCCCCTACCAATAAAAGCTAAGACTCCATATGCCTTCTTAACAACCTTCTCGACTTGACTGCCTACTTTCAGGGATCTATGCACATACACACCAAGATCCCTCTGTTCATCAAGACTACTAAGAATCCTACCATTAGCCCTATACTCTACACATTTATTATTCCTGCCATAGTGCATTACCTCACACTTTTCCACATTAAACTCCATTTGCCACCTCTCGGCCCAGCTCTGCAACTTGTCCAAGTCCCTCTGCAAACTATAACACCCCTCTTCACTATCTCCCACTCCACCGACTTTAGTGTCATCTGCAAATTTACTAATCCATCCTTCAATACCCTCATCCAGATCATTTATAAAAATTACAAACAGCAGGGGCCCCAAAACAGACCCCTGAGGTACACCACTTGTCACCGAACTCCACGATGAATATCTCCCATCAACCACCACCCTCTGTCTTCTATCTGCTAGCCAATTCCTAACCCAATTAGCTAAATCACCCTCTATCCCATACATCTGCATTTTCTGCAGAAGTCTTCCATGGGCCACCTTATCAAACGCCTTACTAAAGTCCATATATACCACATCAACCGCCTTACCCCCATCCACCTCTTTGGTCACTTTTTCAAAAAACTCAATGAGGTTAGTAAGGCACGACCTACCCTTCACAAAACCATGCTGACTATCCCCAATCAATTCATTTCTCTCTAAATAACTATAAATCCGATCCCTAATTATTCTCTCCAATACTTTGCCCACAACAGAAGTAAGACTCACTGGCCTATTATTCCCTGGAAGGTCTCTCTTCCCCTTCTTGAACAAAGAAGTACTCTAATAAACATTACAAGAGGTCCAAGAGGTACTCTAATAAACATTAATCCTCTACCAATCTGATTCATTCTACATGATATAAAGAAACAGATGAAGTCACTGGATACAGCCAAGGCCATAAGGCCCGGCAATATCCCAGCTGTAGCACAGAAAACTTGTCCTGTGGGATGAGACATATACTTAGGATATCCAGGATGTTCCAGTCTACCTGACAATGTGGAAAGTTGCCCTGGTATGGCCTATCCACAAAACGCAGGACAAAACTAGTTCAGCCAATTAACATCCTGAAGAGCTCTGAAAGAGAGCCATTTGAACTCAGTGTTGGTTGGAACTTTAGAACATAGAACATAGAACATTACAGCACAGAACAGGCCCTTCGGCCTTCGATGTTGTGCCGACCAAAATAAAAAGCAATGCCCCTCCAAACTAAACCATTCCCTTCTCTTCCATATACTTATCAATTAACCTCTTAAACGCCACCAAACTTGGCGCATCTACAACAGCTGCAGGCAGGGCATTCCACTCCCTAATCACTCTTTGAGTAAAGAACCTACCTCTGATATCCGTCCTATAACTCATACCCCTTAACTTAAAGCTGTGTCCCCTCGTGCTAGCAAAACAGCTTTCTGGCTGTTCACGCTGCTGGGATCTTTTAGTGCCACTGCTGATTCTGGACTTCTGCTGTGCATTCCCCATTGATAACACTGGGACCAGAACATCTAGCCGCTGGTCATCTTCGATGCCGTGAACTCAACTGCAGATTGTGTGGAATATCTTTCTTGAAGTTAACTCTATTTTCTCTATCCATAGATGCTGCTGAGTTTTTTTCAGCATTTTCTGTTTTTGTTTCAGACTCCAGCACCTGCAGTATTTTGCTTTTATATTACCACTCCATCAATCTACTCTCAATCATAAACAAAGTGATGGAAAGGGTTGTTGACATGGCACTTCTTCACCAACAAACTGCTCATCAATACTCAATTTGTGTTCTGCCAGGGCTGTTTTGCCCCAGACCTCTTTGCAACCCATGTTCAAACATAGACACAGGAACTGAACACCAAAGGTGAGGTGAGAGTGACAGCCCTCGACATCAAGGCAGCATTTGGCTGATTGTGTTTTAGCATCTCTTACAAAACTGAAGTCAATGGGAATAAGGGAGAAAACACAACCCACTGGATAGATTCATAACTTGCATAAAAGAATATGCTTGTGGTTGTTATAGATCAATCATTGCAGTTCCAGTTTATTGCTGCTCATTAATGAACTTCTTTTATGATAACACC
Source organism: Sphyrna mokarran (assembly GCA_024679065.1). Taxonomy (NCBI): domain Eukaryota; kingdom Metazoa; phylum Chordata; class Chondrichthyes; order Carcharhiniformes; family Carcharhinidae; genus Sphyrna; species Sphyrna mokarran. The sequence continues at coordinate 46,706,758 of JAGIQG010000017.1, forward strand.
AGAATGGGGGATATTCACTGATGATTGCATGACATTCAACACCATTCACAAGCAGCCTGCGCCAAGCAGTCGGTGCCTGTATACAAAAATACTTGGACAACAAACAGGTTTAGGCTGATAAGTGAAAAGTAGCATTATGTGCCAGCCACGAACTAGGCAATAACCACCTCCAACTAAAGAAAAACTAATCCATAGAATCTCCACAGTGCAGGAGACCATTCGGCCCATCAAGTCTGTAACAGCAATAATCCCAACCAGCCTGATTCTCATCACCCCATGTTTTTACCCTGCTAGTCATCTGACACTAAGGGGCAATTTAAAGTAAAGTTAAAGTTTAGCATGGCCAATCTTAACTAACCTGCATATCTTTAGATTGTGGGAGGAAACCAGAGTAATCCTGTACAGACATGGGGAGAATGTGCAAATCCCCCCCCCCCCATACACACACACACAGTCACCCAAGTCTGGAATCAAACTTGTGTCCCTGGCACTGTGAGGCAGCAGTGCTAACCACTGCACCATTGTGCCACCCAAACCATTACACCCGATATTCAATGACATTGCCGATGCTGAATCCCCCACTATCAACATCCTGGTGTTACCATTGACCAAAAAAACAGAACTGGATCAACCATATTAATAGTGTGGTGATAATATGAGGTTAAAATCTGGGAATTCTGCCATTAGTAACTCATTTTTAATTCCGCAAGATCTGCCCACCATCTGTAAGGCAGGAGTGTGACAGAAATTCTCTATTTGTCTGGATGAGTACAGCTCCAACAACAATCAAGAAACTCAACACCAAAGCTGCCCGCTTGATCGACATCCCAATACCCACCTTAAACATTTACTCTCTCCATCACCAACATGTTGACAGCAGTGTGTACTAAATGCAAGATGCGCTGCTGCAACTTAGCAAAACTCCTTGGACAGCATCCACAACCTCAACTACTTTAAAGGACTGAGGGTGCGTAGAAATAGAATCATCTGGAAGTTCCCCTCCAAGTCCCTCTATATTTTGACATGGAGGTATAATACTATTCCTTCACTGTTGCTGGTCAAAATCCAGGAACGCCTACCTATCAACTTTGTGGGTGCATCTAGAACACATGGATTGTAGAGTTCAAGGAGATGACTCATCGTCACTTTCCCAAGGGAAATTATTGATTAGCAGCAAATGCAAACCTAATGGCACAGTGGGACAGTGGTAAACACTGCTGCCTCACAGTACGAGGAACCTGGGTTCAACTGTGGCCTAGAGTCACTCTCTGTGTGGAGTTTGCATGTTCTCCCCATAGCTGCATAGGTTTCCTCTGGGTGCTCCAGTTTCCTTCCACAATCCAAAGATGTGCAGGTTAGGTAGATTGGCCATGATCAATTGCCCCTTCGTGTCAGGAGGAATGGAAGCTAAATATGTGTGGTTAAAGGAATATGTCCTGGGTGGGATTGTTGTCAGTGCACACTCACAGGGCAGTATAGTCTCCTTCTGCACTGTCAGGATTCTACAATTCTGACCAGTGATGATCGCATTCCAGGAACAAAATAAGGAGCTTTCTAAGGCATTATTGCAACTCAGCCAACATTATCTACCTGATAAGCTGCAGGAAAAGATGTCCCGAGGTATGGTACATAGGGGAGGCTACAATAATGCACAAATGAACATTGCTCGACAATTGCTAGGCAAGACTATTCTCTTCCCGCTGGGGAATACTTCTGCAGTCACAGGGATTCAGTGACCGATCTTTGGTTTGCTCCAAGGCAGCCTTCATAACACACGACAGTGCAGAGTCGCTGAGCAGAGACTGATAGCCAAGTTCCGCACACAAGGACGGCCTCAACTGGGATCTTGGTTCATATCACACATCTCTACCCCCGTGACTTGCCTGGGCTTGCAAAATCTCACTAACTGTCCTGTTTAGAGACAATAACATCTCTTTAATCTGTGCTTAACCTTCTCTCCGCTCACATTACCTTTAAGACTTGACTACCGGTAAAGATTTGCATTCTAACCATTATCTTGTAAATTGAATTTGTATCTTTATATGCCCTGTTTGTGAATTTGACTCCCACTCACCTGATGAAGGAGCAGCACTCTGAAAGCTCGTGATTCCAAATAAACCTGTTGGACTTTAACCTGGTGTTGTGAGACTTCTTACTGTGCCCACCCCAGTCAAACACCAGCATCGTTATGGGGTTTCCCTGTTTATTCCTGATTTACTGACATTTTAATGAATATCTAATCACAATCACAATACGTTTGAAAGGAAACATTTATTTTATCGCAAACTTTGACAGTTTCCATTTTCAAGTTCTCGCAGAACTGCACTCAAAAATTCCAATTTGTTTATCTCAGGAAACCTATGCTCCCTCTACTGACAAGTGACATAAAGACAGGCTAACTATATTTAAATGCCATTGAAGAACTTTGGTGCTCCTGACTTTAGAGAGGATAGAGGAAAGCAAGCGAACCAATCCCAGAAATTAGCAAGTAGCTTCAAGGAGAGGTAACGTGAGGAATGTTCACATATGGAAAGGCAGTTTGGGTGAAGGCTTCATCACCAGCTTAGTAATCCAAATTGTATAAAAACTGACGAACTTTTGCAAAAGTGACATCTCTTTCAACTTGTGAGCATGGACTCAAATTAAGAACAGAGAGGTGATCAGAGTTTTCATTTAAGTATTTGGCTCACAGGTTGATGCATGTGTGGATCTGACTCGAGGGAAACAATGTGGATTGAGGAATAACATTCCAAAGATATGTAGAGGAGATTAATTGCTTATTAAGACAAAAAAGGAATGAAAATATATGAGAAGCGGCCTTGCCAATTTTTGACACTAATTGTATGCTCTGTAATGTGCTCTTCCGATCCTGTATTATTGCAGTGTTCACGCCAAGTAATTTAGTTAATCAACATGCTGCACACTTTAAACTGTCATGGCTGAAACTGTCCCATTGCCTCCTGAACTTACATTTTAATACACTTTATATTGTCACCTGTGCTCGATTGTATTTACAATCACCGCTAAGTTCTGTTTAAATAAGCATTATGGATTGTGTTATTTGGGTGGCACAGTGGGTAGAGTGGTTATCATTGCAACTCATGGCTTCAAGAACCTGGGTTCAATTCCTAGCTTGGGTCACTGTCAAATGTGGAGTTTGCACATTCTCCCCAGATGCTCCGAGTCCTTCCAACAGGAATGCATAGATTAATGGGGTAAATGTATGGGGTTATGCGGATAGGGCCTAGCTGGGATTGCTGTTGATGCAGACTCAATTGGCTGAATGGCTTCCTTCTGCATGATGTGGAGATGCTGGCGTTGGACTGGGGTAAACAGAGGAAGGAGAGTCACAACATCAGGTTCAAGTCCAACAGGTCAATTTATCAGCAAAAGCCACTAGTTTTAGAGCACTGCTCCTTCGTCAGGTGAGTGGGAGTTCTGTTCACAAACAGGGCACATGAAGACACGAATTCAATTTACAAAATAATGGTTGGAATGCAAGTCTTTGCAGGTAATTAAGTCTTAAAAGTACAGGTAATGTGAATGGAAAGAGGGCTAAGGAGAGGTTAAAGAGATGTGTGTTATCACCAGCCAGGACAGTTAGTGAGATTTTGCAAGCTCAGGCAAGTCATGCGGGTTACAGATAGTGTGACATGAACCCAAGATCCCGGTTGAGGCCATCCTCATGTGCAGAACTTGGCTATCAGTCTCTGCTCAGTGACTCTGCACTGTTGTGTGGCCTGAAGGCTTACCCGAAGATCAGAGACCGAATGCCCGTGACTGCTGAAGTATTCCTCAACAGGAAGAGAACAGGATATGGCGCTCGATTCATCGATCAACAGTTCAGATGCGCTACAGCGAAAAGCCGCACTGACCTCCTCACATAACATGGCGGACAGAATACCCTTTGTCGTCCAGTACTTCTCCAGAGTGGAGAAGCTCCGACATCTTCTCCAGAGCCTTCAACATGTCATTGATGAAGATGAACATCTCACCAAGGCCAAACCACACCCTCACTTCTTGCCTTCAGACAACCGCGCAACCTCAAACAGACCATTGTCCACAGCAAACTACCCAGCCTTCAGGAGAACAGTGACCACGACATCACACAATCCTGCTACAGCAACCTCCGCAAAATATGCCTGATCATTGACATGGAAAAGATTGAGTATGTGGATGTTAGGAAAGAGGATGTGTTAGACCTGTTAAATTCTATCAAGATAGACAAGTCGCCGGGACTGGATGGGATGTACCCCAGGTTATTGTGGGAAGTGAGGGAAGTGGTTGCAGAGCCCCTGGCGATGATCTTTGCGTCATCCATGGAAACAGGAGAGGTTCCGGAGGATTGGAGGATTGTGGATGTGGTTCCTATTTTTAAGAAAGGGAACAAGGATAGTCCAGGAAATTACCGACCGGTGAGTCTGACTTCAGTGGTTGGTAAGCTGATGGAGAGGCTTCTGAGGGATAAGATTTATGAACATTTGGAGAAGTTTGGACTGATTAGAAATAGTCAGTATGGTTTTGTCAAGGGCAGGTCGTGCCTTACGAGCCTAGTTGAGTTCTTCGAAAATGTGACTGAACACATTGACGAAGGAAGAGCAGTGGACGTGGTGTACATGGACTTCAGCAAGGCATTTGACAAGGTCCCACATGCAAGACTTCTTGAGAAGGTGAGAGGCCATGGGATCCAAGGGGCTTTGGCCTTGTGGATCCAGAACTGGCTTGCCTGCAGAAGGCAGAGGGTGGTTGTGGATGGCTCTTTTTCTGCATGGAGGTCGGTCACCAGTGGAGTGCCCCAGGGATCTGTTCTGGGACCCTTGCTGTTTGTCATTTTCATAAATGACCTGGATGAGGAAGTGGAGGGATGGGTTAGTAAGTTTGCCGACGATACAAAGATCGGTGGTGTTGTGGATGGTCTGGAGGGATGCCAAAAGTTGCAGCGGGACATAGACAGGATGCAAGACTGGGCGGAGAAGTGGCAGATGGACTTCAACGCTGATAAATGTGTAGTGGTCCATTTTGGTAGGAATAATGGGATGAAGGAGTACAATATCAGGGGTAGGAGTCTTAGCTGTGTTGGAGAGCAGAAGAATCTCGGGGTCCGGGTCCATAGGACTCTTAAATCGGCCTCGCAGGTGGAGGAAGTGGTCAAGAAGGCATATGGTATACTGGCCTTCATTAATCGAGGAATAGAGTTTAGGAGTCAGGAGGTAATGATGCAGGTCTATAAGAACCTTGTCAGACCCCACTTGGAGTATTGTGCGCAGTTCTGGTCGTCTCACTATAGGAAGGATGTAGAAGCTATTGAAAAAGTGCAGAGGAGATTTACAAGGACGCTGCCTTGATTGGGAGGCAGGCCTTATGAAGACAGGTTGAGGGAGCTGGGACTCTTCTCACTGGAGAGACGTAGATTGAGATGCGACCTGATAGAGGTTTATAAAATGTTGAGAGGAATAGATGGGGTGGATTCTCAGAGATTATTTCCCCGAGCTGAAATGGTCACTTCGAGAGGACACAGGTTTAAGGTGCAGGGAAGCAAATACAGAGGGGATGTTAGGGGTAAGATTTTCACTCAGAGGGTGGTGAGTGAATGGAATCAGCTGCAGGAGATGGTAGAGGCGAACTCGTTGGGGTCTTTTAAGAGACTTCTGGATGAGTATATGGAAACGAATGGGATAGGGGGTTATAGATAGGTCTGTGGATTGGTAGATGTGATCGGCGCAACTCGTGGGCTGAAGGGCCTGTTTGTGCTGTAGTGTTCTATGTGCTATGGATGTCATCATTTCATGTGAGACCACCACCCATCAGCTACTTGCAACTCGGTCAATGTTTCCTTCGCTGCAGGAAGGGATGTCCTGAGGCATTGGGGAGACCATGCAAACGCTACAACAATGGATGAATGAACATTGCACAACAATCACCAGGCAAGAGCGTTCTCTTCCTGTTAGGGAACACTTCAGCGGTCATGGGAATTTGGCCTCTGATTGATACACGACAGCGCAGAGTTGCTGAGCAGACACTGATTGCCAAGTTTCGCACACACGTGATTAGGATCTTGGGATCCTGTCACACTATCTATATCCCCACGACTTGCTTGGGCTTGCAAAATCTCACTAACTATCTGCCTGGAGACAATGCATGTTTCTTTAACCTGTGCTTAACCCTCTCTCCACTCACATTGTCTGTGCCTTTAAGACGTGATTACCTGTAAAGACTTGTATTCCAACCATTATTTTGTAAATTGAGTTTGCATCTGTACATGCCCTGTTTGTGAACAGAACTCCCACTCACCTGACGAAGGAGCAGTGGTCTGAAAGCTAGTGGTTTTTGTTACTAAATAAATCTGTTGGACTTTAACCTGGTGTTGTGAGACTTCTTACTCTCCTTCTGCATTGTAGGGATTCAATAATTTTTCTGCAAATCAGAAAGTAAATGTTGAATTCATATTGATTCTCTGTTCAGGGATTTAGAGGTTTACACAGAAGTTTAACAGAACTGTCCTTTGCTCTGATCCTATCATCGCAAGATTTGGTAGGCAGGCAAGTAAAGCCAGTGCATAGATACATGATCCAAACCACAAAAGCAAATTCATCACAAGTTAACAGTGCCATCATTTCATCACAGGCATATATTACATAAACAAACAGCACAATTCACAAACTCCTTTGGGTGTAACATGATCAGCCACACCGTTATTGTATTAACTGGTGATCTCTACCTCTGCCATTCTTTACATGGTCAGCAAGAAAACATATACTTTCAGATCAAACAGATGCCCCAATGACCACATCTCCCATTTTGACCAGTTCTCCAGAGCCCACCTTATTAAATGTGGCTAGTAAATCTGATGTCTGAATTCCCTTTTGGGGGAGAGGGGAGGGCGACAGGACCCTTCTCCAATCACCTTTCATGAGAGGTTCTACAATTCTAAAATAGCTGCCTTTTTTCTGTTACTTTGGAATGGGTTCTTCCTCAAACGCAGAAGGCATTTGGCAATCGATGGTGTCTATTTTCACTGATACAAAAGTATGTCACAAAGCACTTGGCATACTTACGTCTAGGGATTCACTGGGATTGAACTGAGGGACCAAAGTGTCATATGGACGTCCAACAAAAGCTTCACAGACCAATGACCTTTTCCTCATGGGAATCAACCAGGAATTCCAGCAATTGCAAATAAGGACAGAAATTCACAGGAATGGTACAAGTGGGGCCCTTCAGAGGCTGGATGTAGCAGGGGGAAAGTTTCTACAATGTCCTGCCAAGTCTGACAGGAAACCTGCAGGACTCTCATGAATTTCTGGCTTTGTACAATAGAAAATCATAGAAACCATACAGCCCATCGAGTTTGCACCAACAATAATCCCACCAAGGCCTTATCCCTGTAACTCCAAATTTGTACCTGCTAATCCCTCTAACCTATGCATCCTGGGACATTAAGAAACAATTTAGTTTAATATGATCAGCCTTTACACTCTGTTCTAGAACCAATCTTCATATTCATCCACAAGAACAAGTTGTATATGCAATCCAGAATTAACCTTGGGATTAGGTGGGAGTTCCAGTGTTTCTCGCGTGTCGGCACAGGCAGCGTTGGTGAGCCAAAGGCCCTCTTCTGCACTGTATGATTCTGTGATTCCAACCTGTCCAAACTGTGTTGCATTCTGCAAACACAAGCCTGAAATTAGAGCAGGGCACACAGCCATTTTAAGCTCTTGCAAACTAGAATAGGAACGGATTTTTTTGGCAGCGGTTCAACTCTGAAAGGAAAAGACAAACTAATCTGCAAATTAAAGAATCATGGAACCAAGCCCAAGAATGGAGACAGACTCTTACTGATTACCCAGCTTTGCAGAATCTAAGGAATAATTAGGATGTATTAAGAGGTACACCCATAATGACAGACTGATGGCATATATTTAAGGCATGTTTCAAAGGATTGCATTGGGATTGTGTAACTGTCAAGATCAAAGTTGGGACTCATTACTTTGTCGTCAAATCACAATGATGTCACAGATACTTCAAAATTGTAACGGACTCCCTGATAAATCATCTTTTCAATTACATCTGCGCACATTAAAAAACCTTTCAGTCAAAAACAAGTTTAATAAATGTAGAAAGCAAAATAAAACTCTCAAAGACTCAATGAATCGTCAATCTTCCATTGATAATTTTACACTGCAAATTATCGTTGCCTTTTCCAACTTCAAATTATTCCTGATTACTCTGAAACTCTAACAGGCTTTTCAATTCTGTAGTTTTCTCCAAGCATCCATTGCTTTGTGTGGTGCAATTTTGATTGCCAGCATGGGGCAATGGGTGAGCAACACACAAGACAGAACCTATCTTATTCCTTTCTATCCCCTCCCTATGTATTCGTAAACTGCCAGGGATCAACTGAAGTTAGACTGTCACTGATATCCGGAACATTTCCATATACGTACATCATGAAGGTATGGTTCAAACCTTTCCAATCATACAGCATTTCACAGTTAATCTTCACACAACTGAGACTGTTTCAAATTGGTAAAGAACTGATAATACTGGCCCTAAAATAAATTGGTACAATTTCCATTATCATTATCACTACATATTGGTCTCTTAAATCCAGCGCCATGGACAATGAACAGAAGCAATGAATTGCTTCCATTATAGATGTTGCTCTTCAACGTGTGAACACAGATGGTTTTGATACGGTCAGTGCTTTCTGAATGCAAGTATTGTTATCTCTGCTATCAGATGTGTAAGCATTCGACATCCTGATGTTCAATAACCTTACAATAGCTGCAAATTCATCCTCCATTCCTTATCTACCTTATGGTTCTCTTTGTTGCATATTCTGTGCATCTCAACAAAATAACTAAAACTGTAACTTTTCAAGCTCTCAGAGATCTCTCACAGACTCAATGCAGCAAATTACTTTGGAAAGCTATGACCACCCTACAAGCAAACTTCCAACAAGTGAGATTGGTGGCAAAGTGGTTAGCACTGTTGCCTCACAGTGCCAGAAACCCAGGTTCGATTCCTGTCGCGGGTCACTGTCTATGTAAGACTGCACATTCTCCCCATGTCTCTGTGGGTTTCCTCTGGATGCTCCAGTTTTCTCCTACGGTCGGAAAGATGTGTTGGTTAGGTGCTTTGGCCATGCTAAATTCTACCAGAACAGGTGGCAGCGTGTGGCGACTAGGGGATTTTCACAGTAACTTCATTGCCGACTTGTGACACTAATAAATAAACTTAACTTTAAGGTCATTAGTCGTGCATGTTTCCCCTTGCAGTTGTTCCCGAATCTTTCCAACCTTTTCCAAGGGATAGAAAATAAACATGCTCAAGAACAAAACTAAGTCATTCCACCCATTGAACTTCATCCATCTAACACCTTAACAGAGAAAACATAGAAGGAATTTATAATGCTGTAAACCCTCCTTTAACATGTGTCATCGAAAATAATAGACCATTCCAAAATCCTTTCAAATATCTAATTGCAATTTTTTTGACAATCAAAATTTATAACCTTTAATTTTACTACCATGATTTACTGAGAAGTTTTGGGCCATAATTTCCTGTCAAAATAATAGTGGGGCTAATGGTAAATACTGCTGTTTAAGCGTAAATGGTACAGCAAGTTTTAGCAAGATGCAGAGTTAAGTTTCTACTTGATTTGAGCCACTCTACCGTTTGCTTTGCAAAAATGGTATCTCTCTTTCTGATTCACTGGAAATCCTTCGGCGCACATCAAACCCAAGGTAGGGTGCAACGCCTAAACTCCTCCACTTGGATCTTGTTTGTCTGTCTTGTAGGGACAATGAATTGGATTCAAGTGGATTTTGAATTTGATTTTACGAGCAAACAAGGAATGGATTTGAGTTCATCCAGTGCACTCTGAGCATTGGCTTTGTAACTTCAAGGATGGAGTCAAACTTTTTTTAAACATCTAATTCTCAGTCTTTTGGCTAAGTTCAAGTCCAATAAATGTCCTGTCTTGTCAGCTTGGATCACTGAATCCTAGATTCCTACATTGCAGAAAGAGGCCACTTGGTCTATCAAGCCTGCACCGACAACAATTCCATCCATGCTTTACCCCATTTATTTATCCCACCAATCTCCTGACATTGAGGCCATTTAGCATGGGCAATCCATTTAATTTGCACATCTTTTGACTCTGGGAGGAAACCTATGCAGACACAGGGAGAATGTGCAAACTCCACACTGACAGTAACCAGGCTAGAGTTGAACATAAGTCCCTAGAACGGTGGCGCAGAAGTGCTAACCACTGTGCCACTACCCCCTCCTCTTGAGAGGAACTATGAATTGGATCGAATTTGCTTTTAGGAGCAAGCCAGGAATGGATTTTGGTTTGTCTGGTTTACTCTGAGTAAATTTAACTTTAAGGGTGGATTAAAAATGCAAAAGAAATCTGATTCACTATTGAGATGCACTGATCAGCTTGTAATGCTAAAATGCCACATTTATATATTTAACATGACCTAAACTGGCAGAAAGTTTAATCTTACCCATTTCCATTGCAATGTTAATAATGTGATGTGTTAATTACCACTAACACCCTCACTGGCATTGGAAACTAAGGCTCATAGCTCCTTGCTTCTCCAATGCCACATTTGGGGAGTATCCCAATGATATGCTGGGGAATCCATCTCAGAAATTCCCAGAAAGGGTTTAAACAGCAATCGTCCAGAAGCATTAACTTCTCATGGATAATTGAGCTGCGCTTAGTTTTCGGTCTCTGATCTTCAGGAAAGCGTTCTCCAAGGCGGCCTTCACAACACACGACAGCACAGAGTGGCTGAGCAGAGACTGATAGCCAAGTTCTGCACACATGAGGACGGCCTCAACTGGGATCTTGGGTTCATGTCACACTATCTGTAACCCCTATGATTTGCCTGATCTTGTAACATCTCACTTACTGTCCTATCTGGAGACAATACACATCTCTTTAATCTATGCTTAATGCTATCTCCACTCACATTGCCTGCACCTTTAAGACTTGAAAAGCAGATAACTATAAAGACTCGCATTCTAATCAGTATTCTGTAAACTGTGTGTGACTTTATATGCCCTTCTCTGAACAGAACTTTTCACACACCTAAAGAATGAACACCATTTCCAAAAGTGTGTGGGATTACTATCAAATAAACTGGTTGGAGTCTAACATGGTGTTGTGAGACTTCTTACTCAAATATCTCCCCAGAAGAGTTTCTGTCTTTCAGACCTTACCCCTTGGGTACCTGCCTCAGGAATGACCACCTCTCCTGGGAATGAGCGTTCACAGCTGCTGACTCTATGATTGGCTCAGCAGCATCAGGGGGTCTGCCTGCCATCTTTAATTGGACAGGAGTCTCCAGGCAGTTAGTTAGCAGGCTGCAACTGGTAAAATTGCCAAAGCAGTTCCAATATCAGTAAGTGCAGGCTCAGTGCTCACACTTCACTGGAACACCAGAATCTCAGATCCCCCTTGGTAAAATTTAGGCCATATTCCTGTTTCTCTGCCTAATTTGATAGTCAATTTAGCCACACTACTTAAATTTGCACTTCCCTCTTATCCCTTGCACTGCTACTGATACAACCTTTCAATCTCATTGCTTAGGAAGATACACGGTTGCTTGCTTGTTCTCCCAGGTCCTCGAGGGGCCTAGTTTTTCTTACTGCAGTGTGATCAGCCCATCTGTTTAGCAATGATCCACACAAAAAAAGATACACTTCAACGCGAATGGACAAATCTAATAAATCTGCAGATATGCCCCGAACGCAAAACAAAAATCCAATATTGGGGTTTTATTTAATCCGTACAATCTAATAATAAATAAAGGCTGCTGTGATGCATCTTCAACTTCCCTCTAACCAATAGAAATTGAGATTTTCCCCTATTTTCTCTTATATGCTGTCCTATGGTGACACAGCGATTAGCACTGCAACCTCACAGTGCTAAGGTCCCAGGCCCAATTCTAGCCTCGGGTCACTGTCTGTGTGGAGTTTGCACATTCTTCTGTGTCTCCGTGGGTTTCCTTTGGGTGGTGCAGTTTTCTCCCACAGTCCAAAGATGCACAGGTCAGATGGCTTGGCCGTGCTAAAGTGACCTTTAGTGTCAGGTGGGATTAGCACAGTAAATGTGTGGAGTTACAGGAGTAGGACCTGGGTGGGATGGTGGTTGGTACAGACTTGATGAGTGAACGGCCTCCTCCTGTACTATAGGGATTCTATGAAGTTCTAGGAAATTTTCACAGGAACTTCACTGCAGTGTTAATATAAGCCAACTTGTGACATTAATAAATAAACTTATTTTGTGTATGGGATTTCTCTCATTAATTGTTGCTGGTGACTCCTCCTATAACTTTCCTTACATCTGGCACTGCTGACAGAACCTTAGCTGAGATCAAACTCCATCATCACCGGAATTCCACCACCTCACCCGCCATGAAATCAGCACAAGCAAGGGGCAGATAATGGGGATGTCCGTTGAACTCGGACAGGATTTTCCAGTCTCACTTGAACGAGGTTGTAAAACTGCCCCCATTGTGTGAGGAATGTGTCTGGGGACCTCTGCTCTAAGGTTCTGTAACAGAGCCTATCAATCACTCCACAATCACTTCTACTCCTCCCTTCATTCCATGTACCTTTTTACCTCTCCAGCTCCTCGGAAGGTACACAAGATTTGTAGATACAATTCTGCACAGTCAGGAGAACTCAGCACCCATTGAGGAGAGTTAGTTGTCTGTTTGATATTTAGGGACAAACGTGGCGGTTAAGTCATCATTTTGTGTTGGATTCTGTTCTCACACAACATCCAGGTATCCCTACGTGCACAATCTTGTAAGAGCCACCAGCTAACAATTCAGGAGCCTAGAAGCTAATTGCAAAGTTGTAAATGCAATTGCTACATATGCAGTGATGTAGATATTGAGCGCCTTTGTGCACCAGAGTTTTGGGGCATTGAGACGCATTTCCCGGGTTAAGGGGACCTTGAGTACATTGATTGGTTTCCCAGCAGGATTCTCACCTATGTAGGCTGGAACATTTCAAAAACAAAACGCATTGAGTTTGCACACTGTGCTCCATAATATTTCCTCGGGGACTTTAAAATTGAAATTCCATCCAAACCCCAAGCCACAAGAAGACGTGATGTTCGGAACCCCTGGTGGTCTCGGACCCTATAGTGTTCTTGCGGTGCAAATGATAGGAACTATCGTGGGCAACATTTACCAATCATTGGTGCATCATTACAATAAGGCAGACCTTACTGAGGGTAACTTGGGAAGCAGCAGAGGAGTGGAAGCAGTGAAACAGCCCTGGCTCAAGTTTCCTGCCTGGTTTCTTACAATTGCACTGGGACCTCCAGGGAAATCTGACCCCACTTCAAGCAAAATGATATCTGGAAATTATTAATCATGTGTTTATTTTTAGTGAAGGATCTACAATGCTGTTTATGGACCTGATGGTTATTCAAATTACTGAACGGCAATTTTTTTCATTATAAAGAATATCCATAAATGCGCTGAAAAAACTTTAAATAAAATGGCTTCATCAATCTGAAAGTCAGAACTTAATTTCTACAATATGTCTGAATGAGGAGGTGACAGGAGGGTTTTGCGCAGGAGGCTAGAATAGTTAAAACTCAAATATTACAGCCAGAATTCTCCCATCTCGTCCGCGGCTAGAATTCTCCAATCACGCTGCCACGAGTGGATATTTACCAGACTCTCCATTCTCACTGGCAGCGGTGTGTACGAGACCAGAGAATCCTGACCTTTATCGACAGGTTGAAGATCAGGTAGTAATAGCGATGAAAACCCACAATAAGAAAGTGAAACATTTGAAGGGCAATGAAAAGAATCCAGAGGAATAGTGAGCTCAAAGCTCAAACAGCAGGAGCAGGCAGAGTGGATCAAATGCTGCTGTGTTGGACAATGTTGGATGATATGGGTGGCACAGTGGTTAGCACTGCTGCCTCACAGTGCCAGGGACCTGGGTTCGATTCCTGATTTGGGTCACTCTCTGTGCGGAGTCTACATGTTCTCCCCATGTCTGCATGAGTTTCCTCCGTGCGCTGCGCATTCCTAACACAGTCCAAAAGATTTGCTAGTTAGGTGCACTGGCTATGCTAAATTCTCCCTCCGTGTACCCGAACAGGCACTGGACTGTGCGATTAGGGGATTTTCACAGTAACTTCACTGAAGTGTTAATGTAAGCCTACTTGTGACATTAATAAATAAACTTTAAGCAGTGAGTAGGATCATTTTAAAACCTTGCACTATAACAGCCTCAGCTCAGCATCTGTGGGGGTTCAGGAATTTTGCATCTTTGGATACTAAAGGGTAATTTAACACGGCCAATTCACCCAACCTGCACATTTTCAGATTGTGGTTGGAAACCCATGCAGACACAAAGCAAACACGCAAACTTCACACAGATAGTCACCCAAAGCTGGAATTGAACCTGGGTCCGTGGTACTATGAGGCAACTGTGCTAACCACTGGGCCACCCTGTGAGTCTTCGAAGATCTAAATGTATGTAACACAACAATTCAGCTTTCTCCACAGGTCTCATTTTATATTATGTGTTTGTAAGACAGTATTGTGCTGTCTATTCACTGTCCTGCAGTCAGTAGCGCCCTCCAGTGTGTGTGTGTGTGTTTGTGTTATAAATGCAACAAAATTTTAATCATGGTACCCCCTGATGTTAGAGTCCAACCAGTTTATTTGATAGTAATCTCACAAGCTTACTATCAAGATTGCTATCAAATAAACTGGTTGGACTCTAACCTGGTGTAGTGAGACTTTTTCCTGTGTTTACCCCAGTCCAATGCTGGCATCTCTACACACTGATGTTCACAGAAGTGCAGAATTCCATAATAGAGGACAATACCAATACCTTGTTAGGTAACAATGCCAATGTTAACTCAGTATGCAGGAGTGTGGAGTGGCTTTTTGGAGCTCTACCAGTTATTACCTAAAACTGCACAGCAGTTACAAATCAGATTATACGGTCCAACAGGTTTTTGTCAGCATTTATGGCCCCCTTTGTTTTGGATCAGACATTGACCAGAATTCTCTGACCTTGGCTAGGATTCTCCAGTCCAGTTGCAGTAATATGGAGCTTTGAGCTCCAAATTCTCTATTCTTACTGGCGGCGGTGGAGAGGTGAACGAGATCGGAGACCGGCCATTGTCTGATTATGTGAAATGCACCAGGAAGCCAAGCAGGATAAAGGTGCTCATCAAATGCAGATGTTGTTGAATGTTTTAAGAACATAAGAATTAGGAGCAGGAGTAGGCCATCCAGCCCTTCGAGCCTGCCCTGTCATTCAATAAGATCCTGGCTATTCTAAAGTGGATCAATTCCACTTTCCCACCTGCTTCCCATAACCCTTAATTCTCTTATCGATCAGAAATCTATCTACCAGTGACTTAAAACATATTCAATGAGGTAGCCCCCACCACTTCAATGGGCAGAGCATTCCAGAGATTCACCACCGTTTGAGTGAAGGAGTTCCTCCTCAACTCTGTTCTAAACTGCCTTCCCCCCTCCTTATTTTGAGGCTGTGCCCTCTAGTTCTGCTATCCTTTCAATGCGGGAAGAATCTCTTTTTCTCTACCCTATCCAGCCCCTTCATTATCTTGTAAGTCTCTATAAGATCCCCCCTCAGCCTTCTAAACTCCTTACCATAGCCATGTTTATTACATGCAATCATTGAATTTAAATTCATCTGCTGCCCAATGATGTTTTGGACAGAGTGGATAGGGGACAGCTGTTCCCCTTAGTCACAGGGTCAAGATAAAGGCATAAGGTTTAGGGGAGATGTGAAGAAAACCCTTTTTACCCAGAGAGTGGTAATGGTCTGGAATGCGCTGCTTGGGCGGGTGGTCGAAGCGGGATACCTCACTCCCTGTAAAAAGTACCTGGATGAGCACTTGGCACTTCATAGCATTCAAGACTTTGGGCCAAGTGTTGACAGCTGGGATTAGTGGGAGTTCAGATGTTTCTTGCATGTCAGTGCTGACTCGATGAGCCAAAGAACTTGTGTAGAGAAGTTTCCCCTGAATTCCATGGTCGCCAGTTTTCCAATAGTAGCTGCTTTATGCCAAGTGCTCACCTAATTTCTAAACACTCCAATTTTCTGCTGTCAAAATGGGTGTCTGTGTTTAATTGATGATGTGGTGACACTATGTGCTATCCTATTTAGAGTCTATTCCTGTCTCCATTTCTATTCTGCATTGAATGACTATGAACCTAACTGCATGTCCTTTTATTCCTCTATCCTTCATGAATCATAGAATCCCTAAGTGCAGAAGGAGGCCATTTGGCCCATCAAGCTTGCATCGACAACAATCCCACCCAGGGCCTATTCCCGCAACCCCATGTATTTACTCTGCTAATCCCCCTGACAATTTAACATGGCCAATCAAGTTAAACCACATATCTTTGGAACGTGGGAGGAAACCACAGCTTCCGGAGGAAACCCACAGGGAGAATGTACAAACTCCACACACACAGTCACCTGAGGCCAGAACTGAACCCGGATCCCTGGTGCTGTGAGATAGCAGTGCTAACCACTGTGCCAATGTGGAATCTTTGTAACTTCCCCTTAAATGCTTGATACTATCTGTTTCAGCTACTCTATGTGCTACCAAGTTCTGCATTCTCACCATTTTCTGTGCATAGAAGTCTCCCCTGAATTCCATACTTGGCAAAGTTTTCTAACAGTAGCTTCTTTATACCCAGTGCCCACCCAATGTACAAGCAGCCCAATTTCCTGCTGTTAAAATAGATGACTGTGCTTAACTGATGATGTGGTGACACCTTGTGCCTCATATGACTGCATTGCTGTCCTGTTTGCAGTCTCATTCCTATCTCCATAAACTGCGTAACCAATGTCACCAGAACCAATGGAAAGAAGAAAATAGGTTTGAGAAGGCTTAGCGGAGAAAGAGAAAAAGCACAGTTGGATCAGGTTTAAAAAAAAATCTTTTCCAGAAAGACATCAAAAGCAAAAGGAAAAAGCACAGGTAGATATGGATTCTGAGGCATTTTTAAATAAACGTTTTCTTCGTAATTAAGTAATTTATAGCTTTAAGTTCAATAGTCATGTATAATTTATGCTGATAAAGGGAGGAGAAAATTAATTCATTAACATTTATATTTAGCTTTAATTTACCACGCTTGCTAGGGAATGTCACAGGAACATAATCAGAGAACATCTGATACCAAGCCTTATAAAGATTCATTAGGAGACCAATGCTTGGTCAAAAAGCTGGTTTTTAAGATGAATAAAAATTATACAAAATCATTTGTGTGATAAATCCTCCCTGCCCATTTTGATTAACGTTAATCTTTCCACCACACAAACTTTTCAACATCTGGCTCCTCACTACAGAACTTAGGAGGTACGTACACTGGGGATTCCCCTCAGAAGTTCCCAGGTAAGGGTTTATGCCTTGTCCAGAAACTGTAACTTACCCTGGACAATTGAGCTGGGCTGGAAACCATGCAACATTAGAGACTGAATTGCTAACTTCGGATGATGCTGGCAGTTTCACCTGATGGTTATTCTGAAAAAGTTAAAGGAAATGGACACACTTCTAGGTTCAGAGAAACTATTTTAAACATCCTGCTTGGGCCCTAAGCAGCACACCTACCCATCTCCATGTCCCCACCCATTCCCATACTCCCTCCACCCCCCATCCACCATCCAGAATGATTTCAGTCATTCTGTCTTCATGTCTATGTGTGATGATGTTTCCTTTTTGATTTTTGTCAATAGATGGATTCAAGAGATAGCGGGGACAGAGCGTGGGGCCATCCTTTGTGGGCCCAAATGGAGAGGCCGTGCAGTGATTCGAGCTAATCGGGAGCAAGGGCAGCGTCCTGGCACAGGGAAAATCCTTAATTGGAGCCAGGAAGGAGAAGAGAGTAGACTGTGAATATATTCTGCCAGATCCTTATCTTGTGTATATGTAACAATTGTTCAATAAACCTTTTCTTGTTGGAGCCACATTCAGTCCCTTCCAAATATATTGCAGTAAAAAAAACATAACTAACATACTGGATGTTAAATAACAAGGTGATGCAAATTACATTGTACTTATAATATTGGAAGAATGTATTGGCGGAAGGTGTCTCAATCTGCTGAATCATTTCAGAAATCATCCGGGAAGAAGTTCCCACTAATGGGGCAGACATTGTAAAGTGAGGTGTGACAGTGATTGAGGCACTGGAAACCTCTACCATAGGCACACAGGCCCAGGTGTCCTTCATTCTGTTAGGCACTGTGTATGTCTGCCTGGTAACTGCAGAAAGTGCACTGGGAACCCACACGTGATGTGTGCTCAAAACTTATTAAGACCACAGTCTTTCTGATATTTATGGCCTTTCTTAGTTTGGCCTTCAAATACCAATCCTTAAAACGGGTCCTTTGTTCTACAAGCCACCCTCAGTCATTAAGCAGTCCAATATCATTATCCAGCTCCTGATACCTGATAATCCACTTCTCAGACTTCAACTCCACAAAAAAGTATTTCAATGGGCATATCTTTGCACATTTAGATGTGAAAATAGAGTATGTGCTATGTTTAAAAGAGAAAGCAGGAAGTAAGGTTGCATTTATATGAATGTTCGTAAGAGCTAGCAGTTTTCTTGGCTCAGTTAACATTGCTATTGACAAAGAGTTAGCAACATGGCAGAACATATAGAATCCCTATAGTATAGAAGGAGGCCATTTGGCCCACTGAGTTTGCATTGACCACAATCCTACCCAAGGCCTATCTCCATAACGTTACATAACTCTAGATGATAAAGGGCAATTTATCATGGCCAATCAACCCAATCTGCACATCTCTGGGAGGAAACCAAAGCACTGGAGGAAACCCATGCAGACACAGGGAGAATGTGTAAACTCCATAAAGATATTAACCCAAGGCCAGAATTGAACCTGGGTCTCTGGCACTGTAAAACAGCACAGCTAACCACTGTGCCACCATGCCACCCATTTAATACAGTCAATCCACCTAACCTAGATATCTTTAGACACTAAGGGACAATTTCTCGTGGCCAATTCACCTATCATAGGCTTTTGGACACTAACATGTTGTACAGATTTAATTTAAACACCTTCCAAGTATTCTAGTTTAATAAGGCAAGCAAGGACAGTAGTTCAACAATTTCATTATTTTAACACTTCTAGTGTCAATTTAAATATAAACAGTTGCAACTCATTAACTCTTTACTGAACTTTAATCTGACTGAACATCAACTTTTAACTGAACTTTAAAACTGCATTTAACTTTAACTGAACACCAACTTTAACTAAATATCGACTTTAACTATTTCACCGAAAATAGATACTACAATGTTTAGAAAAATCTTGGCCAAGAAATATCCTCGATATAGAATCTATCTTCCCCTTCTCTGAAGCATCCTTCAGGGCACAAGTCTTCTTGCAGTGGTTGGTCTCTTCGAGGTATCACTGCTAAACAAATAACTGCATGTTTCTTTATTCACAATTCTTGACTCACTTCCAGAAGATTCTCTGCTATCCAGTCAACTGTGCAACCAGAAACCGATCACATAGCTTGAATATCCATGAAATTATTTTTGAACAAAGCCATTATGTTTAATTCATTTGTCAAGTTTCAGATGAAACAACCATATAAATTGGTTAATTTAAAAACTTCCCTTATCTGTGATCTTTAGATCACAGAGCCTCTTTACGGCCTGCAAATTGATTTTAATCCATAAATTGATCAAAAATCCTATCATGCTTAACTCTCAGCTCGAATAGCCATTTTAAAGTCACTATTGCCATTATTGTTACTAAACCATTGTTGTAGCCATTCTTACTCAAGCTAATTTCTAACTTAGTGTGCAAAGATGTATATTTTATATGGATTGGCCATACTAATTGTCCCAATAGAAATGGGATATCTTAAAAACCAGCAGATAGGAACAGGAGTAAGAAGAGACCTGAGCAATCTGAGAATGATAGAACCATAGAATTCTTACAATGAAGAAAAAGGTCATTTGAGTCTGCACCAACTTTCTGAAAGAGCATTCCATCCAACCCTTTTCCCCCACCCTATCCACATAATCCCGTGTATTTATCATGGCTAATTCACCTAACCTACATACCTTTGGGCACTAAGGATGGAATTTTCTGGCTGTACTTGCCCCTGGATATCTCACCCGAGGTCAATAGATGTTTGCATAGTGCCCCCTCCCCCCATTGCTACGATTCCTGTGACAAGCCGGATGGGAAAATTCTGCCGTAAGGGTCAATTTAGCATGGCAAATCTACCTAACCTGTACACTTTTGGATACTAAGGGATAATTTGGCATGGCCGATCCATCTAACATGCACTCAGAGAAAATCCAAACAGACATGGGGAGAATGTGCAGATTCCACAGAGTCAGTGACCCAAGACCAGAATCGAACTTATGTCCCTGGTGAAGTGAGGTCTGTGCTTATATACCAGCCAATTAAATCAGTGGCTCACATACAATGTGAACTAAAGATTTTGGAATTACAGAAAAAGCTAAATAGACAGAGAGTTCTGATCTTTGCTGTCACTTATGGCAAAGATTTTGATAGAAAAGATGGTTATAATAACAATGATGTAAAGGGGATAGTTTGAACTACAAAGTTACAGGCTACCGTAATCCCAAGTGTGTTGTAGTAAGTCTTGGAAGGATACTGCTAATATCTTTAATGCTTACCACTACCCGATGTAACACAAACATTGGTATTTTCTAGGATCATAAACCCTTTTGGCTAAGATCAGGCCCACAATAGTGTACAATGCTTACCTTGTCAGCTTGGATCATGTTTATATCTCTTGTGGGGACCACAAATTGTATTCGGTTGGAATTTGAATTTGGTTTTTGGAGCAAGCAAAAATGGATTTGGATTTGCCCGGTCCATTCTGAACATTTGTAATTTGATGGTAAAAATTAAATCCTTGTTAATGTATGACCTTGATGCACTGGATATGAATCAGATAATGAATGCAACAATGTAGACAGACTGCTCAAAATCTAGTAGAACACCATTGCATATTCGCAAACTAAATGTTCAATTTATGTGAATTGGCACAATCTAACAGCTCCCACTCAGGTTGAAATTGAGTCCTCAATTCTTCCAAACAGATGCTCTTGTTCAAACTACATTCACTCATGAAGACATCTATAAGAGCATCAGTTACTAAAAATACCCCTGGGTACCTCTGAGACACAAGGCTCTGAGAAGGAGCAAATAGGTCACCCTAGGCTAATAAAAAGCCTGCAATGCTTGTTGAAGGACCTCCTCATAAATAAACCTGGACTCTCTCTATATTTCTCAAGGCGGTTCGTGCCAACATTGTCGGAACTTTGGAAACTAGTTACAGGGCTGTCGTAGTCGCAACTTTGACATTCACAATCAAGGGCGCACATGGGTTTGTGTTAAAGGAATCATCCAAAGCCTTGGGGCAATGATTGGGAGAGTTAATCACTCTAATTGCAGCTTACTAAAGTAATAACAATGGTAAAACTGCGATCAATTACCATCATCCACAAAATCCAATTGCAAGTGAGATGGATATCACACAATGACAAATTCAGTGATTGAGTTCTGATCATAATAATTGTTCCAATTTTTATCATTATTATTGGAGGCCAAAGAATGGTTGGGACATTTCATTCCAACCTGTGGCATGAATTGCCATGCTCAGGACTGGAAAATTTGAAGAGCAGTCAAAAGACCTAGATTTTTCAGTCCCACTCATGGCTGGAATCATCGTGAGTGGGGTGGAAAATTTGGCAGACTACCCAAAGGTCCAGTGATATTTGGGGGAATTTCCAATTCCAGCAGCAGGCGGGACTGGAAAATCATGGTCCAAGATTTCTCACCACTCTCTAAATTTTCCCATCTTGCCCACAGTGATGCTAGGGTGGGACAATTTGGAGAGCAACAAATGTTAGCCACTTTCCAAGTTTCTATATCCCAGACCATAACAGTGCTGTAATGGTGTCTGTACCTGCTTCTTCTTGCTTTGATGATCATTTTCCTCCCCCTCTGCAATCTCGCAACAACTGGCAAAGTTTTCCCTTGTTGCCAGCGTAACATAGATGGAGGCAACTTGTAGCTCCAACACGAAAACATTTTTTAAACTAACATACACATGCAAGATAAGGACCTGACAGCACATATGCATAAATATACTTTCTTTTCCTCTCTAAATCTAACTGAAGATCCCCCCCAAAAAGGAAAAATGCTGGAAAATTTCAGCAGGTTAAAGCATTTGTAAGAAGAGAAAAGAGCTGACGTTGAGAGTCCAGATAATCCTTTGAGTTATTCCAACATTTTCTCTTTTGGTTTCAGATTCCAAAATCCACAGTAATTTGCTTTTATGAAAATCCTCCCCACCTCAGGACATGCAACTCACTCCCAATTGGTTCAGCTTCCCATATGGCTGTTCCTTAGAGTCTGGCACACTATGTGACCCACAGAGAATTGCCCTTAAAGGGGCCATGGTACACATTAATCACATGCTTGTTAACATTGCTCTACACCCACTATTATTTTTCTGCATGTATTTATTGTTACTTTATGTTTCATTCATGTCTATGTTGCTATTTTATAACACTGATACTGCACCTTTGATCTTTTCTTTAAGCTGAACAATCTCTGTCCTGGTTCTTCAGATGGTTGATACAGCGTTCCAATCCAGTATTCCTTCCTTCATTTTTCCAAACCAGGCTTCCTCTCACAAGCTTACTGAGACTTCCTCTGCCTATAGTACAAGTTTACTGTCAGATATGACGCAGTGGTAGCATTGTCTTCTCAGTTAAAAGTTCCACACTGAATTCAGTGAGTACTGTGAGTACTGAATTCAGACTGATGCTTCACACGGTGCTGTAGTTGTACTGAATAACAAAAGTTGCCATATTACAAATGAGACAATAAACTAATCCATCCTCTCTGGCAGATTTAAGTGATCTGATGGTCCTTTTTCGAAGGAAAACAGGAAGCTCTCCCCAGCGTGCTAGCTAATATTTATCTTCTCATCAACACCAGCAAAAGGAATGAGCTGGTAGTTAACACATTTAATTTTGATTTTGAATTGAATTTATTTATTATTTGTCATGTGTGTTAGTACACAATGAAAAATATTGTTTCTTATGTGCTATACAAAGTATACCATTCATAGCATACTTTGGAAATGAGCGAGTGCAGAATGTAGTGTTACATCATAGCTAGGGCGCAGAGAACGATCAACTTAATGCAAGGTAAATCCATTCAAAAGTCTGATGGCAGCAGGGAAGAAGCTGTTTTTGAGTCGGTTAGTACATGACCTCAGACTTTTGTATCTTCTTCCCGACGGAAGAAGGCGAATGAAGTACGTCTGGAGTACATGGAGTCCTTAATTATATTGGCTGCTTTTCCGAGGGAGTGGGAAGTGTAGACAGAGTGAATGGATGGGAAGCTGGCTTGTATGGTGAATTGGGCTACGTTCATGACCTTTTGTAGCTTCTTGCAATCTTGGGAAGAGCAGGAGTCATACCAAGCTGTGATGCATCCAGAAAGAATACTTTCTATGGTGCATTTGTAAAAGTTGGTGAGAGTCATAGCTGACATGCCAAATTTCCTTAGTCTTCTGAGAAAATAGAGGCATGGTGGGCTTTCTTAACTATAGTGTTGGTATGGGGGGGAGCAAGGACAAGTTGTTGGTGATTTGGACACCTAAAAAGTTAAAGCTCTCAACCCTTTCTACTTCGTCCCCGTCGAGGTAGACAGGGGCATGTCTTCCACTACACTTCCTGAAGTTGGTGACAATCTCTTTTGTTGACATTGCTGCGTGCAGTAGCTCACTGTGCACAAATTATTTGCCATGTTTTCAATATTGCAACAGCGACTACACTTCAAGGTATTTCATCCACTGTAAAGCCTCACAGACATCCTGAGGTCACGAAAGGTACTATATATATCTGCAGGTTCTGTCTTTCTATCACTTTCTCTACTGCTAATGAGCTATTTTCTATTACAACTGAACACTCCAAAAGCGAATTAATGACTTTCTGACACCATGCCAGAAATTAAGTTAAGTGCCTCATTATCTGCTTGATAAGCATTAAGGAACCATTACTGATAGGTGCATTTTGATTGCTGGTAGTATTTTGTTACTGCTAAAATTCCCCAAGGATCATACATTTCAGAAACTTCTCTTATCCCAAATTTCTTAGCAAACTGCTTGATCAGAAAAATTCAACTTTTTTTGGAAGAGGGTGCTCACTAACCAAGACCATTATATATAGAAAAAACAAGCCCTAGGATAGTTATGGCAATAACTAAAGAAAATATATCACTGAAATTAATATTAAGTTGATCATCTCTACATCAAAGCATGACTATATCATTACATTCTGCACTCTCACATTGAAAGTGAGTTGACAGTGGGATGGCCTTCTAAGCTGTAGAATTTTTATGATGCTGATGTAGGGTGGCTAATTAGGCTAGTAAAAACACGTAATCATGGGTTTAAGAACACAAACACAATACTGACTTAAGAGTGAATGATCTTAAGCTATGGAGAGCGCCGACAAGGGCTGTTGCTTTCGAAGACAGCTCTTTATGAATAAGAAGTATTATTAAAACATGTTTTTTAAATTTATAACATGGATGTAGTTTGCTTTTCGTGACATTTTGTGAAAACTTCAGCCAAAATACAGCAGGGTTTGATGGGATGAGGTAGGACATAATGCCTGCATTCCGGAAAACAATAGTTCAACTGAATGCAGGCTACATTACCATCAGTTGTCGAGAACAACATGGCTACCAATGCCAATTTGATGAATAGAGCTATACAGATCCGAGCTGATAATGCAGGTGGAAGACAGACATAAGGGTTTTCTTAGGGTCAGACTAGAGTTATGTGTTAAATTCAGTGAGAATCATTCCCCCATTTTACTGTCCAGTGCCCCTTGTTGCTGGGCAACAGAAGGGCGGTAACATCTGTAATTAATGTCAAATGAAATCCCATGAGGTCAAGATATGTTTTGTTATTGGCGGGAGTTAATGACAGGATGATTATTGGCTAATTTGTATTAATGTTTACTGAATAATGTCCTCCAGAAAGTGATTAATATGCAACTTCCAAGATGCCGAAAACCATTGTTTTAAAGAAATTAATGTCCTTCTGAAAAGTTGACAAAAATCATCCTCCAATCAAATTGCTTTAATTCATCTAGCATTCCTGAGTTTTGTCTTAAATCTTGCTTTGAGTCCCACATCATATTAAGCTTGGGCATTTTGCTATGAGTTTCTTTCAAAAGTACCAGGTCTTCCAAACTATGTACGATATCTGGATTATATCTGAGAATGAGGTCTAAATTCACACTGTCTCTCTTGGACTACTTTATTCACTGTATCATGGAGCAGTCTGATTTACTGAAGAAGATAAAACCCAGAGGAATTAGGCAAATTGGATCCAAACTTGGCTTAGTGACAGGACTCAGTAAGAATTGAGTAAGTGACAGGAGGCAGAGGGTGAAAGTTAAAGGCCGTTTTTACGATTGGAAGGCTGTATCCAGTGGTGTACTGCAGGGATTGGTGCTGGGTACCCTGCTGTTTGGTCCAGGTGTGAATGTAGAAGATATGATAAGTAAGTTCGCAAATGACACAAATATCGGTGGTGGGATAAATAGTGAGGAACGAAGACTTAGATTACAGGACAATAGAGATAGGCTGGTTAGATGGGCAGAACAGTGGCAGATGGAATTTAACCATGAAAAGCATGAGGTCATGCATTTTGGGAAGGCAAACAAGACAAGGGAATACACAATGACCTAGGAAGTACACAGGATCACAGGGACCTTGGTATGCATGTTTATAGATCAGAACATAGGGCAAATGGAAAGTGTGAGATGATATATTTTAGCAGGACTAACAAGATAAGGGAGTACAATGGATGGTACAATGCTAAGAAGTACAGAACACCAAAGTAACCTTGCCATGCATGTTCAAAGACCTTTGAAGGCAGCGGGTCAGGTGGTTAAGAAATCACATGGGATACTTGCCTTTATTAATCAAGACATTGAAAAAAGAGCAGGGAGGTTATGATGAAGCTGTATAAAATACTCATTAGACCACAGCTAGAATACTGTGTACAGTTCTGTTCACATGACAGCAAGGAAGTGACTGCACTGGAAAAGATGCAGAGAAAGTAAACAAGATGGTGCCAGAGCTGGAGAGTTTCAGCTCTAAAGAGAGACTGGATAGGCTGGAGCTGCTTTCTTGGAGGAGAGCAGGCTAAGGGGGGTGGGGGGGAGACATGATTGAGGGATATAAAATTATAAGTGGCATAGCTAGGGTGGATAGGAAAGAACTTTTCCCCTTATCAGAGGCTTCGATAACTAAGGGGCATAGATTTAAGTTCAGGGCTGGGAGGTTTAGAGGGAATATAAGGAAAAACCTTTTTACCCAGAGGATGGTGGAAATCTGGAACTCATGCCTGAAAGGATGGTAGAGGAAAGAACACTCACAACAGAAGCATTTAGATGTGCATTTGAAACACAAAACACGATAGCATACAAGGTTATGGACCAAGTGCTAAAAAATGTGATTCCAATAGATAGGTGCTTGATCGATGGTGTGGACATAATGGGCTGCAGATCTTCTTTTCATACTGTAAAATTCTATGAATCTGGACCAATTGGATGTCCCTAGATACTGTTGGATTAATTGATATCTTCCATTAAAATAACTTTATATTTTCAGGCACTCTTTTCCGCTGTCTGTGGAGTTGGCAGTCCTTCTGGGAGGGTCTGCAGCAAATCCAGAAATGTTACTTTGATTTTTTTCCCCACGTTGGAGAATAGTTTTTTTTTTCACCAGTATCTTCTGCCCTACAAATTCAATTTTATTCATTTACTCCCACATCCCAGTCACATTGTCTGAATCACCACATTTTCCATCTTCCCCCCATCCATATCATATTATCTTAATGTTGATTTTCTTTCGCATTGTACAGTGTCAGATTTCTCTGGGTAGCCTTAACCATCAGAGGTTCTTACACTCAACTATTGAATACATTTTGATCTACTATCTATTCCATCTAGCATTCTGTTATCTCCTTCCCCTCCCCATCTATCTGGTTTAAACAATTTTAGATATAGATATAGAACATTACAGCACAGAACAGGCCCTTCGGCCTTCGATGTTGTGCCGACCAAAATAAAAAGCAATG
Organism: Sphyrna mokarran; assembly: GCA_024679065.1. Lineage (NCBI taxonomy): Eukaryota > Metazoa > Chordata > Chondrichthyes > Carcharhiniformes > Carcharhinidae > Sphyrna > Sphyrna mokarran. The sequence continues at coordinate 46,733,987 of JAGIQG010000017.1, forward strand.
CCCCTCCAAACTAAACCATTCCCTTCTCTTCCATATACTTATCAATTAACCTCTTAAACGCCACCAAACTTGGCGCATCTACAACAGCTGCAGGCAGGGCATTCCACTCCCTAATCACTCTTTGAGTAAAGAACCTACCTCTGATATCCGTCCTATAACTCATACCCCTTAATTTAAAGCTGTGTCCCCTCGTGCTAGCTTTCTCCATCCTAGGAAAAAGGCTATCACTGTCCACCCTATCTAAACCTCTAATCATCTTATATGCTTCAATAAGATCCCCTCTTAGCCGCCTCCTTTCTAACGAAAACAACCTCAAATCCTTCAACCTCTCTTCATAGGACCTGCCCTCCATACCAGGCAACATCCTGGTAAACCTCCTCTGTACCCTCTCCAATGCCTCCACATCTTTCTTATAATGTGGGGACCAGAACTGCACACAATACTCCAAGTGCGGCCGCACTAGAGTTTTGTACAGTTGCAACATGATGCTGCGGCTCCTAAATTCAATCCCCCTACCAATAAAAGCTAAGACTCCATATGCCTTCTTAACAACTTTATCCACTTGACTGCCTACTTTCAGGGATCTATTGACACATACACCAAGATCCTTCTGTTCCTCAACACTATTAAGAGCCCTACCATTAGCCCTATACTCTACACATTTATTGTTCCTGCCAAAGTGCATTACCTCACACTTTTCCACATTAAACTCCATTTGCCACCTCTCGGCCCAGCTCTGCAACTTGTCCAAGTCACTCTGTAAACTAAAACACCCCTCTTCACTATCTACCACACCACCAACTTTAGTATCATCTGCAAATTTACTGATCCATCCCTCAATACCCTCATCCAGATCATTTATAAAAATTACAAACAGCAGGGGCCCCAAAACAGACCCCTGAGGCACACCACTCGTCACCGAACTCCACGATGAATATCTCCCATCAACCACCACCCTCTGTCTTCTATCTGCCAGCCAATTCCTAATCCAATTAGCTAAATCACCCTCTATTCCACACATCTGCATTTTCTGTAGAAGTCTTCCATGGGCCACCTTATCAAACGCCTTACTAAAGTCCATATATACTACATCAACCGCCTTATCCCCATTTTGAAATGATTATTTAATATTCTCTTGATTCCTATTTGTTTAAAGTGCAGCCGCTATTCCTGTATCGGTCTTATTTTAAGTTATAGCAGTATTGTTGCTTTGGCACTAGGTTACTACATATTTCCTTATCTCCTTTATTTTCCAAATGAGTTACTCTCAAACCTTAATGTTTATTTAAAGTTTATTAATGTCACAAGTAGGCTTATATTAACACTGCAATAAAGTTACTGTGAAAATCTCCTAATCGCCATACTCCAGCTCCTGTTTAGGTATACGGAGAGAAAATTTACAATGGCCAATACACCTAACCAGTATGTTTATATAAAAGCAAAATATTATGGATGCTGGAATCTGAAGCAAAAACAGAAAATGCTGGAAAATCTCAGCAGGTCTTACAGTATCTGTGGGGTGAGAATAGAGCCAAGATTTTGAGGCTAGATGATCCTTTTCAGGAACCCACGCAGATATGGGGAAAATTTGCAGACTCTGCAGTCATTGAAGCCAGAAATCAAAGTCAGGTCCCTAGTGCTGTGAAGCAGCAGTGTTAACTGCTGTGCCACCATGCCGCACCACTTAGCTAACACAGGAAATACACCAGGAAACTCAACTCTGTACACTCTATCTCAGAGTTGAGACACCCCTTCTGTATGTCTATACTTTTCAAGGCCCCTGTCCAAGACCAAAGAAACTATAAAGGGTTTTGAATGAAGAACTCAAACCACTCTCCCATCCATTTACACTGTCTATATTTCCTACTGCCTTGGAAATGCAGCCAGCATAATTAAGGACCCCACGTACCCTGGACATACTCTCACCATTTTCCACTGGGAAACAGATACAGAATTCTGAGGATACATACCAACTGACTCAAGAACAGCTTCTTCCCTGCTGCCATCAGGTTTTTGAATGGACTTAACCTCACATTAAGTTGATCTTCTCTACATCCAGCCATAAAATTACATTCTGCACTCTCTTGTTTCCCTCTCGATGTACAATATGCTTTTCAGTATAAAACACAAGAAATAATATCTTTACTGTATACTAATACATGTGACAATAATAAATCAAATCAAATCTGTATTACTTCTCACCATGTAGGTAAGGATATTGTCACCACAAAGTCTGATCCTTGTGCCTTTGGTATCTTTTCCAAACTTTATCTGACTGCATCCTGCTCTAACTCTCTAACCCTGTGAATCACGTCCTTCCAACTCTCTTGACTATCGACTTTCTTAAGCAAAGTATCTTCTAAAACCTGCGACCTGCAAACCGTATCCTTATCCAAAGCTGTCCCCTCCGGCATTCTATCTGCCTTTCTTCCATGGTATTATTTCTGCTAACATTTTTATCAGAAGCCAGAATCACCAGAGCTTTCTTTCGTTAAGGACTGCAATTCTCATGAGACTTGCTGTCAGGAAATCTCTAAGTATCACTATACAATCAGGTATTGACTCACTGGAGACCTGTCAGCAGATTCCTGCACTGATGGTCTTACAAAGTATTTGACATACTCCTGTATAGCAGCTTTATCTGTCACATCTTCCGTGCAGACAGTGAAGGAATACCCTTGAGATAGGCTGTATTTGTGAGCCTTCCCTCAGGAACCATCAGCTGCTCTGATCAAATATGTTATTTTGCGCTCTAGCAATTCCAAATCCATTCACTATGTTGAGGCTAAAACAGTTATTAAATCACCATTACACTCGCACACTCCCACTGACTCAAAGAAGGAAAGCAGTGTGCTCCTCACTTTTCCACAGATCTATATGGAACTTAAACTAAGAACCCATTCACCCACTATACAGTATTATTGAAAGACATGATTGAAGTCTTTATACACACTGACCCAGATTTTCCAGCCCTGCATTAACAGGCCTCACCACAGGGGACATGAATTGGAAACAATTGGAAGATCCCAGGGGTGAATGGGGCTGGAAAATCCCAGCCATTCTTTGACTGTGTCTAAGTTAAGACCATAAGATAGAGCAGAATTAGGCCCATTGAGTCTGTTCTGCTATTTAATCATGCTGGTAAGTTTCTCAACCCCAATCTCCATCTTTTCCCTATAAGCTTTGATCCCACTGCAGTCAAGAACCTATTTCTGTTTTAAATACACTCAATGATCTAGCTTCCACAGCTTTTTGTGACAATGATTCATCACCCTCTGGCTGAAGAAATTCCTCCTCATCTTGCTTCTAAAGTGTCATCCCTTTACTTTGTGCCTGTGACCTCGGATCCTAGTCTCTTCTAGGACACATCTTCCTCACGTCCACTCTATCCAGGACTTTCAATATTCTGTAATCCTCTCTCACCCTTTAAAACTCCGTTGAGTACGTACCCAGAGTCATCACACACTCCTTATAAGTCAAGTTTTCATTCCTGGGGACATTCTCTTGAATCTCCTCTGGACTATCTCCAAGACCTTCCTTAGATCCAAAATTGCTCATAATGTTCCATTATGGAACATTATGTCTGACCAGAGTTTTATAAAGCCTCAGCAGTACATCCATGCTTTTGTATCCTGGTACATTTATCTTGTGGTGCAGATGGAAGCCAAGCTACAGTAAACTGATGCTATCTCAGGGATGAATGCTGACCAAGACATCAAGAAAATAGTTTTTCAGATAGTGCAGTGACTTCTTTTACATGCACCCGAACAGGTAGGAATGGCATGAGAGTACTTCACATCTGGAACAAGGGTGGTGTACTGCTCAATCAATTCTCCACACTCCCACCCTGAAGAATAGTCAGCGCTGAATCAATTAACAAGCTACAGTGCACCCCAAGCAGCTTTAACAAGGTGGGGGTTGGACTTCTGGTCCTCAGAGGGAGGAATTCATGCCGTTAAGAGCTGCCAGCCAATCATCTCCAGAAATTCCAGCAGGACTCAGTAGGATGAGCTGCTAGCATCTCCATGATGGACAGAGATGGTGACCAAACAGAGCTAAGTCCTCTTTGAGTACGGAAAGTAATTGGGGCTCCTAGAGAAAGGTGAAGGGTTAGGGGGGGTGAAGGGAGGGATTTATGGATTTCGATGCTAAGGTAGGGAGGCACAAAGAGGAATAACACCTTGTGGGGATGAAGTTAGTGTCCCTGATGCAGACAGTGTATCCTCCCTGAAGAATGCACCTTTTGTCCTTCCTGCTTTTTCATCAGCTGTGTTAAGAAATTTCTTCCACTCGCTTGACTGTCACTGCCCAGCATGTTATGGCAGTGAATGTGGGTTGAGGGCAATAATTGGCCACATAGGGCCCTCAATAGGCCTAAGGATGGATGGCCGACTGGGTATCTTGCCTACTATTACTTATTATGGAGACCAGGTCAGAGGCGGGCAGGAAGGCAGTACCCCCCACAGCCAACAACAAATCCAACAGGGGGCTGTAAATTCCATCCTCGTACCTACAGCAGCAGCAATCCTTCAGGACTGCCCCAGACTTTTAGCCTAGATGATCTGATTTAGGCCTGGAACTGGAATTTTAAAGTGGGAAGCTGACATCCAAATAAATTCTCTGTTCCATTCTCGTGCCTGAACTACAATATTCTTGTGGTGCTGTTTTAAAATATGAATGGGCTGACAAAGCAGGAAGATAGCATGGTGCTCAGTTGGAGTAAGAAGTCTCACAACACCAGGTTGTGACATAGTACACTACAGTACATACTCATTTGGAGACATGGAGGTGGGACCTGCCAAGATATTGTCAGCAACAAAGTCAGGAGACTGCTGCTGCTTAACTGAGGATAAAGATGGCACAAAGTAGCTATGGAAGCCGAGTGGATGTACGACACCTGACACTAGTGAGCCCCTCAAATTTTTTAACACAACACAAATAGAAACAAATTTTCTTTGTGCCCTTTTTTCCCTTATGGGCGGCACGGTGGTTAGCACTGCTGCCTCACAGCGCCAGGTTTCCAGGTTCAATTCCAGCCTCGGTTTACTATTTGTGTGGAGTCTGCACGATCTCCGTGTGTGTGTGTGTGTGTGTGTGTGTGTGTGTTTTTACTCCAGTTTCCTCCCACACTCCAAAGATGTCACCATAGTCACCACATTCCAGTGCCTGTTGGAGAATTTAGCGTGGCCAATCCACCCAACCAACATGTGTTTCAGACTATGGAGGAAACCAGAGCACGCGGAAGAAATCTACACAGGTAACTCTGTGACCCAAGCCAGGAATCGAATTAAGGTCCCTGGTGTTGTGAGGCAGCAGTGCTAACCACTATGCCACCGTGCTGCCTGGCATGGTACGACATCAAAGGATATCAACAGTAGATGGGAATGGGGAATTTGAATCACTAAGAGATCAGCCATGATCTTATTAAATAACGGAGCAGGCTTAAGGTGCCAATGATCTACTTCTGCTCCTAGTTCGTATGTTCACTTTTAGGCTTTTTTTTGGACTGTAAATAACTTTTATATAATCCAATTCCTTCTGGTTTTATTGGAGAGTTATTTAAAAAAACTTAATCATTAACATAAAAGATTGTTTTTCCATTTTCATTCTCTTCATCCTTTCTTTTTGCTATTTCTCTTTCCCTCTATATTTAAGATTTAACATTGAATTAACTGTTCTACTCATACATTCCAGTTTAGACTCTTCTGACTGGTTAAAGAGAAACACAACATAATAAATGGCAAGTGCTCTTCATTCACCTTGGCTGTAAAATCTGGGCCATTATCGATGAGACTCTCATCTATAACGAGATGTCAATCTTGACCATTCATATTACCCCAACAAACTCTCATGAAATGAGTGTCACTCATGCTGATCTATATTCCCCTGAATATTCGAGGGAATAATAGAGGGAATTTGGTCTCTTTCTCTCAGTGGCAATTGGATGCCACAGAGTTGAAATTCAACCTGCACATTTAATGTTCAAGTCTATTTTAACAGCGCTATTTACCTTTGAGGTTGAGGTACCAAGTCGAGTCACGTGGGAGCTGAGCCATAATGTCAGGTCTATGCTGCAATTAGGATCCTGATACAATCTGAACTACTCACTGAGCAGAATGATTGCAGACAGTCAGTGGAGACTCCATCAAGCACATATAAAATCTATCTTGGTTGGACCATGAGGAGGAGGATTTCTCCTCCTGATCCTACAAAGCAGATTTGGATTGCCACTTGCCAGAACATGCTCTACAGTTCTGTCATTCCACAAAGCTATCCCAGATATCATCTTCCACTCCTCCAGTGAGTTACCTGATGACTTGTGAGCCCCTGATGTGTGCAGGCCTCAAAAAAGTAGACTGCCTCTGGGTGCCTGAGCAGTAGGCAGTTGAATGTTAATCTTGCCCAGTTGGTAAGATGGTCTGGTTCTGCCACTGCAACACCTGGACAGGCTGGCATTTGGCAATTAAAACTGCTCTTATTGTTTCAGGTGTGGAGTGGCTTTTGATGTCAGAATCCATTACAAGCGAGGTCAGTGCTGCTGCCTGAATCTTGTGACATTTATCTTCCAATGCGATGGCAGATAAATTAGTTTTGAGCGTAACTGCCTTCAGGTACGGTGAGAGGAAGGACAATTTGGAGAAGTCGGGGGGGGTTGGTGATTGAGAAGCATGGCCAATAAAGAGGTAGTCTGACATTGGTTATACTCAGGGAAGACAATGGCTTAGTGGTATTATTGCTAGACTATTAATCCAATAATTCAACTTACGTTCTTGGGATCCCAGTTCAAATCCTGCCAAGGCAAATGATGGAATTTGAATTCAATGAAAAGATATCTAGAATTAAGAATCTATTATTAGCTGTGAAACCATTGGTGATTGTCATAAAAACCCATCTCGTTCACTAATGTTCTTGAGGGAAGGAAATCTGCCAAGTTTACCTAATCTGTCTGACATGTGACTCCAAAGCTACAGCAATTATTGTTGAATCTCAACTGCCCTTGAGCAACTAGAGCTGGACCATAAAGACTGATGTGGAGATGCTGGTATTGGACTGGAGTAAACACAGTAAGAAGTTTCACAATACCAGGTTAAAGTCCAACCAATTTATTTGATAGTAAACTCACAACCTTTCAGGTTTTTCCCCTTTGTCAGGTGAATGGAGAGTCCTGGTCTCAAACAGAGCATATAAAAGGCACACACAGTTTACAGAATACTGATTAGAATGTGAGTCCTTACAGCTAACCTGCTATTCAAGCTTTAAAGTAGCAGATAATGTGAGTGGAGATAGTATCAGGCACAGGCTAAAGAGACAGGACAGTAAGAGGGATTTTACAATGTTCAGGCAATTCACATGCCTTCATAACACATGACAGCGCAGAATCATTGAGCAAAGACTCAACAGGGATCTTGGGTTCATGTCGCACTACCTGTAACCCCCATGACTTGCCTGAACATTGTAAAATCTCACTTACTGTCCTGTCTGGAGACAATACACATATTTTAAGCCTGTGCCTGATGCTACCTCCACGCAGATTGTCTGCATCTTTAAGACTTGAATAGCAGGTAAAGACTCGCATTCTAATCAGTATTCTGTAAACTGTGTGCGCCTTTTATATTCTCTGTTTGAAACCAGAACTCTCCACTCACCTGACAAAGGGGCAAATCCCGAAAGCTTGTGGGCTTATCATCAAATAACCTGGTGTTGTGAGACTTCTTACAATAAATACTGTCAGCCAGCGACACCAATGTTCCACGAACGAATAAAGAAAATATACTCAATCTTGTGCAGAGGGCTTCAAAGAGGTGTTAAGCATACAAATCACCAGTCTAATAAAATGTTTCAGAGCTGAGTTTTGGACACTTTACTCTTGCCTGTACCAAGATGGCAGCTGCAGCACTTTTGACACATAATGCTTGCCTCCTGCCTATCATATATAGCATCTCATTTAGTCCGGATAAATTGCATGGCGCCATAGAATTTCTGGACAGCTATTGCAGACCATCGTCTGGCATTGAATTTGCATTTGAACTAAATGCTGTTCACTTTGACTCTTTTCCTTTGGCAGAGGATCAGCAGCGTTGGCAAGCAAAGTATACTCAGATTGGCCAATTTATTTGCAAGATAGATTGAACGCGTTTCCCAGTAATATCCTCGACCTTTAAAATGATTAAATTGAGCACTCTGTCAAGAGCACTTCCAGTTACAAAGGATCAATACAAGGCATTCTAAGTAAATTCACTAACTCTTATTCTTGTATCAATTACAATTGCCAGCCATGCTTCAGCACAGGCTTTTAGCATAACATATGCCATGTTGGACCAAAGAAGCCATTTTTAGTTGGACAGCGTAAACAAATAATCTTCCTTCTGTTCTGTTTCCCAAAGCATTTATCAACTACTAGAAGATGTAAACTAGCTGAAATTAATTAAAGATCACAACAATAAGTTGATTTTACTGAATTGTAACATAACTGCTCTGCCCTGTTTGCAAATCTAACCCATGCTATAGGGGAGCTAGAGGAGGTAATGACATCCTTAAATTGTCACAGGATTAATAATCCAAGGCTAATGCTCTGGGGAATCAAGGCTCAAATCCCACAATGGTAAATGGTGGAATTTGAATTCAATAAAAATGTAAAATTAAAATTAAAAGATGACCATGGGCGGCACAGTGGTTAGCACTGCTGCCTCACAGCACCACGGACCCTGGTTTGATTCCTAGCTTGGATCACGATGTAGAGTTTGCACCTTCTCGCCATATCTGCATGGGTTTCCTCCGGGTGCTCCAATTTCCTCCCACAGTCCAATGGTAAAGAACAAAGAACAAAGAAAATTACAGCACAGGAACAGATCCTTTGGCCGTCCAAGCCTGCACCAATCATGCTAAACAACTGACTAAAATCCCCTACCCTTCCAGGAACCATAACTCAATATACAACGAAAATTGATGTGCGGGTTAGATGGATTGGCCATGCTAAATTGTCCCTTGGTGTCAGGGGGACTAGGTAGGGTAAATGTATGGGTATTGTGCCTGGGTGGGATTGTGATTGATTCAAACTCTATGGGCCAAATGGCTTCTTTCTACAGTGTAGGATTTTATGATCTGTGATCTACGATCATTGTCACTTGTTGGCTACTTGTACCCTTACCTGGTTTGGCCTACATGTGACTCCAGACCCATAACAATGTGGTTAACTATCAAATGCCCTCTTAACTGGCCTAGCAAGTCACTCAATTCAAGGCAATTAGTCAAGCATATCAAGTATTAGTGATGCCCATATCCCATGAAAGAATAAAAAAAACACGTTTTCTATAAGCCACAGCTATTGTATTCCATGTATGCTGAAATTATTAGTTTGTGTTTCCAGTTAATCTATCAGCAGGGAGGTCGGCGCATGAAGACTGACCACCCCCCGTTGTTGGCCTCCCAATCATTTCCCAAACCCTGCAACCCCTGATTGCTGGCTACCCAACTCACTCTCCCGAGCCACCCCCAACTTCAGTCCCCATGGCTAGCCCTGTTACGGCCAGCCCCAGGCCCACACCACGTGTAACACCGACCGCACTCTCCTTCCCCCCATTAGTCTGATTGCAGAGTGCACAGTGGGGCCCCTCCACCATCACGACTGATCGCTCCTCCTCCCCATACGCACCCCCCATCCCGGGCTCGTTTATCGTATAAAAATAATGATTTTCATGTGGTAATCAGCCCTTTTCCAATTTCCCACTGGAGCTGTGCATTCTGACATCTTCCCCTCATTTGTTTCCTTGCATTGAATGAGGATTCTGAGAAAAACTGTGTGGCTCATTGGTCCATTCTCACTATTGCCCCCTCTTCTGAAAAGAGATATTGAAGAGCGGAATGGTTAAAGGATGCCGAATACAAAGCTGTGAACAAGAAAGCACCTTAGATCACATTGTTCCTCATGTTACCTTAACTGTACACATAGAGGGGAGCAACATTCCATTCTATAGGTGTTACATCTGGAACCCTGTGCGGGAGGATGGGAAGACAGGATGAGAACTTGTGAATTACATAATTGAACTAACGTGACTTTGATCTCCATGCACTGATTTGGTTTAACTGTATGTATTCATTTGCTTGTGGTGAATGAATAGAGTCTGTTTGGTCACAGATGAGTGGCAGTAATTGTTAACATAGAACATAGAACATTACAGCACAGAACAGGCCCTTCGGCCTTCGATGTTGCGCCGACCAATATAAAAAGCAATGCCCCTCCAAACTAAACCATTCCCTTCTCTTCCATATACTTATCAACTAACCTCTTAAACGCCACCAAACTTGGCGCGTCTACAACTGCTGCAGGCAGGGCATTCCACTCCCGAACCACCCTTTGGGTAAAGAACCTACCTCTGATATCCGTCCTATAACTATCACCCCTTAATTTAAAGCTGTGTCCCCCCGTGCTAGCTTTCTCCATCCTAGGAAAAAGGCTATCACTGTCCACCCTATCTAAACCTCTAATCATCTTATATGTTTCGATTAGGTCCCCTCTTAGCCGCCTCCTTTCTAACGAAAACAACCTCAAATCCCTCAGCCTCTCTTCATAAGACCTGCCCTCCATACCAGGCAACATCCTGGTAAACCTCCTCTGTACCCTCTCCAATGCCTCCACATCTTTCTTATAATGTGGGGACCAGAACTGCACACAATACTCCAAGTGCGGCCGCACTAGAGTTTTGTACAGTTGCAACATGACGTTGCGGCTCCGAAATTCAATCCCTCTACCAATAAAAGCCAAGACTCCATATGCCTTCCTAACAACCTTCTCGACCTGACTGCCTACTTTCAGGGATCTATGCACATACACACCAAGATCCCTCTGTTCATCTAGACTACTAAGAATCCTACCATTTGCCCTATACTCTACACATTTATTATTTCTGCCATAGTGCATTACCTCACACTTTTCCACATTAAACTCCATTTGCCACCTCTCGGCCCAGCTCTGCAACTTGTCCAAGTCCCTCTGCAAACTATAACACCCCTCTTCACTATCTACCACTCCACCGACTTTAGTGTCATCTGCAAATTTACTAATCCATCCTTCAATACCCTCATCCAGATCATTTATAAAAATTACAAACAGCAGGGGCCCCAAAACAGACCCCTGAGGTACACCACTTGTCACCGAACTCCACGATGAATATCTCCCATCAACCACCACCCTCTGTCTTCTATCTGCTAGCCAATTCCTAACCCAATTAGCTAAATCACCCTCTATCCCATACATCTGCATTTTCTGCAGAAGTCTTCCATGGGCCACCTTATCAAACGCCTTACTAAAGTCCATATATACCACATCAACCGCCTTACCCCCATCCACCTCCTTAGTCACTTTTTCAAAAAACTCAATGAGGTTAGTAAGGCACGACCTACCCTTCACAAAACCATGCTGACTATCTCCAATCAATTCATTACTCTCTAAATAACTATAAATCCTATCCCTAATTATTCTCTCCAATACTTTGCCCAAAACTCATAACCTTTGCCCAAAACTCATAATACTTTGCCCAAAACCCATTAACCCATAACTCCCCATCATTGATGGGATGGCAGAATTTATGCAGCTACTCTGTTCCCTTCACTATAACCTTCACCCTTTAAGGCTGCATTCCTGCCTTCCACTATGCAGCTTTTGAAACTTCGATGTGAGACTATTAACCTGTCAAAGTGCTTCATTAGAATCTGCTTGCTCTTGCTGACTGGGTAATGGGCTCAAAGTCACGTGTAATTGATTTAAACCTTTTCCACTGTAGTGGCACCAACAAATGAGTACACATCCCATGAAGGAGTTCCAGGGTCCAGCTTGGAGGGTCCTCCCACACTTCATCATATGCTTCCCAGATAGAACCGACCTTACTTTCAATATTGGAAGGCACCATTTTACCTGAGTGTTGGGATGGTAGTTCTATAACTCTATTACAGGATAGAGTTAACCTCTCACTGTTCACATGCCTGTAATTTACCTGGAGTCTTAGGATGTGCAGTTAGAGATGCCATCTATTATTCTCCAGCCTCCCCAACTAATACTGGATATTGTTGTTGTAGGGGTGGACACTGACAAACACCCCCTCCTCCCGTTCATCACCTGCCATACCTCTACCAGCTCATCTGGAGGCCGTGTGAACAGTAACGTACTGGGGTTTCCCATGTCCGCACACCCTCACTCTCCTAGCATCTCCCACCTGCAAAGTACCACCTCATCATTTCCCTTGCAATCCCTCCTACCCAGTGCCCACTCAGCCCATGTATTATATGTTTCCTATTTGCAGATGCCCCTGTGATCATCAGCATACCCTCTGCAGTTCAGTACAGAGCCTGCCATATCCAGGGGATTGACTGTTGAACAGCTCTGTACACCAAGCTGTGCATTGTTTTCTTTGAAACACAGTTCTTATCCCTCCCTGCAGCTAGGATACACTGTGCTCCCAATGACTGCTCCTGCTGTATGACTGCTACTCTTCTGCACTGTGTCCTACCTCTGACTTGAGCCTTAGGTCCACAAAGTCCTGGACTGCAAATCATCTATGACTCCATTCCACTTTGCAGCAGGAACATCTGCACTCGCTGACTCCTGTCTGCCAGCCCTGAACTTAAAGAGGGGACTGACATGGTTCCCATTTCCGAAGAGGATTATGGGACAACAGTGACCTTCACAAAGTACCGCAGCACTGATCTATTTAGCATTTGTGTGAACCATCCTGAATGTACCACACTAACAGGTCTTAATGCCAGAATCTGGGGAGAATCCCTTTCCAGTGTTACAAATGTTATCCCTGAGACTCCCTTATTTGTCTGCATGTCTTGCAGCTTTGTTGGGCTCCAGCTTCCTTCCCCTCTGTCTTCTTCTGCCTTCCCTCTTCATCCACCTCTTTTCTCCACTGCCTAACTTTGTGAGCCCTCGCCCTTCCTCCCCTTATACATTGCCCCCCCCCTCCTCCTGTGTGTTTGCTGTTTGCACCTCTCTTTGCACGTCTTCCTTTCACATTGCCCTCTTGTCTTCATCAGGCTAACTTCCACCCCATCCCAAAACACATCACATCCCCAGTGAAAATGTGAATCTCTGTTATGGTGGTTTCATGGTTCCCACAGTCTAGAGAAATAATGGTGTGAGACCACTCCTATCCTCCCCAACAGCAGGCACATCCAGATCTGAGTCAGTGACACATGGAAGATCTGTGGGTCCAGCAGCACAGTGCTGTCTGTACAAACCAGCTTGGCATGGAAATGAAGGGCAGGAACCAGTCTTCCCCAGCAGACAGACGTCCGGCACATCAGGAGAAACACAGCACTATGGCAGAAAGGATTTGTGTGCTGTCCTCACCTCCAAACCTCTTGTGAACTGAGGACCAGCTTGTGCATGCCACTCTTCACCAGTCAGGTTTCAGACCAACATAATTTCATACTGGGGTGACACAAGATTGGAAGCTGAACCAGATACTAGTGGCAGTTGTTTTAATGAGTTATCAGGAGATACTAAATAAGTGCAAACGGCATCAACGCCACTAGCCAGCAGGAAGATTGACTCACCGTTAATCTGTTATTGGGAGAATTGTTTCTACACCAGTGGATTTCCTACATTTTGCTACTGCTAGATTTTCCTCTCTCACCTGCCACCAATCCCACTGTGGGCAGATTGAGAGAATTCTACCCTACGAGTGCCCCCCCTGCCCAAAAATTCCAGTTGAATTTTTGAATCTTCCCTCAGGAGCCTGCAGCCAATGGGAATTCCCAATTGTTATTAATTCACCCTGGATGTGGTCAGTATTGTGAGCTGAGCTACGTCAAGCTTTGAAAACTAGCATCCAAATTGCCAAAAAACCTGATTTGCTCTGAACACAAAAGTGTGTTTTTAATTCTGTAACTATTTTGCTAAGAGAAAACAACCACAATCAAACAGAAACTTCTACGCATGTTCGCACTTCAACCGACAAATCTTTGGGGGCCCACACTCAACTCCCAAAATGATGCTTCAGAAGTCATTTCACAGCCACAGACATCCGATAATAAATGCACAATGGACTTCATTAACTTTCTTGCTGTTATGAGTTTAATCATTTTTGTAATATTCTCCATCTGTCCGACACTCAGAGTTCACCTCAAAGTGACTGATGATTACAGTAACTAGCTACTTTTGTCTACTGATTTAATTTCACATAACCTGGGGAATCGGCCAAGTTCTTCAATTTACTTTGTTTGAGCGCAAATCAGTTCAGCTCATATTAATTTTAATTAGAATACAAAGATTAGGCTCTAAGGGCTAGAAATTAATCTCAACCAGTGGCACAAAACAGATTGGATTGCCCACACAATACTGATATTTAATTCAATCGAGCATCAGACACTATGTATGATAGCCGATCGATTGACACTGCCAGTCAATACAAATCTCCACGCTTTGGAGTCCGATGCTCACTGAATTGAGAGACTTTTGAAGGTGCAACTCTCCATCGACCTAAAGATTGAACCATCAATCCAGGGTCTCCTTAGCATCCATTCAGTGTCTTGCATTTCTCATCACGTCCCCACAAGACGAGAGTCAATGTTGGTTTACTCCAGAGCATAACTTCACTATTTTGCTTTTGTTTAATTTTTGCTTTTTTGCTTTTTGCTCTGGTCACAATCTTGAAAAATGAATTTCTCGGAGTTCTAACAGACTGTAGCAGTTGATTGTTGTCCTTGAATACATTGCCATGTGTCAATTGACGAATTATTATTCCGTTAGTCTGTATCTTTTGATCTAAATTTCATATTTTAGGGCTTGTTTTGGAAATTAATCTAAAATTACTCTTCCTGTGGCCTCACAGATTACTACAGACACTTGAATGAAACCATTTCAGAAGATATGGTAGGTGAGGGTGATGGAAGCAATGGGGATGCGGGCATGTACAGTTGCGTGGTGGTTGGTAATGCTGCCTCACAGCACCAGGAACTCAGGTTAAATTCCGGTCTCGGGATAGCTGTGTGGAGTTTGCACTATGTCCCTGTATCTGCATGGGTTTCCTCCAGTTAAAGTCTATTTATCAGTCACAAGTAAGGTTTACATTAACAATGCACTGAAGTTACTGTGAAATTCTCCTAGTCACCACAGTTCGGGCCAATGCACCTAACAAGCACGCCTTTCAGAATGTGGGAGGAAACCCATGCAGACATGGGGAGAACATGCACACTCCACACAGACAGTGACCCAAGCCAGGAATCAAACCCAGGTCTCTGGACTGTGAAATAGCAGTGCTAATCATTGCGTTATCGTGCCGTGTACAGTCCAAAGATGGGTGGATTTGTTATACTAAATTGCCTCTTAACATCGAGGCATTAGAAGAGTAAATACATGGGGTTACAGGGATAGGGCCTGGGTGGGATTGTGGTCAGTACAGACTCGATGAACTGCATGATCTCCTTGTGCACGTTGATTCTCTGATTCTATGAAAATAGAGATCCTTTCCTGGAAAGAATGTAGTTTGTGAGCTCTTCTCCTTTCTTGTAAATTTCAGGCATATTCTACCAAATGTGATGTCAGGCTGATAAAAACATTCCTCCAATAATAAACAGATATGGTCTGAGAGTGGTATTATCACTAGATGGTTAATCCAGATACCGAGCTAAGGTTCTGGGGACCTGGGTTTGAATCCCACCATAGCAGAGAGTGAAATTTGAATTCAATAAAAGATATGTGGAATAACGAATTTACTGATGACCATGAAATCATTGTCGATTGTCAGGTAAAACCCATCTGGTCCTTTAGGGATGGAAATCTACCATCCTTACTGGTCAGACCTACATGTGACTCCAGAGCCACAGCAACGTGGTTGACTCTCAACCGCCCTCTGAAATGGCCTGACAAGCCAAAAAGGGCAACGAGGGATGGGAAATAAATGTTGGCCAGCCAGTGAAGCCCATGTCCTATGAATGAATACATTTTTAAAAATCAGATAAAAATTATACTGTTACTCAATGCTGTGTTCTAAGATCTGTCCTATGTGCAGAACACTGCAAATATCAGCAAAAACCTTTTCCACCCAAAAGGCCTCTGATGCGGGCCACCACCATTGTCAAGTTGGCTATAATCACTCTGTTTTTTCTCAGCAGAAGTTTCAAGATGACTCTCCCACACACTGTACACCTGATTGAGCTGGCCAGCCCTGTGCCCTCCACATCTCTGCCCCTACGAGCCCCACACAGCCTGATTACTGGTCGCCCATAGCAACTCTACAGTGCAGAAAGAGGCCATTCAGCCTATCGAGTCCACACCGACAGCAATCCCACCCAGGCCCTATCCCCGCATCACCACACATTTACCCCCAATCTCTCTAACCTACTCATCCCAGGACAGTAAGGGGCAATTTAGTTTGGCCAATCCACCTAAGCTGCACATCTTTGGACATCCAATAACCCCCCACCCCCTCACTAATCTCCCACCCTCACCTCCCCTTCCCCCCAATTCACCCACCCACAACCAGCAGCCCCAAACCTCCCTCACTCCAAAGTGCCAACCACCTCAGAAAGGCTGCCCCTGACCCTGATGGCCAGCCCCAATGGCTAGCCTCCCTTTTTTCCCCATTAATCCCAAATACAGAGTGGCAGCGGGCTCCCTGCCCCCACAGATCGCTCCAGAGACCACACCCAACAGTACCTCTTGGTACTGCCCCCATGCCTGGCGAGCAATGCTAAGATGTTCCCTGGATATTGGCATTTTGCTCCTTGGGCACTATGGGAGGGTCCAGGCTGCATTGATAGCCTGGCAATTCCTTGGGAACACATCTGCACACTAAGTTCTCTGAGGGTCCTCAATGGCACTCCCCCCTCACTCCTGCAAGGCTAGGTTGCCAGCTCCATGCTCATAGGAAGCTACAGCAATCCCTGCTAGAGTGAACTACTCCTGATGGGCAGAAAAACGAGCAGGCCTGGAGATTTCAGTCCCGAGCTCCTGAATAGGATTTAGATTATATTAAAATTATTTGCTGCATATATTAGGCATTTCTGGCATGGAGCTGATGGCACAGGGAGAAGTGCAGAGGCCTGGATGGCCAGCATGCATTGGCCAGTGCTAGAATCTCCTGGCCTGCTGTGCTAAATAAGCAGGACGTGGAGATGCTGGCATTGAACTGGGATAAACACAGTAAAAAGTCTCACAACACCAGGTTAAAGTCCAACAGGTTTATTTGGTAGCAAACACCTCTAGCTTTTGGAGTACTGCTCCTTCGTCAGGTGACTGGGGAGTTCACTCACATTGTCTGCACCTTTAAGACTTGATTAGCTGTAAAGACTCGCATTTTAGCCAGTATTCTGTAAACTGAATGTTTGTCTTTATATGCCCTGTTTGTGACCAGAGCTGCCCACTCACTTGAGGAAGGAGCAGCAAGCACTCTGAAAACTAGTGGTGTTTGCTACTAAATAAATCTGTTGGATTTTAGCTGATATTGTGAGATTTCTTACTAAATAAGCAACACAGTGGGATGAAAGAATAACCTCCCCCTGCCATCTATCTGCACTGTATATCTTCTGACCCCTAAAACATCACATTATGGATCCGTTGTGCCTTCACTTTCACATTAAAAATTCTACTTTAATTTTTGCTTTGGCTGCTAACTGTTTCTGACAAGTAGAATTCTTACTCTTCATCTGTCTAACTAGTTCACCATCAGAGATTCACTCCAATTCTTAATTTGTCACTCTCAGACAGTTCTCATTCTCTTACTCGCTCTCTGTCACTCTGTCTCCATGTCGCTCACCCTAACTCTGTCACCCACTCTCCAACTCTCACTCTGTTAGCCTCACACCAGGGTGGCGGGTGATTCTCCCAGCCCACTGCATTTCTCCAGCCCAACAATGGACTGGGAGACACCAGTGGAGACTGTTTAGTGAGTTCCCTGCTGGGCGCCACATCCCCCACACAGCTGGGGAGGGGGGATGTGCGGTGTGGTGCTAAGTACCTTAGAGTAATCAGCAAGCACTGGAACTTGCCACTGAGCTGATTTCCATATTTAAATCCACATTTCAATACCATTAGCAGGCCTGCTAATCTTTGGGCCCACTAACATCTCCCCTCACACCCCACCCCACACTCCCCTCACCCTCCACCTCTTCCTCCATGAGGAGTGGTTCCCTTCAGCAAGATTTACAACAGTTCTCCACTAATAGGGAACTGGTGGCCAACCTGGCTGGACAGAAGGGAGGCCATTGAAATCCCTTCGGGAGGTTAGGGGAAGGGTGGGAGGTGGTCCCCTGGCAGTACACAACGGGCATCTTGACTCTGTCTACAAGGCATTGGGCTGGGCTGCAGGGGACAGAACCAGAGAGGGCAATCAGTGGACCTGGCAATGTCCCTTGCCACTCTGCACTGGGATGAGTGGCAGAGGGAGGGAAGGGGGTTCTTGGGGCTGGCCATCCAGGTGGGGCGGTGTTGTGGGGTCAGGCTCGCTGGGTGGAGAGTTCAGATCGAGACTACTGCTGGGGCTGGTGGGTGAGGTTGGGAAGATTGGGGCAGGCTGGTGGTGGAGGTGAGGAGCAGGCTGGTGGTGGTGATGGGAGGGCAAGCTGGTGGTGGTGGTGAGAAGGCAGGTTGGTGGTGTTTGGGGCCTGGAGAGTTCTGGGAGGCCTGCAATCGGTGGGGGCATGAGTGAGAGGGACTCGCAGCCTGTCACTGGCGCACCGCCTCTCGCAGCCTGTCACTGGCGCACCGCCTCTCGCAGCCTGTCACTGGCGCACCGCCTCTCGCAGCCTGTCACTGGCGCACCACCTCTCGCAGCCTGTCACTGGCGCACCGCCTCTCGCAGCCTGTCACTGGCGCACCACCTCTCGCAGCCTGTCACTGGCGCACCACCTCTCGCAGCCTGTCACTGGCGCACCACCTCTCGCAGCCTGTCACTGGCGCACCACTTCTCACAGTCTAATTCTTTCATCCAATCTTTACACCAACTGTTTAAATCTCACTCCTTCACAAAGTGGATCATTATTATTCACTACATTCCTCATTTTAAGGTACATCATTTCCTGCTCCTTCTCTCTGAATCTCCTCGGCTTCATTTGTCTCAGTATTTTTTCAGTCCAACCTGCCCACACCAACTCTTAGATTACTCATTTGCGCGATGATCTGTAATCTCTGTCTGCTGACAATATGCCATCTCTCCCTCTACCGCTCATTCATGAGCATCTTCACCCGAAGTTATACATAGGAATTACATCAGTGCGAGCCTGCTATTGACATTCTGACACTTTGGGATGAATCATTCGTGGTGATTTCCATTTCCACTACCTGACTGGCAGTCTGATGGGACAGATCACTTTCCAGTGAAAAAAACCGCCTGCCTTTTACCACCTCTCATTTCAATGAAAAGATAATCCATCAGTTTCTCAGAAGAATACGCAATTCCCCATACCCTGGTGATGAAGAAAAAAGTCTACCTCATCATTTTACAGTTTATTCAGGAGAAAGAAGCAATTTCAGCATGATGCTGCTTAATTCAAATAGTTTATCTCTAGTCTCTTCTTTGTCCTTTGGGTAATATCCCATTTGGTCCTGATTGTTGTAAGGCAATAATTTCTAATAACCATTTTTGTCCTGATTTCCTTAATGAACACAACACTGGCCCACGGCAGTTGTAATTCGGGGTCTCTGGTTAAAAGTGAACAAGACTGCTCAATTGAGATTATTGACGGATTTAGCTTGAAAACGAGCAATTGATTTCTGCTGCGATCAAATTCAACATGCTGTAAATGAAGATATTAGAAACAATTTGTTTGTTCTTGTCTGGGGTTTGACCTTACACCTTTGTAATTTTAGTCTGTCGTGCAGGATCAAGCGATACGGTGGGGGTGGGGGGCGTGGAATCCGGGTATTAATTTGATAGTCAGCCATGGTCATAATGAATGGTGGAGCAAGCCTGAAGGGCCGAGTGGCCTCTTCCTGCTTCGAGTTTCTATGTTATTTCTAACTAATTTACCCACATCAGCTGTTCTATTGTTTATTTGATTTGATTTATTATTGTCTCATGTATTACACAGCTCACATTCCATCTTACTGAGGACCCCTCAGGAGGATATCAGCAAACCCTGATCTCCATTTTTATCTTCTTAATTCTATTTAACAAAACAATATGTTTATTTGTGTTCTCATTCTTAGTTTTACTCTGAACATCATTATTAACATCGTCATTGAATTCTATCAGCTGAGCATTGTGTTCACAAGTGAAGGCCAATACAAAGTATTTACTCAGTATTTTTGTCAATATGAGTAATTTCTCTTGACCATCCTTCAATGGCCGAGTCCAGGTTTTGACAGTCCCCTGACTCCTGACATAACTGAACAAGCTTTTCCCATTACATCTGCAATTGTCAATGATCCTCTTTTCCATTATCCCTTTAGCTGATCTAATAACAGACTTAGTTTTCTTCTACTGTTGCTTGTATTTAACTGTTAGTTACTCGGTCCTTAATACTACAAGGTCATACCTTCACTAAAGATTTGCTATTATATGTCTAGTCCAGTGCATGATGAACATAGGGCCTGGAGATTACTGTGTTATCACTTAAATACCCAAGACATTCGCATCAGATTTCTCTCTGGTATTTCCAAGTTGTTGTACCCAAGCCTAGGGCTTTTATTTGCAAACTCACCAAAAGTAAATGAAATTGCTGGTCCTTAAATAATACCAATTGGAAAATTTGAATTCTACTATCTACTGAACATCCAGCAGTAACTTTATAAATTTCTCAAAGAAACTAATCTGGTCATTCACCGGAATTCTATCACTTCGCCCGACACAGAATCAGAGCAGGTGAGGGGCGATGTTATGGACCCTGTGTATGGCTGCTTCAATGAAAAACTTCATTTTTAAGATAATTCTGCTTATGTAACTCTATGCTACGCTTTTAAAGTTAACTTGATCATACTTTAAACTCAGCAGGCATGCTGGGGTTAGCTGAAAAATTGACTGCATTTTTTTGAAAGTACAACGCTAGCAGAGACAACTTTCTCATAAGCCAAAACAAAACTTTCATGGCCACAGCTATAAATTGTTTATGAATGTTAGACACACAAATTGTACCAAGCAATTTTAACATGAGATAATAGAAAAATTACAATTCTATATGCAAGGTTTGGGTCAAGTCTGTGCCTTTGCTGATGTCTATTTCTGGCTCAATTTTTTCACTCTCTGTAATCAGTTAATTTTAAATTTTACTTCATAAAAGAAACTTAACATACCAGTACTGTCGCTGCCTATTCTGAGGAATGAATGGACACTACAGGTGGACAACAGAAATGTCCACTGACCTCGGGTGGGATTTTCCAGTCTTGCTCGAGCATGGCTGTAAAATCCCACCCCTTGGTATTTCATTCTTAAACCAAGCTACTTCAATTGTTCACATTCAATGGATAGTTATAAATGAAATTACAAGGTGAACAGTGGTTTTGACAACCTTACATTCCTTATGTATCATTTCCCGAAATGTAAAGTGATAACAAATTTATTCTTTGTCCCAAAGATCAGTTTATTTCTCCCCACACTTCCTGAGAAATTCCCAGGATGCACATTAACCTTCAATGTTGCAGGGTTATTTGTTATGCACATATTGAGACATCAGGGCTTATTATAGGCTCCACTGAAATATCAGCCATCATGTTGACAAGGTTTAAAAGTATCTTTGTCAGTCTCTCTTGTGGAAATAGATACAAATAAGTCCTTTAATGGCTTGCTCATTTCCTGGTCTGTAACATTTAGCCTGCAAGATATCATTTCTCAGATAGAAAATGAAACAGCAATTTGACTATTATAAATAATACAGAAGATTTATTTACATGCTTCCCTCAATACCTCTTCCCACCCATTTTCAACCTAAGTTTTCACAAATGCTAGAAAGGTTATTTCTTTATGGAGATGTGATGTTAACTCAGGATTTGCTGGGATAATAATAATAATAATGAATTTGAGGAAAATTGTTAATTTCTGGCAGGGAAAAGGGGAATACCCAGATGTTGCAAATCACACCAAATTGTGAGACAATTTGACTCTCTAATTCACCCTAATTCCTTCTCAATCATTTACTATGTCTCTTTCCTTATCCTTAAATGTCATCCTCTTCAGAGATAAATTACTTGTCCCTGCTACATGTTAAAGTGTCAGTAAAGATAAAAAAAATGAAAATGTTGCCTCATGGTGGGTTAATTAACCAGTTAGTGAAACTTGATTAGATATCTGTTGCTTGCTTATAGTTTAGAATGGAAGAAAGGGAAAATCCCCCAAATGATTTTGTTGCTGTTGCTCTACTATGGTAGAATTCTCAGATGGTAAGAGCAAATCAGATTTGTTGTCAACTTCCTTTTCAAAAACAACATTGTTGGTAAGTATTAGGTTGTTGCATGGGCTGCGTTTCTCTGGGATATATGGCTAATGGTCTTTAATCCTTTGATATTTAATGGCATTCTTCAATGACTGTACCAACCTTACTGCCAATCCAATAGTGGAAGAATGATAATGTGCAGTTCTGATGTGCTGTTTGCCATGGTTTCTGAGAAAATCCACAAATTCCCTTGATGCGGATTAAATTCAGTTATCGCTAACTAATTGCTCCATATTGGCCAACTGTTCAAATATTTTGTCTAATCATTTGATTGACTTCATTATCATGATTTTGGGCACTTGGAATGCGTGTCCATTAGGATGAGAAACATATATCCCTCGATTGGTCCCACAAAGTCAATACGAACTCTTTGCCAAGGTTGTCTTGGTCAATCTTATGATGAAGGAATTGAAGAAATTCAGCATTTTATTTCCTAGCACAGGACTGACACTGTCCTACTCTTTCTTCAATTTGAGAGTCTAGTCCTGGCTACCAGAAATAATTCTTTGCGAGTTCTTTCATACGTATGACTACTCCGTATCTTTCATGAAAGTTGATCCAGTATATGACTCCTCATAAACTGAGGAATGATCATTTGATCCCCATAACAGTAGTCTGTTTTAATTTTAGTTCCCCTATTCAACTTGACTTGAATTCTCAATTCACTTCTGTTTAATCCAGTGGTTTTCTTTTCAAGATCATGCCCATGACCTTTCTCATCACCGGATCTGACCTGATGCATCTCTGCACTCGAGAGACTGCAAGAGGTACACAATCAATATGGGGAAAGTATAAGATATTCACATGTAAGGTATTCATATAGATCTCCCGTGATTCGACTTTGTCAGATATGATAGGGCATTGGCCTTTGCCTATTGACCAGGTATTCAGAAAGTAGCATCTCGAACCTGTGTACTCTATTTGAATAGAGGGGGCTATGATAGGATGAGAGCGGAATTGGCAAATGTAGATTGGGGATGCAGATTGTTGGTAGGGCAGCTGAGAACAGTGGAGGATTTTTAAGAAGATTTTTTTCGGTACTCAGCAGAAACTGGTAAAGAAGGACTGTAGGAGAAGGGAAAATCAACCGTGGTTGTCGAAGGAAATAAAGGAGAATATTAAATTAAAAGCTGATGCATTCAGAGTGGCTAAAAGTAGTGGGCAATTAGAAGATTGGAAGAGTTTTAAGCAATAACAAAGGATGACTAAAGAAGGTGATAAAGAAAGGAAAGATAGAGTATGAGGCTAAACTAGCGCTAAATATAAAAAAAAAGTAAAAGTTTTTACAAATATATAAAGACAGGCTAGAGTGAATGTTGGTCCCTCGGAGGACGAGGGGGGGAAATTTAGCGGTGGATGATGAGGAAATGGCTGAGGCTTTATCCTTTCGAGGAAGGATATATTTGCTTTGGAGGGGATGCAGAGAAGGTTTACTAGGCTGATAGCAGAGATGAGGGTGTTCGATTATGAGGAGAGACTGAAAAGGCTAGGTTTGGAGTTTAGAAGGCTGAGAGGTGATCTTATAGAGACGTACAAGATAATGAAGGGGATGAATAGAGTAAAGGTTGAGAGACTCTTCCCACTTAACAAAGATATCAGAACTAGAAGGCACAGCCTCAAGATTAGTTGGGGGAGGGGGGGGCGGGGCGGGGGAAGCGGTTCAGACTGGAGTTGCGGAGGGGTTTCTTCACACAGAGGGTGGTGAATCGTTGGAATTCTCTGCCTGATGAGGTGGTGGAGGCTTCCTCACTGAATATGTTCAAGTCAAGAGTGGATAGGTTTTTAATTGACAAAGGCATTAAGGGTTACGGGGAGAAAGCGGGAAAGTGGTACTGAACTACTACAGATCAGCCATAATTTTATTGAATGGTGAGGCAGGCTTGAGGGGCTGTATGGCCTACTCCTGCTCCTATTTCTTATGTTCTTATGTTCTTAAACAAGTTTTTTTGTGTTGGTCTTCACAGAGGAAGACACAAATGGTTTGCCGGATATTAAAGATAGAAGGATGGTAGAAGATGAGGTCCTTGATGCAATTACAGTCATTAGAGAGATAGTGCTTGATAGACCAACAAGGCTGAAGATAGATAAGTCCCCGGGACCGGATGGAATGCATCCCAGGGTTCTGAAAGAAATGGCAGAGGTGATAGCGGATGGCTTAGTAATTATTTATCAAAATTCGCTGGACTCCAGTGAAGTGCTGGAAGATTGGAAAACGGCTAATGATAGCCACTGTTTAACAAAGGTAGCAGGCAAAAGGCAGGGAATTATAGGCCAATTATTTTAATGTACGTAGTTGGAAAAATGCTTGAATCCATCATCAAAGCAGAAATAACGAGGCACCGAGAAAAGAACAGTTTGATCAAGCACGGATTTGTTAAGCAAAAATCGTGTTTGACAAATTTATTGGATTTCTATGAGGATGTGACTAGTGCGGTAGATAGAGGAGAACCAGTGGATGTGGTATTTTTAGATTTCCAGAAGGCATTTGATAAGGTGCCTCACAAATCGTTGCTGCAAATGGTTAAGGTACAAGGAGTTGGGGATAAGGTGTTAGCATGGATAGAGGATTGATTGTCTAATAAGAAGCAGAGAGTAGGAGTCATTAGGTGCTATTCTGATTGGCAGCTGGTGACTAGTGGAGTGCCCCAGGGATCGGTGCTGGGGCCTTAACTGTTTATCATATACATAAATGATCTGGAGGAAGGGGCTGAGTGTAGGGTAACAAAATTTGCTGATGGCATGAAGATGAGTGGAAAAGCAAATTGCGTGGAGGGTGTGGGAAGTCCGAAGAGAGATCTGGATAGGTTGAGTGAGTCAGCGAGGACCTGGCAGGTGAAGTATAATGTTAGCAAGTGTGAGGTTATCCACTTTGCTAGAAATAATAGTAGGAGGGGTTATTATTTAAAAAGTGAAAAGCTGCAGCATGCTACGGTGCAGAGGAACCTGGGGGTCCTTGTGCACAAATCGTAAAAACCCAGTCTGCAGGTGCAGCACGTGATCAAGAAGGCAAATGGGATGTTGGCAAAGGGGATAGAATATAAAAGTAGGGAGGTCTTGCTGCAACTGTATAGGATGCTGGTGAGGCTGCAGCTGGAGTACTGTGTGCAGTTTTAGTCGCTGCATTTGTGGAAGGATATATTGGCCTTGGAGGGACTGCAGAAATGTTCACTAGGCTGATACCAGAGATGAGGGGGTTAGCGTATGAGAAGAGATTGAGTAAACTAGGTTTGTACTTGTTAGAGTTTAGAAGGTTTGAGGGGGGATCTATAGAGACATAAGATAATGAAGGGGATGGATAGGGTAGAGGTAGAGAGATTTGTCCCGCTTGGAAAGGATAGCAGTATTAGAGGGCACAGCCTCAAAATAAGGGAGGGCGGGTGGAGGTTCCCTCCTCAGAGTGGAGGAGGAACTTCTTCACTCAAAGAGTGGTGAATCTTTGGAATTCTCTGCTAGTTGAAATGGTGGAGGTATTTGCTGAATATATTTAAGTCACAGGTAGATGGGTTTCTAATAAGCAAGGGAATTAAGGGTGATGGGGATAAAGCAGGAATGTGGAACTGATCCACTTCAGATCAGCCATGATCTTATTGAATGATGGGGCAGGCTCAAGGGGCTAGATGGCCTACTCCTGCTCCTATTTCTTATGCTCTTATATTCTTAGATCTTCTGTATTTAATCTCATAATTATGAGCTGATAAGATGAGGGACCATCTCTGCAAATGACTCACAGTTAGAGACAGTATTTCTTTGTATGGACTAAAGATGGTTGTTAAAGAACTGCGGCCTGTTAACAAGGCAAAATGCCCATATAGTAACGATGAAATCTCCAGACTCCAAAAACTATACTCAGGGCTTCCTTTTCCAATTGAGCTTCATTTTGTTCAGCAATTGGCAATGTTTTCAAAGTGAAAGTTATTGGACTTTCATCTCCATTTGACAATCCATAAGAGACAACTATACCCACCCCACAGGGCGATGCATCATGTGATTTGTGTTTTTAAGTTAGGGTCAAAATGAACTAAGACTTTGTTAGCATATTTTTAACTTCATTGTATGCCTTTTGCAGTCTTTTGTCCAAGTCTATTATTGGTTCACACATAATACTGTATGGAACGGTTTCAATATGGTTGTGAGATTCAGGGTAAATTTTCCATAGTAATTGATGAGCCCCAGAAAAATCTCAGTTTTAAAATACTCTGTGGTCTCAGTGCATTTGTAATCATTGTCATTTTCTTTGAATTCTGATGGAGTCAATCCTTACCAATTATGTGGGCAAAAAAGCTCATTGATTATTTGAAATAAATCATCTTTTTCTTTCTTCTCCCAAAGACTGTGCTTCTCTAGACATTCCATGTTCTTTCTCACCTTTGCCCATGATTAAAATGTCATGCAAATAATACTGGACACTTAAGGCCATTTTGGATTTGATCCATTGATTTTTGGAATAAAGCTGGCACAGATGTTATTCTGAACAGTCGGTGTTTATACCAGAACAATCCTTGATGAGTAACAATGGTTAACAGTGGTTGACACTCAGTTGTCACCTTCATTTGGAGGTATGCTTGAGACAAGGCAATCTTATCAAACTGCTGACCCCCTCAGACAATCCAAAGAATTATTAGTTACTAAGTTATTAATAAGGATTACTTGTTGACACAGCACTGGATTTGTCGTCATTTTGAAGTCACGCAAATTCTTATAGATTCATCTAGTATAGTGGCAGAGACAACTGGAGTTGCCCAATTTTTCATCATTATGGACTCTATCACTCTAGCTTTGATTAATTGTTCAAGTTCCATTTCATCTCTGGCTTGATAGCATAAGGCACAGTTCTTGTCTTTAATTGGATTTTGGGTGGCTTTCAGATTTTATCTTTAAATCATGCCTCAACCCTGATCAATTTCCCTAAAGTATTTTCAGATACCTTCTTGTAATTTTCTAAGAGTTTCTGTAATGTGCTCTTTCCATCTTGCCAAACTACTTGGTTTGATTTTGTTTAACCACACTCTTCAGAAAAGTGCAGGAAAACTTCCTTTCAATACTTGTGATGCCAATGTTTCCGACTGACGCTTTGTTCAACTTGCACCATGATCTAACCCTTCACTGGAACCATCTCTTTCATGTAAATTCTCAGGATTATATCCAAAGGCTTTGGTGTTTGAACATTTGTCAGTAGGAATTTTCAGAAATAAGAATTACAGTAGCTTCCATATCTACTTCCATTTTAATTTTGTTCCCATTCAATTTCAGATAGACCCACAATCTCTGTGTGTCATCTTGCATCAATAATACACTGAGTTTGAGTTCTTCGATCTCCATAGACATCGTGTCTTCCTGGGAATTTCCACTGTCTTTCATTATTCAATAAGCTTTTTTTTAAATATAGATTTGGGTGCATTCTTGCATTCATCTATTTTGAGGTTTGGGAATTCTCTCTGGTCCTATACGCCTTTGTTATGTGACTTTTCTTGCCACAATGATGATATTTGTTTCCTCAATACCAACACTCCTAGGGAGAATGCCCCATCTGGACACACATATTATGCTTGTATGTTGAGAGATTTTCTTTTCTCAGAATTCATCTTACAAATTTTGACACCAGGAAACTTTTTAAGGGTCGGTCCAAACTCACAACTCTTTGCTAGTTTCCACAGTATGGCTACAAATTGTGGAAGATTTTTACCCTCTTCTTGGCTCCATCAGTGAAATCCTTCCGCAATGATTAACTATTTGGGGAGAAGGTATCTCATGTTCCACATTCTCATTGAATGGTTCCATAGCACAACCTTTTTCCACCATCACAGTTACCATGCACCTAACCAGCACATCTTTCAGACTGTGGGAGGAAACCTGAGCATCCAGAGAAAATGCATGCAGACACAAGGAGAATGTCTGTGCGGAGTCTGCACAATCACCTAAACTGGGAATTGAACCTGGGTCCCTGGTGCTGTGGGGTAGCAGTGCTAAGCACTATGCTACCATACCACCTTAGCAAATCTGACCAATGGCCAGATTTACCACACTTCAATTGATGATGGAATCATCTCTTGAAAATCAATCCTTGATTCAGGGCCCAGGTTCGAACAGTTTCTCTATTTTACTGGAAAACAATTTATCATCATCAATTTTACATTTTATTGTTGGGTATTGAAATGGTCAGCTCAATTTAACAGCAAAGATAAAAGGATGAGACATTGATGCACAATGAGCTACTTAACCAGTTAGTGGAGCTTTATTACATAAATGTTGGTTGCTTACAATCCAGGATGGGAGAGAGGGAAAATCTCCCAAATGCCTCTGATAATGTCACCATGTAATCATTACACATTACACACAGATGTAATGTAACACATTTCACACAGATGCATTCATTTACAATACATAACAGTCTCTTCATTCACTAAGGTCCCAGATGCTCCCTCAACCTCACTGCACCATTATCAGTTTCCCAGAAATTTGACATGCAAAAGTAATAGGATTAGAAGGGTATGGAAAAAAAAAATCAGCACAATTCACTTGTCACAAGATGCCCAGATCCAGCAAATTCATTGCTTTACTTGAATTTACTTCCTTCCACAAAGTGCATCCTGCCTTTCTATCAATGTACAATATGAAGGAAACATTTAGATTGAAGTATTCTTGATTCATCACAACATTCCCCAGGCAATGGGCCAATGCTGGTAGATGGTATCAGGTAGGAGTGCAGGTGTTTCTTATGTGTCAGTGCAGACTCGATGGGCTGAAAACGTTTTCTGTGCTGTATGATTCTATGACTCTATACTTGCTTGCACGCTGCAAATTACAGTGAAGGGGCTAGTTTTTACTATCATCAATTAACAAAACACACCCTCTGACAATTAAACTTGGCATTGCCTCTTTAATGTTGGTGATATTTTGTTTTGCCAGTTATTGTAAATAAATGCCAGTGGCCACTACGGAGAATCTGGTATCCGTGGGAACAAGGCAAAGCTACCAGTCATCTGTTCAATCAGATTGAAGCACTTCTGACTAAACCAGAAAGGATGAATTATCTTTCTGAATTCAATGTTAATTCATTTAGGAAATGAAATAGGGAGGGAGAGACGGATTGGATCAGGAGAGAGCAATAAAAGAGGCAGAGAGTAAAATAAGAAAAAATATTTAGATTTTGTAAAGTCTCCAACAACACTTAGAAGCTGAAGGAATATGACTCCACACTTGTAAAAGTTAATTTTGAGGGACAAAAAGAAAAGAATTGCTTAGCAGCAATTAAAATTTATTTCACCATTAATACTTAGACTATAAAGGGACAACCTCAAAATTCCTGGGTGAGCTGAAATCTTATCCACTGGGTAACTAAAGGGACTTCATGCTGTTCAATATATTTGAATGATAAATCAGAGAGCAGGAAGCAAATTACAGAGAGGTGCTTTCCAGTTTAACCCTGTATCTGCCCATCACCTGGAGCTGTGCTTTATAAATAATGATGAACAATGTGTCAGTGGCAACATTATCGTGACAGTAAATTCTGCCTAAAAGCGAAGCCATGATAAATATATAAAATCAATCCATCAATAAATGTGATGTTGACAGAGAGATACTCTTAGTAACAGTCTAAGACGGTTGTTTATTAAGCTATCTTCACTCCATGGTTTAAAATATGACCATCAATATATCAAATTTTTTCAGAAAAGTGTGTTTTTATGTCCAATAAATTACGGATGAACAATTTTGCAATCTGATTCTCAAAGACAGAAACAGGAATTGAAGGTAATAGAGGAAAAATCTAACCCTAGTTAAACCTGTGTACGTGAATAGCACCTTACTATAAAAAAAAGAGGTATTCAATAACTTTGTGTTAAACTATTACATATTGCATTCAATCTTCTTAATGGCAATACCATTAAAAACTTAAAACATCAGAGCATGGGACATTTGATCTGATTTATTGTTGTCACATGTATTACGATACAATGAAAAATATAGTTTCTTGCGCGTTATACAGACAAAATATGCTGTTCATCGAGTACATAAGAAAGAAGGAAAGGACAGGGTGCAGAATGTAGTTTTGTCATTATTGATAGGGTGTACAGAAAGATCAGTTTAATATATGATGAGTCCATTCAAAAGTCTGATGGCAGCAGGGAAGAAGTTGTTCTTGAGTCGGTTGACACACGTTCTCAGTATTTTGCATCTTTTTCCCAATGAAAGAAGATGGAAGAGAATATGTCTGGGATATGTATAGTCCTTGATTATGCTGATTGTTTTCCTGAGGCAGTGGGAAATGTAAATGGAGTCAATAGATGGGAGGCTGGATTGCATGATGGACTGGGATACCTTCACAACCCTTAGTAGTTTCTCGCGGCCTTGGCCAAAGCAGAAGTTATGCCAAGCAGTGACACATCTGGAAAGGATGGAATCTATCTGTAAAAATTAGTGAGAGTCATAGTGGACTTGCCAAATTTCCTTAGCCTGGAGAAACTAGAGGCGTTGGTGGGGCTTTCTTAACTATAGCGTCCGCATGGAGGGACATGTTCAGAACTCACAGAAACTTTCAATAATGTGAGGTAGTTTTAAAAGAATGTAACCTCATGATCACAGCGCATCAATCAGTTACATGTAGAATCCACTGGAGGGCAACAGCGATTTAATTTTCTGTTCAGGAATGGTTTCAGAATTTTTAAATTGTCAAAAAATCTGCATAATTCTTTGACAAACATATAATAAATGCACAGTCAGCAAGACAAAGATGAAGCATCTGTCTTGCTCTGTGTCACTTTCTGTGGCATCTGAAAGTACAGATGGCATTAAAATATATCACGCAAATTAATTTACTGACATTTCAGGGTCTGTTGTGATCTGTAAGTTAAACTGCAATTTCAGTGACTCAAACATTCAACTGTTCCACTGACGAGGAAAGGAGATAAATCATTGCCTGGCTGCGTGTCTCCTTTGGGATTTCATTTGTTTCATTAAGCGTTACCTCAATGATTTCCCAAATTAGAAATGACTAATCTGGAGCCTGCCGAGCTCAACAGTCTCATTCAGAAAGAAACAACTCCAAAACAGAATACTGCAGTCGAGAGGCTGTGATACTTTTTATCTTTATCCCTTCCTCATCCATTCTCCGAGATGTTAAGTTTACTGGCAGGGCCATTGAAAAGTAGCATGACGACTAACTATTGACTATGTAGCGGCACAGTAGTTAACGCTGCTGCCTCAAAGCACCAGAGACCCAGATTCAATTCCTGGCTTGGGTCAATATCTATGTGGATTCTGCACATTCTCTCTGGGTGCTCCAGTTTCCTCCCAAAGATGTGCGGGTTAGGTGGATTGGTCGTATTGAATTGACCCTTAATTTGAGGGGGACTAGCTCGGGTAAATAAATAGGGAATAAGCCCTGGATGGGATTGTGGTTAGTGCAGACTTAATGGGCTGAATGGCCTCCTTCTGCATTATGGGATTATTCAATTCCATGTTGGAGAAAATAAATGATGTAAAAAAGGAAGGGGATTTAATGTCTATTTGAAGGCATTTACACATCATGTAGAAAAGGAAGGGGATTTAATGTTTGTTTAAAAGCATTTACACATCATTCTCACCTGCTGCTGTGTCAAGCCATCAAGAAAGTATTTAATGTTGGTAGCCTCAGGCACATTGCGTGTTTTACCGATTCACAGTCCCAAGCCAATATGATGAGGCTGTGATAAACACAGCACTCAGATCTCTGTGTAACGCCAGATTGGTTTTTCAGCATTCGGAAATCCAATGATCTTTACGATCACAAGATAGTGTAAATCTACAGCCAATGGAATATTTTTGAAATCAAGTTTCAGTTGTAACGCAGAAAATGTACTGGGTAATTTGCATACCGTAAGCTCCCTCACAACGATCGGATTTGGGATAAATACTAATTGGAACACTGGGTAAAACTCCGACTTCCAAAACGGTGCCAAGAAATACTCCAGACCCACCTCAGAGAGTCGATAGGCCTCAGTTTTATATTTTAGCTGAAAGCGCGTGTGACAGTGCAGCACCCCCTCACTACTGTATCGGAGGGTCAGACTAAATTGTGTTCTCAAGTCCAGGAGCAGGACTTCCTGGGCCTGATTTTACTATCAATTTGTGCTCGTTTACGGGCATTAAAACTTGGTAGAGTTGAATTTGAGGTGAGTAGCGCGATCTGCGACTGCCTCCCATTCCCCCTTTACCAACGGCCTAAAATGGCCATCTTTGGCACCGTGCCCAAAGCGGGTGTGACATCAATTTAAATGCCTTTGGACTGGACACCCAAACTTATCTGCATTTTACCTTTACCATTGTGTTCATCCGTCCAAATTTGACACAAAACAGATGTGGTCCGCAAAGATCCAATTTGAGTGCGGCAGTTTCTGAGGGGAGAAGTTCTAGTGGCTCACTGACTCAAGCTGGTGGTGGGGCCAGGGGGAGGGGGGGAGGGTGCAGAGGCAGGTCAGATGGCTCTCTAATGGGGCGGGGAGAGAGGAGGCCAGATTACTCTCTGGTCTGGGGAGAGGGAGGCAGGTCAGGTGGCTCTCTGGTGCAGAGGAGGTGGCAGGTGACTCTCTGGAAGGTGGGAGGGATGTGGGTCAGATGGCCCTCTGGTGGGGGTGGGTCGGAGGGGGGTGTCTGCTGCATGCGATCAGTGGGGGAGAAGAGGTAGGGGCTACAATCAGTCTGGATAGCAGGATGGGGGAAGGATAAGGAGGTCTGTTATGTTGTGGGGGTGGGGCAATGTCTATGGGGGCCGAGGGGAGGCATTATTGGGCCTGGGAGCAATGTGGCAGGGGAGCGTTTTTCTATTTCTTTTACTGCACATGAGCAGCTGAAATCTCCAATCGGAGCTGCAGCATTCCCGGATGATAAGTCCCGTCCACAGGCTTCAACAGCACAATTCAGAATCGCTGCTTTATTTTTAGGCAGAGTGCAAATGGGGGCGCTGGAGAACGGTTCTAAAAGTCGGATCTGAAACACTCTCAGATTCAGCACTCGAATCAAAGTGGTCAAATAAGGCCCTCTGACTCAGCGCAGAAAGTGCTGCCAACTGAGGTCAAACTGATTGTCAGAATCTGAATCTTGTCTGTGTCTCTCTATGAGGGACGGTATGTAACATCAAAGTCAATCTGCAACAATCAAAAAGGATACGTTTCTCTCTTGAAACATTGATTAACTGCAGGTAAACCTCTTCACCAAGAGGAGAATGCAAAGTATTGCAGCTATAGATAATAAGGCTGGAATTTCACACTCCATCCCTGACAGGTTTAGAGATGATTTTGAAAAAAGTTTAATCTCAGGCAGGAGGGAGGTGTGGGGGGTGTGGTGTGGGGGGGCGTGTCCAATGAGAGCGGTCTTCTGATGGGGCATGCCCTCCCATTAGGCCCTGATCTGGTCCCTGGCATCACCTCCTTCTCAATCTCCCAGGCCTTCCATACATATCACACATTGAGGATTTACTGATGGCTATGAAACCATTGCCAGTTGCAGAAAGACCCTTCTGGCTCATTAATGTTCTTCAAGGAAGGAAATCTTTTGTCCTTACATGGCCTAGCCAGAGCCTCAGCCATGTGGTTAATTCTCAGTTCCCTTCCAAGGACACGCAATAAATGCTGGCCAACCAGTGAAGCCCATGTCCAATGAATGAATGAAAAAAGTCACCCTTGCCCCTGGCCCGCCATGATCCTTTCCTCCAGTTCAAAGCTCCAGGCAGCTAGCTGCAGTAACTCTTTTGGCCACTGTAACACTGTTCCTGAATCACTGCAGTGCTGATCAACGATGGGCAGCAGTCCCATTTTCAGCCAATTCTTGTTCGAGGGTGAAATAGCATTGGTCCCACTGCAGCCAGTGATGATACATTCCCTGCTGACTCCTTGTACAGCAGGGAGTGAACCGTCACCATCCTAAAAATTCAGGCTGAAGTTATTAAAGCATCCTAAGAGTAAAAACTATCATTCTCCTATGAAATATGGGGCAAAAACAGAATTCATCTGTTCGACAAAAGTTTAAAAGTTTATAAACATGCCTTTGTATAATTGTATGTTCAAGAATAACAACATCCTGTGGCATATCCTGTAACACAAGGCAGTTCTGAAAAGAAAATCACCTCACCCAGACAACTTGTAAGATGCTACAATTTAACATTGGATAACCTTAGGCATGACCTTAAACAATTTTTGGAAATTGGGTGTTGCAAGGATGTGATCACTGTCTATGTTTCTCAGTGTTCCATTTGATTGAATAATGTTGGCAAAAAACAAAGGATGTTGTCTGAGTGCTCAACTTGCATCCTGCTCCTTTAGCTCTTTTTGGATAAAATATTGGAACTACACAGTAAAATATCCAGATTTGTTGGATTCACTCAAGCTTCTCTCGAGGTAAAGATACTTGTTAATATGTAGTGAAGGTAGTTAGCCCCATAACTGGGATTGAGGCATCCTGCTGACATGGTAGTTTTCTTCCCACAGATTTAAATTAAATACTACTTTAAATATTGTCGGATGTCTTAAATTTATCTCTATAATATTAATAAGATCTGGATTTTCCCAAAAAAACATACTTTTTGTAAAACTGTCAATTTTGCAATTGAATTATCAACAAAAGTGAATTTCATGTTTAGCTTTTTAATAAGCATTTAAACAATTGAGAAAACATATTATTCCCACATCATCTTCTGTATTCAAACTTGAACTCTTCAGTGGGGAGCGACATTGTTGAGGAGAGATACCCTACCATTATAATATCCAGGTTGGTATAGTCTGGCTAAAACTGGTTAAAAAGACTATCTGGAGGATGGTAATATTCTTTGTTGGTTTCTCTCCTCTGCAATGGAGTTATATCTGTTCATCAGACTCACTTAAGTGTCTGTGAGGCCTGCCTTTTTCAACCTTAAATGAGAGTGATAAACTGAGACGTATGCCTGATCAAGAATAGTTTCAAAAAGGAGCTACATTTCTAGACCACTTGAGAATAGTTTGACTGTTTGAGCAGGCTCATGTATTTCTTAGGACCAAGTTAATCAAGCTAATTACTCGAGTGATAGTTGTAATTAGCACTGCTCACTGCGCAGTTATCTGTCTACATTTAGAGCCTATGACCTTTGTAATTGCTACATCAGTTGTGTCAGCATCATAGGCTAACATCCATATTCCACCGACATTTATGGATGTGGTTAACAATGTGGTAATGGCCAGGTAATCTGTTTTTTTCTAATGTTAATTGAGAGATAGATTTCAGCCAGGACATCGAGGATAACGCACTTCATTTCTTCAAGGTAGTGCCTTGGTATCCCAAACATCCAGCTGAATAGACAGATGGGACCTCAGTTTAGTGTCTCATCTGAAAGACAGTGTCTCCAGCAGTGCTGAGCTCCCTCAGTAACGCACTGCAGTGTTAGTTTGATTTTCAAGCCCTGGAATGAGACTAGAACCCAGAACCTTGTGATTCAGAATGAAAGTGCTACTAACTGAGCCACACTGGACAGCTCAACTATCCAAGTTTTGTTTTTATGGTGTAGGGATTCTTCGTCAGGATTGAGAGAGCCTGTGCCAATGCTTTTCAAAGTCTGTCGTCCATTTAATTACAAAGGTAGCTTTGTACTTTCCTTTTGTATTTTTATGACAGGAGGAGGTTCACAAAATGATTAGTTGCCAATCTTTGTGTCTCTTCTTGCCACCTCATTAACTCATATTAAGATTCTTTATTCTGTTATTAATGACACTTTTGTATTTATACGACGCCTTTAATGTAATAAAATCCCCTTATTCTTTTCACTGTAGAACCATAGGATCCCTACAGTGCAAAAGAAGGTCATTCAGCCCAGAGTCGGCAATGGCTCTCTGAAACAGAATCTTACCCGGACCCACATCATCTGCCCTATCACCGTAAACCCACACCATTTACCATGGCTAATCTACCCAACCTGCACATCTTTGGAAGCTAAGGGGCAATTTGTCATGACCAATCCACCTTGCCGGCATATCTTTGGACTGTTGGAGGAAATAGAGCACTCAGAGGAAACCTAAGCAGGGAGAATGAGCAAACTGAACATACACAGGCTAACAAGCAGCTAACATGAGGATCAAGCGTAGGAAGCTGGGTGATCAGCAGTTTTGTGGTAATAGGGTCACAGGATTGAGAGGTTACTTTTATGGACAAGATTATTTCAGAGAGGCATTTTTAAAAAATTATTTATGGGATGCGTGCATTGCTGGCCAACCAGCATTTATTGCTCATCCCTAATTATGTTTGAGAAGGTGCTGGTAAGCTACCTTCTTGAATCATTGAGATCTTGAAGGTGTGGATATACTCATAATACCATAGTGAAGGAGTTCCAGGACTTTGACCCAGTGACAGTGAAGGAACAGTGATATATTTCCAAGTCAGGATGGTAATTGACTTTATCGGAAACAACCAGGTAGTGGTGTTCGAGGTATCTGCTGCTATTCTAGATTGTGGTGGTTGTGGGTGTGGGAAGAACTGCCTAAGGAACTTTGGTGACTTCCTGCAGAACATAGCACACACGGCTGCCGCTATGCATCGGTGATGGAGGGACTGAATGGGGAGCAATTAAGTGAACTGCTTTCTTCTGGGTGGTGTCAAGCTTCTTGAGTTTTGGAACTACACTCATCCAGGCAAGTGGAGTGTTTTCCATCACACTCCTAATTTGTGCCCCGTAGATGGTGAACTAGCTTTAAGGAGTCGGGGATGAGCTATTCACCACACAATTCCCAGCCTTTGTCCTGCACTGGTAGCCACATTATTTATATGGCAAATTCAATTTAGTTTCTGGTTAACGGCAACCGCCCAAGATGTTGATAGTGGGAGATTTAGCAATGGTAATGCCATTGAATATCAAAGGGCAATGATTAGATCTTCTCTCATTGAAGATGATCATCCCTAGCACTTGTGTGGCACAGATATTACTTGCCACTTGCCAGGTGTTCATTTTGACACGGTCTGTTTCAGTACCTGAGGAGTCATGAATTGTACTGAACATTGCACAGTCATCAGAAAACATTCTTACTTCTGACCTTATGGTGGAAGGTCATTGGATGAAGTAGCTGAAGGATGTTAGGCCTAGGACATTACTCTAAGGAACTCCTACAGCGATGTCCTGGAACTGAGTTGATTAACCTCCAACCACCACAACCAACTTTCACCGTGCCAGGTATAACGCCAACCAGTGGAGGGTTTTCTTTCTGGTTCTAGTTTTGCTAGGGCTTATTGATGCTATACTCAGTCAAATACTGCCTTGATTTCAAGAGCAATCATTCTTACCTCACCTCTGGAGTTCAGCTATTTTGTCCATTTTTGAAGTAAAGGTGGAATGACGTCAGGAACTGAGTGACTCTGGCAGAATTCAAACAAAGCATTTGTGAGCATATTGTTATTGCCAAGTAAATGCAGCTTGATAGCACCATTGATGTCTCCATCCATTTGCTGATGATCATAAGTAGATTGGTAGGGCAGTAATTAACCAGGTTGAATTTGTCCTCTTTATTGTGTACAGAATATAGCTAAGCAATTTTCCACATTGCTGGGTAGATGCCTGTGTTGTAGCTGTATTGGGACAGCTTCAGACAAGGCATGAGGGGAGATACATGAGAAATTACAGAAAGATATGAGGTCTGAATGCGGATAGGGTAAATTGTTGAAGGAAGTTCAGCCAGTGGGCCAGGGGAAAGGAGGCACATAGCTTTGGGAATCAAATCATCAACAGGCAAGAAAATTCTCACACTAAATATTGGAAGTAAAATCATCATCGTAGAATCCCTACAGTAAAGAAGGAAGCCATTCAGCCCATCGAGTTTACACCAACAACAATCCCAGCCAGACCTTATTCCCATAACCCTACATACTTATCCTGCTAACTCCCCTGACACTAAGTGACAATTTTAGCATTGCCAATCAACTTAACTTGCACATCTTTGGACTGTGGGAGGAAACTGGAGCACCAGGAGGAAACCCACGCAGAGAACATGCAGACTTCACGCAGTGACCCAAGGCTGGAATTGAACCTGGGTCTCTGATACTGTGAGATAGCAGTGCTAACCACCGTGCTGCCCTAAGTGAGGGAATCAGGGAGAGGGATTTAAGAAGATGGTTTGTAATTGAGAAATGAAGACGATGAGTTCATCTTAGCACACCAGGATGATGCTAGAATAATAAGCAGTTCTAGCAGATCTGAGAAATCTGATTTATAGTTTTTCATGCTTAGTTCTGACTATGTGACATCCCTGTCTGAGAGATAAGAAATGCTGACATCCCACTGCCACAGGAATCTGAGCTGTCATGGGGTGAACCATAGAAAGGCCTGTTGCTCTCTGGCAGGATTTTATCATTTCAGAATTGATGAGACTGTAAAATCCATACCCTGGTCAGACCCAGAATCACAGAATTGTTACGGTGTAGAAGGATTTGCTTTGGCCTGTTGTGTCTACACCAGCTCTCTAAACGAACAAGATGTCCTGCTGTCATTCTCCTGCCTTTTCCTGTACCCATGCTCAGTGTCTCTATTCAAATAATCACCTTACCATGACGACTTTCAGCGCTTAACTCAACTAGGCTTTGTATTTAAGACAAGGCTAAAACACCGATGGAAATCATCCAGATATATCACAGAAGATTTGTTTCTATCTTCCATGTGCTGTGTTAGATCTGGCTGGGCAGTGAAAGGGTGTATTAAGCAGAGAGCAAATATTCCTCCAGAGGGAAGGGGAGGAGATCAGGCAGTCAGTCAATGCTGGGCACATTTACATACAGATTAGCAAACACGAACAAGGGCTCGCTGAAGATAATTCATTTGCTTCAGCATTAGGGTTAGTATAGCAGCTTCCATTTTTGCAGCCAGAGAGGGAGGTTTCAGTTACCTGTGACCACTTGGAATATTTGGGTCTCAGTGTGAAAATGTCAATCTGAGACTTCATAGAATCCTACATTGCAGATGGAGACCAGTTGATCTGTCCAATCTGCATTGACCACAATCCCACCTTGGTCCTAACCCCATAACCCATGCATTTACCCCTAACTAATCCCCTTGACACTTAGGGGCAATTTAACATGGCCAATGCACCTAATCTGTATGTTTTTGGACTGTGGGAGGAAACCCATGCAGACACGGGGAGTATGTGCAAACTCCATACAGAGAGTGACTGGGAATCGAATCTGGGTCCCAGGCACTGTGAGGCAGCAGTGCTAACCTCTATGCCACCATGCTGCCCACTTCCAGGAATTAGTTT
The DNA here is from genome assembly GCA_024679065.1 of Sphyrna mokarran. Classification (NCBI taxonomy): domain Eukaryota; kingdom Metazoa; phylum Chordata; class Chondrichthyes; order Carcharhiniformes; family Carcharhinidae; genus Sphyrna; species Sphyrna mokarran. The sequence continues at coordinate 46,773,583 of JAGIQG010000017.1, forward strand.
AGCACCAAAAGTCTTTTGATCTTACAGCTGCCGCCCTACTCTCTCTGTGGTAAATTCACAGGCAGTTTGGCAGATTCCCTACTCATCTGCGGACACAGGAGGCTAAATTTTCTCTCCTGAGTGAGGTGGCCAGAGTCAGGAAATGTCTCCACACTGCAAACCTGAATCAGGGAGAAATTTCCCAAACAGCCAGATTTGTATTGAGGGCTGGGGCCCACTGATCCCAGAAATAGTGCAGAGGCAGCCACAGGAGTGCCAAGGCAGGCTGCTTAAAAATCTTCCTTGGTGCTCTGGGATTTTGTCCCAGGTACAATAAAAGCAATTTAAAAAAAAAACCCCTGGACCTCACCGCTCACATCCTGTCACCCCCACCCCCCACAACACATACACACTCCCATGCCCCATCCATTCTAACTCAGGCCTCCACTCATGGACAGGATAGGAAAACTCTCCCCTCAGGTTTCTGTCAACAACAATCTGTTGAAATTTCAGGCACTGATTTTTTTTTCCCAACTACAAGCACTTTTATTTACAAAATTTAAAAGACTTGACATTTAAATCAAGGGATAAGGAGAGCAGGAAAATAAAGTTGGAGCCAAGGATCAGCCACGATTGTATTAATTGCAGGAAAAGATTCGATGGGCCAAATGGTCTTCTCTATTCCTTTTTGCTATACTTACCACAGATCCAGCAAAATTAGGCCAATGGAAGTGGGAATAACTCCAAAGAAGTCCCTGACCCCCCTGTGGGAGAATATCTATTCTGAGGTAATTTGGAGGGCATGGAGTGGAGGACATAGATAAATGATATCAGGATAAAGTAGCAGATAAAAAATAGGGCCAGATAAACAAAAAAAAAGGGGCAGGGTAAAGATTGCTGTAGGATAGCCCTTGTATATGTGCAGGAGGTCTGGCTTTTATCACAATAAGCCAAGATGCTTAGGCACCCTTTCTCATTCCCCCAACTTTCTGAAGGGCTGAAGTAAAAGGTTGACAATTCTGCTCTATGGGGTCAATATAACATTGTTTATATTGATTTTGGCCCAATTAAACTGGCCTCCCCTTCAGTAAGAAAATTAACAGTTCCATTTCACAAACAGATGTCCGAGGAACAATCACTGCCAGCTCTTTGATACAGAAATGTATATGGCCATTATCTAATTGGATGACAGAAAAGCCAAATGGCCCTTCTCTTGTTACTTTCTACGTTGATAATCTCTCTGGATTTGAAATGACAATCTATTCGGATAGAGCTACCAGATAAATTGTTGCATCTCTAAACTATAAAGAAAAGTTGCCAAATCCAAACTAAATGTAAGAAATGTCACAACACCAGGTTGAAGTTCAACTGGTTTATTTGGAATCACAAGCTTTCAGAGTGCTGTTCCTTCATTAGGTAAGTCTAATGTAGCTGCTCTGTCTCTGTCACGACTCTCTTTGCTTCCACCAATATGGCCAGCAAAATAAATGAGGCTGAACTCAGATTGGACTTTTTTTTAAATTTTCTATAGTCATAGCCAGTGGACTATGAAGCCATTCCAGCTAGATCCTTCTGTGGAACTAGTGAGTCATATTCTTTCTGTCTGTGTCTGTGGGGAGCTTTTCAATGTTTTATATGCTTATCTGCACATAGCACAATGCGATTTGACAATTCATTTTTAACCCTCATTATTTTAAATGGTGAAGTGCTTTGAGACAGTTCTCAGGGTGTCCAAAACTACAGTGTGTGGCATAAGTAGCCCGCGTTCAGATACATCGAGGTAATAAGTCTCCCTAATTATTCCTGATAACTGCAGAATTTAATCCTAAATTCTGGGAAGTCCCAATTAATCATTTCCTGCTGTGTTACTTCATGAAGGCTCCAGGACTTCCACCAGACCACTCATCAGTCAGAGTTGTTGCTGTGTGCAACTGCAAGTTATTAAGACACTTTGATCTAAGCTTCTGTCTCTTTTTATTTTATTGTAGGGATTAGAGAGGAATCCTTCGATGGATTGTGTATTTTCAAAGACTCAGAGGATTTTTACCTAATTCATCCAGCAGGGGATGTGTGCCAGCAAACCAGTCTATACCCCCACCACCTGACTTAATCCCCTCTCCATTGGCTTCACCATGAGGTCTGATCTGATCCCATCAAGTCAGCTTACGTTAAAATTGCAATGAAGTAACTTAGAAAACCCCCTAGTCGCCACACCCCAGCATTTGTTCGGGTCCACTGAGGGAGAATTTAGCATGACCAATGCACCTAACCAGCATGTCTTTCAGACTGTGGGAGGAAACTGGAGCACTCGAAGGAAACCCACACCGACATGAGGAGAACGTGCAGACAAGAGGAGAACGTCAAGCCAAGAATCAAAACCCTGGCCCCTAGTGCTGTGAGGCAGCAGTGCTAATTGCTGTGTTGCCAAGTGGGTTAAATTACAATGACCATTCTGTTGTCATTCCATCATTGAAACAGTGACTTATTAGTCAGAGAAACTTCATTTTGACACTAGTGATTAAAGCAGAGATATCAAAACTTTATTTAGTGCCTTCAAAGGAAGAAATAAAATAAAACAATGTTTTTTGCTTTGTAGCTAACACAAATTCTAAGTTTAAAAAAGTATGCTTTGAAAGTATACTTCAGCATAAATTTCTTGAATCTCAATTGTTGCTTCGTCCCTAAACTGTATTTTGGTTTCTCGCGTTTCAATGGATGTTCAAAGCTGGTATCTCTCCCTGTGCAATTTAAATTTTCACATACTCAGACATGCACACCTCACAGAGCACTGAGCTACTAATTACAGTGCAGTGACATTTCAATAAGGGCGGTCCAACACAAAGAACCAGTCATGATTCATACACACGTGGAAAAGGTAAATGGACAGAATAATGGGATAAAGGGAATGCTCAGAATTACACTGGCTCATTGTCAAGATGGAATATGTGCAGTTGAAACAGTGCAATATCAGAAACTTGCACCGAGGTAACTTATTTTAAGTTTATTTATGAGTGTCACAAGCAGGCTTACACTGCAACGAAGTTACTATGAAAATCCCCTAGTTGCCGCACTCTGGCGCCTGTTTGGGTACACTGACAGAGAATTAAGCATGGCCAATGCACCTAACGAGCACATCTTTTGGATTGTGGGAGGAAACCGGAGTCACCCGGAGAAAACCCATGCAGACATGGAGAGAACATGCAGACTCCACACAGACAGCGGCCTAAGCCAGGAATTGAACCCGGATCCCTGACACTGTGAGGCGGCAATACTAACCATTGTGCTGCCATATCAATGGCATACTTGGCCCCAAGCAAAAGATGAGTTGAATAAAAATGTGGTGCATATGGAAAGGATAGGGCTGGGAAGATGGTAATAAGTGGCTATAACCATGGTTCAATGAATGAGAAGTATATAGACAGTAGCTTTAAGGAGGTCAGCAGCAAATGGAGAGCTGCCTCCATTGCCAGAAACACATCACAGGAGAGGGGGAGCTTGAAAATAACAAACAGATACACTTACTCACAGAACTCAGTGGTTTACAAAGAAGCTCCAATTACCAATTCCAATTAGAAATTAATGGTGGGATTAGGTTAGCAACTGAAGATTATAATTACGTTTCTTTCCCCAGCACCAGAGATCCACATGCTCATTGATAATAATTTTCTTTCTTTTATATCCTTCCTTGGGATGTAGGTTTGCTGGCCAGGCCAGCCAGTATTTGTTAACCATCTCTGGTTGCCCTTGAATTGAGAAGGTTCTTACGCCATTTCAGAGCACAGTTAAGAGTCAGGCTCAATGTTGTGGGTCTGGAGTCACAAATTGGCCGTATCAGATAAGGGTGCTGGATTTCCTTCCCTAAAGGACATTAAAGAGCCAGATGGGGTTTTTTGACAATTGACCATGGTTTCATAGTCATCAACATTGAGATTAGTTTTATATTCCAGATATATTAATCAAATTTAAATTCTACCAGCTGCTGTGGGCTTTGAACCAATGGCCCCAGGGCGATACCCTGGATTATGTAAATTCAGTGACATTGTCACAAAGCCACCATCTCCCCGTAAAATCACATTCATCCCATTGAAGTGTCACATTTCATGCATCCTGGGTGTCTACCTTCATATTCCTCAGCCATAATTGTATTTGATTCTCTCACACTTCATGTTCATAAAAAAATATAAATCATAATTGAACAACTGGGAACATACCAGTTGAAAAGGGCAAATGAGATATATAATCATTATCTTGAAAGACTACGCATATATGAAAAAAAACAGGATGATCAGTCAAGGAAAATTTCAGCTAGAATAAGAAGCCAATGAGATAATTAGGGGTAGATTCTAACCTCAGTGTTAATCTAGCAGAGTGAACCTGCACATCCTTTATGGAACTCAGCCAAATGTAATTCCATTAATTTCAGTGGGATGACTGTTGGCAGATTCTATGACAGGTGAACAATCCGTGCTGACTAATTACACACGGGCACTGAATAAGCTCTTCGCCTTTAAAAAATACATATTGCGGATTTTGAAATGTCTCAAGCAATATTCTCTGTCCATACACCATCTGTTTCTGAGAAGCCCCAGGCTTCAGTTCATATCATTTCCCTGCGCTTCTGCTGAAGTAAATCATTTACTTAGGTAATGAATTAACGTTCTCAGCACATCGCAGATTGACTCCGTGCAATTGCTCTGGGGAAAATAGTCGCAATCCACGTTACTTCAAGGAGAAGCCACAAATGAAACTCGACACCTAAGGAATGCAATCGTAAGGAATGCAGTCGAAGATGGCACAGTGACACGGTGGTTAGCACACTGCTGCCTCAAAGAGCGAGGGACCTCGGTTCAAATCCCAGCTTGGGTTTTGTTTGTGTGGAGTCTGCATATTCTCCCCATGTTTGTGTGAGTTTCCTCCCACAGTCCAAAAGACGTGCTGGTTAGGTGCATTGACCTGAATGGGTACTGGTGACTAGGAGAATTTCATAGTAGCTTCATGGCAGTGTTAATGTAAGCATTAGCTGTGACTAATAAACTAACTACTTTAAGGCATGGGTGCAAAATCAGCTTTTTTTTTTGCATCAAGACATGAGAACAAGGTAATACTACAAATCTTTGAACTGTAAAATATTCAGCATCAAAAAAAAAGCAATGCAAACATTCTGACAAAAGCAATAGTTCAATGTAGCATCAAACCATATTGAGCAGAAGATTTTGGATTCCATTTTGTTCTATGCTAAGTTAGTGAATCTTGGCAGATGAAACAGTGATGATTCTGAAATTGGACTTAATGGCCAGGGTTTTACAGCCCTTCCCACTGTGCTGTGCTGTGCTGTGCTGTTAGGGGGAAAGTTCCAGGATTTTGACGCAGTAACAGCAAACGGTGATATTATTCCAACTCAAGATGTTGCGTGGCTTGAAAAGGAATGTCCTTCCCATGGATCTGCTGCCCTTGGTCTTCTAAGTGATAGAAATCATGGGTTTGGAAGGTGCTTTGAAGGAGCCTTGGTGATTTGCTACAGCACATCTTGTAAATGGTACACACTGTTGCCACTGTGTAGAGGGAGTTACTGTTGAAGATGATGGCAAGGGTGAACAACTAAATGAGCTGCTTTGTCCATGATGATGTCTCCATGTTGAATAACTTAAAAGGACCCACAGTCTAAGCTCACAAGAAAGAGTATTCAAATGGATGACATACTAAGGCACTGGCAAGGTTCAGAAAACAGTATCCCTTCATAAATTTGGACCTTCAGAAAAGAAGAGGAGAATCTTACTTTAAAGGCAAGGTATTGTCAAACTGATGATGGTATTCAACATGGACAAATAAATGCTTTTTGTGTCAGGGATGCAGGTTTTGTTTCTGTGAAATCTCCCCTCTTCCCATCTCTCTCCATATTGGTTTGGCAAAGTCTAGTTCCTCTATTGTACGTGCAGCCAGCTCAAAGTCATAGTTCTGTAAGGTTTCCTGCAAGCATTCCCAAAAGAGCACTTACACGTTTAAGTTCAGTAGTAAGGATGTGGCTTGTTCATATTGCACTGGCTGCAATTTATGAGTACAATAGAACATGCAATGTTAGCTATAATTTGATTTGTCTACTTAACTGGAAAGAAGTGTAGATACTTTGGGACTGAGGAGAGGTTCGGAGATAAAGAGAAAGTTTGGGCTGTGTGTTTCCTTTGCCCTAAGAAAATTTACCAGGTGGCACAATGATTATCATTGCTACCTCTACAGCATCAAGGACCCTGGTTCGATTGCAGCCTCGGATGACTGTCCGTGTAGAGTTTGCACATCTTCCCTGTGTATCCGTGGATTTCCTCCGGATGCTTCAATTTTCTCCCACAGCTCAAAGATGTGCAGGTTAGATGGATTGACCATGCTAAATTGTCCTTTAGTGTCCCAGGATGTGTAAGAAAGGTGGATTAGACATGGCAAGTGTACAGGGATTGGGTGTGGTTTGGGGGGAGGGAGGCTAGGTAAAATAATCTTAGGAGGCCACTGAATCCTTACTGTGCAGAAGAAGCCATTCAGCCCAACAGTCCCACCCCTATTCCCGTAACCTCATGAATTTACCGTACTAGCCCCTGACACTAAGGCAATTTTGCAAGGCCAATCTACTTAACATGACTCCCTTTTGGAGACTCTGTTCAGACTCTGAATCGAATGGCTTCTTTCTGCACGGTAGGGATTCTATGGTTCTAATAAAATCATGAAAACATTTAGCTCAGTGAAATTTGAAATAAACCTTGTTACTAACTAACTTGGAGACAGATGAACCATCCAATATTGTAATGAACTCCATATCAGCAAACACTGAACATAACTGCAGAAATCCTCTTCTGGAGGTTAACAGGAAAATCCAACAACAGCACACACCCTAACATGGACATAAGCAACCTACCACATGTATGACAGTGCAATCTATCCTTCAATTATCTTTAATATAATGCCCTTCACAATCTCATAAGAAGTCTCACAACATCACAACATTAAAGTCCAATAGGTTTATTTAGAATCATGAGCTTTCAGACTCTGCTCCTTCACCAGGTGACATCTCCACTTCTTCCCAATCTCAACATATCCCAAACCTCCTTCAAGCCAATGAAATACTTTTTGAAGTGTATTTACTGTTGTCATCTAAGAGATACAAACTGCCAATTTGTACACAGTAACTTCCCACAAATAATAATACAATAATAAATCAGAGAACCCAGTTTGTGAGGTTGGTTGGTGATAATTAGGGAGAACTCTTTGATCTAACTCCTTTCTAAATGTTCTTCTTTGAAATTGTACTATGTGACTTCTTACATCTTTAGAACAAAGAACAAAACAGCACGGGAAACTGGCCCTTTGGCCCAACGAGCCCGCACTGCCATCCCGATGTTCCCACCTCTACCTGTGATCCCTGTCCATGTTTATAGATCTATGGATTAAAAACCAAATTTGAGACAATTTAGGGAGAATTTGTTTTGCCAATTAGCCTAAGAGCACATCTTTGGGATGTGGGAGGAAACCGGAGCACCCGGAGAAAACCCACGCAAGCACGGGGAGAATGCGCAAACTCCCACAGACACAGGCCCAAATCCATGTATCTGCACAGCACAGCGATAGTCACTGAGCTGTCGTGTTGCCCATCAAATGGTCCAGGTCAAGCGTACACTAACGACGTGAAGCACTAGGATACTCTCGAAAAAAATCCAAGAGCAGCCCTCTCACGACCCATCGCGTGTATGCCCCTTGTTAGACAACAAAGTGGACCAAAGCACCTGTAGGATAAAAACAAGTACATCAATATCATCATCTATTTACACACTTCCCAGGGACTCCCAAGGCTCATGATCCTTATTTTAAATCAGTTTTCTATACCTCTCCATTCCCATTCTGTTCACGTGCCCATCTAAGTATTTCTAAAAGAACTCCAGAGTGCCTGCCTTTTACATCTATACGAGAGCACAAATTGAACCACAATTTAACATGTCATTTTTGTGTAAATTTTGTGGGAACAGGAGCCCTAGTAAACTTGAAATCAATGTGAATCAGGGAAAATTACAACTCTTTGCAGTCTTATCTAGCCCAAACATCATGTATTTTGGAGGCCAATCATCTCAGGCCCAGGACATCGCTGTTGGAGCTCCTCAGGCTAGAGTCAAACCATCTTCAGTTATTCCATCAATGACCTTCCCCCTATCATGAGGTCAGAGGTGGGAATGTTCGCTGATGATTGCAGTGTTCAGTAGCATTAGCAACTCCTCAGATATTGAAGCAGTCTGCATTCCCAAGCAGCACAACCTGGGCAACATTCAGACTTGGTTAATAAGGCAAGTAACATTCATGCTAAACAACACAAGTGTTTGGCAACGACTATCTCCAGAATGAATGAATGAATGAATCTAACCATCTCCACTTCATCTTAAACAGTACTGACATCAGTGAATTTCCACCATCAATATCCTGGGGGTCACCGCTAGCCAGAAATATAACTGAACCAGCCATATAAAAACATTGGCTTCAAAAGCAGGTCCAAGAACAGGAATTCTGCAGTGAGTGGCTCACCTCTCCAAATTCTATCAACCATCTATAAGGCACAAATCAGGAGTACAATGAAATAACCTTCACTTCTTTGGGTGAATGTAGCTCCAGCAACATTCAAGAAGCTCAACACCATCCAGGATAAAGCAGCACATTTACAGACACACCATCCACCACCTTAAATGTTCATCCCCTTCACAACTTCCAGACAGTGGTAGCTCTGTGTACAAACTACTAGATGAACTTCAGAACTCGCCAAGGCTCTTTTGGCAACACCTTCCAAAGACATGACCCCCTATCTTGTGGAGGGACTAGATGTTATGATTGCAATAGAGATAAATAGCAAAAGAATATTTGAACTTCTAGTTGATAGCTGAAATTAATGGTACAGCAAAATGTCCCATTTTAAGACGTTTAATGGAACAAACAGGGTAAAGATATTATTGATTAAACACTGGGTTTAATTTTACATGAGCACAGATTACTTACCCAACCAGGCACAGTTGCTTGGCACCATCCTGTGAGTAGCCTTCATGAGATAAGAGTGGGAGTTCTACTCCTCAGAGACAGGTAGTACTACCTTCAAGAGCTAACAGCCAATAGCATCAGCCAGCAGCTATGTAGTCCCAGCAGTGCCAGTAGAGAGTAGTGGCCAGTGCTGGGACTACAAGCTTTCCCTGTAAATCGGCAGCATGATAGCACAGTGAATAGCACTGCTACTTCACAGCTCCAGGGACGTGAGTTCAACTCCCGGCTTAGGTCACTGTCTGTGTGAAGTTTGCACACTCTCCTTGTGTCTGCATGGGTTTCCTCCGGGTGCTCTGATTTCCTCCCAGCGTCCAAAGATGTGTGGGTTAGGTTGATTGGCCATGTTAAAATTGCCCCTTAGTGTCCTGAGATATGTAGATTATAGGGGTAGGGCCTGAGTGAGATTGTGGTCGGTGCAGACTTGATGGGCCAAATGGCTTCTTTCTGCACTGTAGGGTTTCTATCATTTCTATAATAAAGGAGACAAGATGAACCATTCTTAGACAAATCTAGGGATTTTGGGTGGTGAGGTATCAAAGACTCCAACAACGGGTGGAGGGATATAGGAATATGTGGTTCAAAGACTGAGGAGATCGGGGAAGGAATAAAGGCAGCATGGGATTGAAATATCAGGCTGGGGGAATTAGCCTACGCTCTTTCTTCCTGACCTTTATCCCAAACTATCAAAACTGCAGCTTGGCCAGCTTCGTTCTGCCTTCCCTAAATGTAAGTATTTTGTAACAGAGGTTCAATAAAGTCCTGAAGTAGCTTTTAATTAGCCATTTTAAGGGCTTTAATAGGCCTTAAGAATGGATGGGCCGGTCAACACCTTATTCATTCCCCAGAATATGGCAGCAAGTTGAGAGTAGGTGGAAAGATGTTGGATTGTCCATCAGCTTTATTTTATGTCACCCCCTCCCTTCACCCACAGCCTCACACATTTAAGCATGCTGATGGGGCAGGAGACATAAAATTAAGCCCATGATTTTTGTAGGCAACTTATATTTTAATCTGCAAACTTTCCCATTTACTTTTAACACAAGAGAAAAATCTGTTCCACAAGCGTTCTTTGCAACGTCACTGAGGTAGTAATTTGATTTTTCCTGGAATCATTCCATAGTGATGCTAAGTTCCCAAGGTTCTACTTCTCTTCCTTTTCTTTCTCGGCCTGTTAATTCTTAACTCTAGAACTGTCTTTCACAATCAGGTCTTTTCCTGGAGATTCTCCTCCTAACACAAGCAAGGTGAATCGTCCAGTCTCTTTGCAAATCCTCAGGGTCTTGTCAATCTAAATTTGGTCTTGTCAATCTGAATCTGAGTCGCCACCTGCATTCCTGCGCAGTGAATGATAGAGATTTTCGGCCTCTAGCAGCTGTCTCATTCTCAGATTCCAGCATTTCAGGAATATTTTAAAACCTTGTCCCTCTCAACCCCCATTTCCAAAGCAATGTGGATTACCTGCATCTGCACTCAGGTAAAAATGGGCGACACGGTAGCACAGTGGTTAGCACTGCTGTTTCACAGCACCAGGGATCCAGGTTCGATTCCTGGCTTGGGTCATTGAATGGAGTTTGCACATTCTCCCCATGCCTGCATGGGTTTCCCTTCATCATCCGAAAGATGTGTTGGTTCGGTGCATTAACCTGAACAGGCACTGGAATGTTGCGACTAGAGGAATTTCACAATAACTTCATTGCAGTGTGAATATAAGCCTTACTTGCGACTAATAAATAAATTTTACTTTTAAAAAAATGTTGGGCTGAATTCTCTGGCCGAGCTCATCTCAAAACCAGAGAATCCCACCTGAGGTCAATGGACCTTTGCATGGTCTGTCTCTCCGCCTGCTATGATTCCTGTGGCGGCTAGGGCAGGAGAATTCCACCCTCCTACCCTGTTATCCCCGAAGCCACAGCTCTCTTTTAATTTGAAAGTAAATGGACATTCTAAAACATAACTGAAATGTCAATAAGATATGAAAGAAATCAAAAAGTTTATACATCAAACTTATTCATTTTTCTTTATTTTAATATGGACAAGTGCCGAACCAAAATATAGCTGCTGTAGGCCATCTATTCCAACAGCAATTACAAAGATGAAAGAGTTTCTCCCACCACATGTGAGTTCCATTTAGACCCCAGTATGAGGAAACTTTAAACTCACAAAACCAGGAGACTTGCAGATATCACAACTTATTATTTCTGCAGATGTTCCATAGGCCCACTCACACCTGGGAGTATCAATATCCATTTCAAAAAAATGAATCATTGAAGACAATCTGATGCTTTTATCTTTTTACTTACTTATCTCATGGCATCAGAGGGCCTATCAACGCGTGACTACCCGTAACAGGGTCATCAACATGGATGGTGATTCTTTCAGAGACTAATGACTGGGATATTATAAACCACAAAAACAAAAGGCAGTCTGTCTAAATTTTAGGTTTGAACTGACTTTAGGTTCCAGATTATGAACATCCCAAATGAAAAGATGAGGTTCATCTAAAGGTAGGAGGACAGTGCCAATATCTGAAACTCTAATTCCACATTTGTTTGTAATTTTAATCAGGTCACTGAAATACTCAGGCTATCAGCTGAGGGTGAAATCGGTTACTTGGGCACCCAGGTTCTCTGCAACACTTCAATAAGGCACTCCTGAGCTCCAGATATGAAATTGGGCCTGGTACTGATGCCTTAAAGTGATCAGGAAGCAGCATTGATTGAACCCCGTGTTTAGCTCCAAAGATCACAGTTAACAAAGCGCGTGGCTTTGATCACCATTTATAGCCTTCATGTTCCCATTATCTAACCGTGGGTGGTTGAGTGGCACAGCAGCTTCTCTCTGACATTCAAAAAAAAAGCTAAAGAGATTAGATTGTGTGTTTTATTCCCTAATTAACAAGGTAATTCTGAATTCTCCAACAGACATTAAAGTTGTCATAGGGAAACTGAAATTAATGAGTTCACCTCTATTTCCCTGTGCAATTTATTTTGACTATTTGACCTTACTAGTAAATTACTCGTCAAGCAGCTTTGTGTTCTGTAAAGCTTTAGTAGCCTCAACATGTTTTGCAGCATCTCTGCAAATCAGATTTTTTTTCTTAAACAAACATAGACACATTAGTACCATCTATATATTGTGTCATTGTGGAGTACTAGATCACCTGGAATGCACAAGGAATCTCTGAGTACAACGATTTGCAATCTCGGTGAAAAGTGCAACTTTCTCCAGTACTGGGGCTTGTAAGCCCACCAGCAATCAGATCTCTTTAGTTTTTCCATCACTGTAATAGTGGACTTGGTCTTCCTTTCAGTTATGCCATCCATTTCCAACCAGCTCCACAGGGAGAGAGTAACAGCATGATGGAGTTTGGAGGGAAGAATGATAGGTTCAGAGGAGAGGGTAGGGAGAATTTGGCTTCACAGTAGAGGGAGAGAGGACAACAGGGGAATGGGACTCAGTGGAGAGGGCAAAGATGGATAGGGCGCAGTGGAAAGAGTGACAGTGGAGTAGGGTTGGAGCCAAAGAGGCGATGGATCAGTAGGGAGACAGTATTGGGGTCGAGAGCTCAAGGATTGGTGAACTCATAAAGACGGAGACTGTTAATACAAAAAAAAAGACTGCTTTCTAATTCCATTTCTTCTCTCAAGAATTGTGATCCGAGTAACCCTCAGTGTTGGTCTCTACATCCGCCACTCGAAGTGTGTCATAGTACAGATATCATAAAAACTATTTTACCACCTCAATATAGGATCAGTGTGCATTTCAACTGCCTAATGATGCCCTGTGGTTACTGAAAAATATTAACCATAAAAGGCATGTACTGAATACAATCCAGCTCTGAATTATGTATTTATTTATAACTACAGAAAGAATAATTTATCCATCGAATCGAAATTCAAATGGGATTTGCATTGCATTTAATTGCTTACTGCTCTGCTAGTGGAAAACTATGATATTCAACTGATCAGAAACAAGACATATAACTGTGAGTTATTAATGGAAGTGCAATGCGAATGAAAGCAACAAAGGTAACAGCACCTTATGAAAATGATGAGGGCCACCCAGAGATAACCAGTTAACACAGTCCTGATAGGGAGCTATCACAGTCACTGTGTACAGTGCTGTCTATCCAACATTTCGGACAGGTGGAGGAGTAATAAATGCAAAATACTATGCATGCTGGAAATCTGAACTAAAAACTGAAATTGCTGGATAAATCCAGAAGATATGACAGCATCTGTGGAGAGAGAAACACAGTTAATGTTTCAAGTCTGTATGACAATTCTACAGAAATGTAAAAGGGATGAAGTGTAATGCCTGTTATTGTCAGCTTGGATCGTGTATGTCTCTTGTGGGGAACCAGAATTGGATTCAATGTGAATTTGAATCGATTTCTGGAATAAGCAAGGGGATGGATGAAGGTCTTGCCCTTTTCATTCTGTTCACTGGCTTTGTGACTCTGAGAAATGAATAAATCTTTTCAAAAAGACCTCTTGGACAGTTGGAAAAGTTGCTGCAACATAGAAAACAATCTTAACTGTTAAAACCAATAGTAATACAGGGTGCGTTCAAATGACAGTCTAGTTAGAGTTCTGGAATAGCATTTTCCAGGTCCAAGAATGGAAAATCCCACCCGAGATGAATGGACCTTTATGTGGTCCACGTCTCGCTTGCTACAATGGTGTTGCCGGAATTTGTGAAACTATAGTTAAAAACACTTACAAACTGTTGGTAGGGAAAAATTGAGTTCCAACAATTGTGGAAATTAAGTTATGACAAACAACTCTGTCAAGTAATGGAAAAAAGTTTATCAGCAAACAAGGCCTTCAGTTAGGCCTGCGCTTGCATACTCAGGGTAAGAGACAAATTTAACTTTGCCCCAGTTTCATAAACACTGCATTCCATACTAGGCCACAGGATGAAAACGAAGACAAGTTACCATGACAAATACTAAATAACAAGATATGTTGACAAATTTCACTAATGACGGGGATGGTTTTCCATTGAATAAGAAAGGGCAAAAAGCTACTCTACAATTGGTGGATTATGTAAGAAAATGAGGATTGGAAAGTTGCCCATTTCTCATTTGCTGTAATTAACTATAACTACTAAGTATCTGTATAAATCAACAGAATACCATAGTGAAAATCACTGCATCTGTTCTCCTTGCTAGGAGGTCATAAAAGTTTAATTTGGATATTCACCGTGCATTGTCTGGTTAGTTCTTGACACAGGTAAATTGAGATTGATGGGTAAAACTGTGCTTGAACAATCAACTGCCATTTAAAGGAAGATGGTACAGTCAGGGCACAATCCCACGAGTGACGAAGGTGGGACAAATACGGTCAGAATAGGTAAGAGTTTTTGGAGTAACTTGACCTTATAAGGGCAGGCGGTTCCCAAGGACCACATGATCTGGCCAGGATGTTGTTCTCAAACATGATTCGGGGAAAGATGTCACCATGTGCTCACAACTCTCACTTAGAATCTCTCGGGGAATGATAAAGAATAAGAAATGTTTAAGGGAGTTACAGAGGTTTAAAGGGAATATTAGGTGGGGCTTCTTCACGCAGAGAGTAGTGGGAGTGTGGAATGAGCTGCTGGATAAAGTGATAAATGCGGGGTCACTTTTAACATTTAAGAAAAACTTGGACGCGTTCATGGATGAGAGAGGTGTGGAGGGATACGGTCCAAGTGCAGTCAGTGGGACTAGGCAAAAATTGGCTGGGCGCAGACAAGAAGGGCCAAAAGGCCTGAAATTTCCGGGGTTCTAGGTGCAAACTTGTCTTGGGGCAGTGAAAGAAGCAGAGGGATAGATTTTTTGAGCAAACAACAGTTGGGTGGACCAGTAAATAGGGCACTGTGCCCTATACAATGTGTCTACCAGCTGCCCACTGACTCCACTCTACCACTATTTTACAAGCAGCAGAGGAAGTATCAGATAGACTGCCTGCCCACTGCTTAATTGAGGCCATCAACAGGCAATTAACGGTGCTATTAAGTGACTGATCCTATTATGATCCCTACTCAACTCCAGGCTTGACTGCTATCCAAAGATGTGTGGATTAAGTTGATTGGTCAAAATAAAATTGCCTCTTTCTGTCCTGAGATGTGTAGATTAGAGAGATTAGCAGGTAAATGTGTAGAGATATGGGGATAGGGCCTGGGTGGGATTGTGGTCAGTGCAGACGCGATGGGCCAAAGGGCCTCTTTCTGCACTGTAGGGTTCCTATGATTTCTATAATTTTGTGATTTTAGTGCTGGGCTTGATGCATGATGCTCAGCGCAACCTCATTGATGCCAACTGGTTCAGTGTTGGCAAATATGGTTCTGAGTCAAAAGATTTGAGTTTCAAATTCCATTCCAGGTCCTTCAACACAAGGTCCACCTTGCCTTTTGGATGAGCCATTAAGCTGCCCTTTTGGCCCTCTCAGGTCGCTGCAACAATTCCATGGCACAAGATTGAAGATGGGCACTTGATTCCGACCAATATTTATCCCTCAGGCATCATCACCAAAAGAAAGTATTTTCTCATTATCACATTACTTTTTGTGGGACCTTTCTCGGCAGTAGTTAGTTACCGTGTCTCATTCATCACAACAGCAACTATTTTTTTAAACATATTGAAGTGGTTGGGAAGTCTTGAACTTGCTGAAGATGCTACATAAATTGCAATTTTAAGAATTTTCATAGAATCCCAACAGTGTAGGAGAAGGCCATTTGGCCCGTTGAGCCTGTACTGACCACAATTCCACCCAAGTGCTATTCCCGTACCCTGACAAACTTACACTGCTAATCCCCTGACAGCAAGGGTCATTTTAGCATGACCAATCAACTTAACCTACTTACCTTTGGAGTGTGGGAGGAAACCAGAACCCCCAGAGGTAACCCAGACAGACAGGAGAATGTGCAAATTCCACAAAGGCAGTATTGAACCTGGGCCCTGGCACTGTGAGGCAGTGGTGCTAACCATTGTGCCGCCCTTTCCTTCTGAAT
Organism: Sphyrna mokarran; assembly: GCA_024679065.1. NCBI lineage: Eukaryota > Metazoa > Chordata > Chondrichthyes > Carcharhiniformes > Carcharhinidae > Sphyrna > Sphyrna mokarran. Next base: position 46,789,615 of record JAGIQG010000017.1, read on the forward strand.
GGTGAAGAATCATGCTCGGCACATTTGGCTCAGCAGAAAAATTCGAGTCACACAAATCTCTGCAACAGGAGTGTTAATCCCTAAAATAGGCTGCTATGATTCTGAGTTTATTTCTGTGATTAATTAAAATCTAGACATATCTCTCAAAGCGAAATGCATATTGTAAATTTACAAATCTAAAATAGAGCTTCCAAAATAAATTAAGTCAGATTGATAGTGCTGGATACATAAGGAATTGGGAAAAACAGCCAGAGTTTGTTCAAATTAATGTTTTGTGCTTCAGTGATCAATTTTGGTGATATTTCCTCAGCAATAAAGTTCATCAGATGTTCTGGTTGTGAATCTCTTTCTTCTGCTGAAGAGAGGCTGTACTTGACCTGGTGCTTGCTAATGAGCCAGGGCAGGTGTCAGATCTCACGGTAGGTGAGCATCTTGGGAATGGGGATCATAATTCTATCTCTTTCACAATAGCGATGGAAAGAGATAGGATCAGGCAGGCTAGGAAGGTGTATGTCTGGAGTAAGGGGAAATATGAAAACATTAGGCAGATAATTGGACGCATAAACTGGAAGGAGGTGTTCTTGGGGAAGAGTACAGAAGGGAAGTGGCGGTTTTTCAAGGAATGTTTGTCTAGGGCACTGCAAGACAACATTCCGAGGAGTCAAGGAGGTTCAGGTAGGACGCGGGAACCGTGGTGCACGAAGGTAGTGGTGAACCTAGTTAGGAAGAAAAAAATGGTATATAAAAGGTTCAGAGAGCTAGGAGATGTTAGGGATCTAGAGGAGTATAAGATGTGTAGAGGGGAACTTAAAAAGGAAATTAGGAGAGCCAGAAGGGGTCATGAGAAGGCCTTGGCAGGTAAGATTAAGGAGAATCCCAAGGCCTTCTACAAATATGTGAAAAGTAAAAGGATAAGAGAAGGGATAGGGCCTATAAAAGGTGAAGGGGGAAAAGTCTGTGTGAATCCGGAAGAAATGGCAGAGGTGCTTAACGAGTACTTTGCCTCGGTATTCACGGTGGAAAGTGAACTGGGAGATTGCACTGCAGGTTTGCGGCATACGGAAAAGATTGAGTATGTGGATGTTAGGAAAGAGGATGTGTTAGACCTGTTAAATTCTATCAAGATAGACAAGTCGCTGGGACCGGATGGAATGTACCCCAGGTTATTGTGGGAGGTGAGGGAAGTGGTTGCAGAGCCCCTGGCGATGATCTTTGTGTCATAGAACATAGAACATAGAACATAGAACACAGAACAATACAGCACAGAACAGGCCCTTCGGCCTTCGATGTTGTGCCGACCAAAATAAAAAGCAATGCCCCTCCAAACTAAACCATTCCCTTCTCTTCCATATACTTATCAATTACCTCTTAAACGCCACCAAACTTGGCGCATCTACAACAGCTGCAGGCAGGGCATTCCACTCCCTAATCACTCTTTGAGTAAAGAACCTACCTCTGATATCCGTCCTATAACTCATACCCCTTAATTTAAAGCTGTGTCCCCTCGTGCTAGCTTTCTCCATCCTAGGAAAAAGGCTATCACTGTCCACCCTATCTAAACCTCTAATCATCTTATATGTTTCAATAAGATCCCCTCTTAGCCGCCTCCTTTCTAACGAAAACAACCTCAAATCCTTCAACCTCTCTTCATAGGACCTGCCCTCCATACCAGGCAACATCCTGGTAAACCTCCTCTGTACCCTCTCCAATGCCTCCACATCTTTCTTATAATGTGGGGACCAGAACTGCACACAATACTCCAAGTGCGGCCGCACTAGAGTTTTGTACAGTTGCAACATGATGCTGCGGCTCCTAAATTCAATCCCCCTACCAATAAAAGCTAAGACTCCATATGCCTTCTTAACAACTTTATCCACTTGACTGCCTACTTTCAGGGATCTATTGACACATACACCAAGATCCTTCTGTTCCTCAACACTATTAAGAGCCCTACCATTAGCCCTATACTCTACACATTTATTGTTCCTGCCAAAGTGCATTACCTCACACTTTTCCACATTAAACTCCATTTGCCACCTCTCGGCCCAGCTCTGCAACTTGTCCAAGTCACTCTGTAAACTAAAACACCCCTCTTCACTATCTACCACACCACCAACTTTAGTATCATCTGCAAATTTACTGATCCATCCCTCAATACCCTCATCCAGATCATTTATAAAAATTACAAACAGCAGGGGCCCCAAAACAGACCCCTGAGGCACACCACTCGTCACCGAACTCCACGATGAATATCTCCCATCAACCACCACCCTCTGTCTTCTATCTGCCAGCCAATTCCTAATCCAATTAGCTAAATCACCCTCTATTCCACACATCTGCATTTTCTGTAGAAGTCTTCCATGGGCCACCTTATCAAACGCCTTACTAAAGTCCATATATACTACATCAACCGCCTTACCCCCATCCACCTCTCTGGTCACTTTCTCAAAAAACTCAATGAGGTTAGTAAGGCATGACCTACCCTTCACGAAACCATGCTGACTATCCCCAATCAATTCATTTCTCTCTAAATAACTATAAATCCTATCCCTAATAATTCTCTCCAATACCTTGCCCACAACAGAAGTAAGACTCACTGGCCTATAATTCCCTGGAAGGTCTCTCTTCCCCTTCTTAAACAATGGGACCACATTCGCTATCCTCCAGTCCTCCGGAACCACACCCGTAACCAACGACGACCTGAAGATCAGAGCCAGAGGCTCTGCAATCTCCTCTCTTGCCTCCCAGAGAATCCTAGGGTAAATCCCGTCCGGCCCAGGGGACTTATCCAACTTCAAACCCTCGAGAATTTCTAACACATCCTCCCTATCTACTTCAATACTTCCCAATTTGCAACCCTGTAACTCAGTGTTCTCCACAACTACATTTACATCTCCGCGTGAATACCGAAGAGAAATATTTATTCAGTGCCTCTCCAATCTCTTCAGGCTCCACGCACAACTTCCCACTGCTGTCTATGACTGGCCCTAATCTTGCCCTAACCAATCTTCTATTCTTAACATATCGAAAGAAAGCTTTAGGATTCTCCTTAATCCTATCAGCCAAAATCTTCTCGTGTCCCCTCTTAGCTCTCCTCAATTCACTTTTTACCTCCCTCCTGGCTAATCTATAGCTATCCATTGCACTAACTGAGCCTTCAAGCCTCATCCTGACATAAGCCTCCTTTTTCTTCTTAACCAGCAAATCAACTTTTTTCGTACACCAAGGCTCTCTTACTCGACCATTTCCTCCCTGCCTGACAGGGACATACTTATCAAGGACTCGCAGCAGCTGCTCCTTGAATAAGCACCACATTCCAGATGTTCCCAGTCCCTGTAGTTCCCTAGTCCAATCTATGCACCCTAATTCTCTCCTGATGGCCTCATAATTACCCTTCCCCCAGCTATAACTACTGCCCCCAGCTTCATGCCTATCCCTATCCATCACTAAGGTGAACGTAACCGAATTGTGGTCACTATCACCAAAATGTTCACCAACTTCCAAGCCTAACACCTGGTCTGGCTCATTGCCCAGCACCAAATCCAATGTAGCCTCACCTCTAGTTGGCCTATCTACATACTGAGTCAAAAAACCTTCCTGCACACTCTGTACGAAAACTGACCCCTCTAACGAGCTAGAGCTATAGCTATTCCAATCAATATTAGCAAATATTAGCAAATATTCCATGGACGTGTCATCCATGGAAACGGGAGAGGTTCCGGAGGATTGGAGGATTGCGGATGCGGTTCCTATCTTTAAGAAAGGGAACAGGGATAGTCCAGGAAATTACTGACCGGTGAGTTTGACTTCCGTGGTTGGTAAGCTGATGGAGAGGCTTCTGAGGGATAAGATATATGAACATTTGGAGAAGTTTGGACTGATTAGAAATAGTCAGCATTGTTTTGTCAAGGGCAGGTCATGCCTTACGAGCCTAGTTGAGTTCTTCGAAAATGTGACTGAACACATTGACAAAGGAAGGGCGGTGGACGTAGTGTACATGGACTTTAGTAAGGCATTTGATAAGGTCCCACATGCAAGGCTTCTGGAGAAGGTGAGAGGGCATGGGATCCAAGGGGCTTTGGCTTCGTGGATCCAGAACTGGCTTGCCGGCAGAAGGCAGAGAGTGGTTGTGGATGGGTCTTGTTCTGCATGGAGGTCGGTAACCAGTGGAGTGCCCCAGGGATCTGTTCTGGGACCCCTGCTGTTTGTCATTTTCATAAATGACCTGGATGAGGAAGTGGAGGGATGGGTTAGCAAGTTCGCCGACGATACAAAGATCGGTGGTGTTGTGGATGGTCTGGAGGGATGCCAAAAGTTGCAGCGGGACACAGACAGGATGCAAGACTGGGCGGAGAAGTGGCAGATGGATTTCAACGTGGATAAAAGTGTAGTGGTCCATTTTGGCAGGAATAATGGGATGAAGGAGTACAATATAAGGGGAAGGAGTACAATATAAGGGGTAGGAGTCTTAGCTGTGTTATAGAGCAGAAGGATCTCAGGGTCCGGGTCCATAGGACTCTTAAATCGGCCTTGCAGATGGAGGAAGTGGTCAAGAAGGCGTACGGTGTACTGGCCTTCATTAATCGAGGAATAGAGTTTAAGAGTCAGGAGGTAATGATGCAGCTCTATAAGACTCTTGTCAAACCCCAGCTGGAGTATTGTGCGCAGTTCTGGTCGCCTCATTATAGGAAGGATGTAGAGGCTATTGAGAGGGTTCAGAGGAGATTTACAAGGATGCTGCCTGGATTGGGAGGCAGGCCTTATGAAGATAGGTTGAGGGAGCTGGGACTCTTCTCACTGGAGAGACGTAGGTTGAGAGGCGACCTGATAGAGGTTTATAAAATGTTGAGAGGAATAGATAGGGTGGACTCTCAGAGACTATTTCCCCGGCTGAAATGGTCACTACGAGAGGACACAGATTTAAGGTGCAGGGAAGCAAATACAAAGGAGATGTCAGGGGTAGGTTTTTCACTCAGAGGGTGGTGAGTGAATGGAACCGACTGCCGTCGGAGGTTGTTGAGGCAAAGTCACTGGGGTCTTTTAAGAGACTTCTGGATGAGTATATGGAAAAGAATAGGATAGGGGGTTATAGATAGGTCTGTGGATTGGTAGATGTGATCGGCGCAACTCGTGGGCCGAAGGGCCTGTTTGTGCTGTATTGTTCTATGTTCTATGTTCTTTCAGCCTCTCCCATTTTGCTTGGAGTCACCACATTGTCAGTTGATCACCCTTCTCTGTTTCTTCCTATCAGTCACCCATTCCTCTGCCTATCAGTCTCTCACAGCACAGTGGTGATTTTCAGCCCATGTTTGCTGTCAAACAGAAGGGTGACGCGAATGGGAAAGATTGAGAGAATTGGGAAACCAAATTCTCGCTGGTAAGATTGCAATCCGCAATTTTCTCCGCCCCTCGCCGGTGACATAACAAGGTTCCTGATCAGAAGAGGCATTTAAATACATGTTAATGATTTACCATTTGTTTAAAGGGCTTTCACACCACATGATATTGAAACCTGACGTCGACAAGGTTGACAACATGTTAGTGAGGAAGGAGAGCAGTCAAGGGCATCCCGCTGGGGACACCAAAGGAAACTTAGCCCCTGATGGGAGAGGGGCACACCTGGCAAACAGCTCCTTGGCATAAGCTGAGACTGCCAGATTGATACAGGGAGTGCCAAGCCGCACCAGGAGTATGGCCTCTCGGGACCCTGATGAGAGAAGTTCCCATTATGAGTGTTGGGGAGGACTGAAGGTGTGAGGGGCTGAAATTGCAGTTGGAGTGGGAAGTGGGAGTAGTGCGGGCCAGTCTCCCTGATGCCTGTAAGGCGGGATGCCCAAAGTTGGCTTGTGGGACTGATAAGCTCCACCATTTGTGCTGTTACGGTGGTGGGGGAATGGGGGCAGCGCCCAATGCTTGTGAAGGACATCCTAACATTATGTTGGGTGGGTGGGGGTGGCGTTGCTGGATGTCCATTCAGTTTCAGTGCAGATTGGGTTGCCATTTAAAGATGACACCCCAAGATCGCTGTGGAGCTGGCCTTGCCGGATTATCAGGCATCTGATTTTTTTAGAGAGGCTCAAGATGTGGAGTGAAAGCTCGGCTATGCAGCAGGAGAGCAACACGTCGGTCTTCATAGAATCTACTGAATCCTGACAGTGCAGAAGGAGGCCATTCGGCCTATCAAGTCTGCACTGGCATCAATCCCACCCAGGCCCTATCCCTGTAACCCCATATATTTACCGTGCTAATATTCTTGACACTAATGGACAACTTACAATGGCCAAACCACCTGACCCTGACATCTTTGGATGCGTGAGGAAACCAGAGCACCTGGAGAAAATCCTCACAAACACAAGGAGAATGTGCAAACTCCACACAGAGAGAGACCTGAGCTGGACATTGAACACTGGTGCTGCGAGGCAGCAATGCTAATCACTGTGTCAGCCATGTCAGACACTTGCTGACACTTTGGAAAAATATGGAAAATTTCCACCCCACATCTTGCCAATTGGTTTTAAATTTTCATCTTCTCCTTCTTCTGTCAGTACTATCTCCACTCCATTACAGGTGGCAGTGCTGCTTCAATCTATTTGCAGCCACTTAATGAGTTTTTACACAACAGAATTTTTAAGGCACTCATTGCCAAATCTCCATTCAGTGCGGGAGGACAAGAAAATGCCACTGATGTGAATGGAGGTAAGATTCCAGCCTAAAGATAGCAAAGATACGCACAAAGCCTTTAGCAGTAGATAGGCAGTGGCTGAAGAAGTCACCAGGATGACAATTTCTACTGCCAAGGATCTAAGGCAGCCCAGATGTGAAATGATACGAGTGATATACTTATGGAATGCTAGTTGAGAAACAAAGCACACAATGATCACAATGCCCACAGATTCAGCTTCTCAAACCTAGTCAAACAATTAGGATCCAGATCACACTTGGTCACGATCAGCCGGCAATGGTATACAGCCGTGCCCCACAATCAAACAGCTGTGTGCCGTCCTCAGGTGGATATCTTCTACATATGCAACCATTATCACCTCCTACCGATCCCTCAACCAGCACCAAAAGATGGTACAGCATCTCAATCATCACACTACACAGAGACAGACTGGAAGCTCCTCCAGAGGACTATACAGTGAGCCCTGCGTCCACTGGGTGCACTGATAGAATGCACCAGTCATCCACACTGAGGGCACCAGCCTGAAAAAAAACAACAGTGCAGCCAAACGGGATAATCACATGTTGCAGGGGGCAAACCACACACAAGGTTCCAGGGCTACGTGTCTAACTAACGTGCAAACTGACCTTTGAACCTTATCTTTACACAACAAAAAGGGGTGGGGGAGGGGATGAGGTGAATGAGGCAGAATGGACGATGCATCAGTCACAACAGCTTAATACATGTTTCACCACATGTACATTGTTATCTACTGTTAGTCTGTTCAATCTGTATGTTATAAGATGGTTTGTATGCAGTTACTGTCTGTGAACACTGTTACATCTCAATAACACTGGTTGTCCCAATTTTAAGGGGAAGGTGCAGATTGATGCTCATATGATGATGTGGCTATTTAGAGACATGTGTCAGGAGCATGGGAGTTCTCCCTGGTGCATGGACAGAGCACAAGCATAGTTTGTTTGTAACAAGTCCTTAATCACCAGTCTTTGGGAACTCAGCACTTCTACACTTGTGAACCAATCAATACACGGATTAAGATTTATTGCTTAATACTCCTGAGTATTTCCTTACACCTCTACAACCATTCCCACTGCTTCCTCGTCCTCACTCAATCTTATTCTGCTCACTAATTCCGACTGTTCTGTCACCTGCATCTTGTCCCACTCTCAGTTCCACAAAGACATCACCCTTTCCTTGCTTAGCTTTTAACTTCACAACACTGTGCTCAGTCATTACTCTTGTAAAATAATCTCTTTATTGGCTTCATCCCAATTGCCCTCTGCCAATGTCACTAACTCTTGCTTTCCCTGCTACTTTCAGTCACTGTGCTATCTCACATTGCTCTCTGAAACTCTAAAATGTCCAACCCATTTCTAACTCTCTCCAAACTTTCCTTTGCAACCAAAATGCTAAATCTTCTTTCTAAGAGTTCCTATACCGCCCATTTCTTCTCCTTGAAGCAGTTTGGGCATTTATTATAAGTGAGTCCTATTGTCAGAGAGAGATTATTATGAATTTATAAATCCTCGTTTTAAGAGCGACAGAATACAAAGCAAATTTGTCAAACATATACTCACTGCCGTGCATATGAATGAAGTCATAAGGTATGAAATTAAGTAAATAAATATGCATACCTTTCACTAATATGATAGTTTATGCAGTAAATAAAGTAAATAAATATTTGCCTGATAATTTGCAGTACGGCCATCAACGTTAACAGCACTCTAGGTAAAAACAAGATGTTAAAGTCTTGACAACTGGATGCACCATATTCCCCAACACTGCAAATGATTTAAGAAGTTTAATTAAAGCATGTATAACTCAGTGGATTGAATTAGACCTTTTAATCATTCCAGATTTCCATCTTTCTTCCCTCGACAGCGTAACATTGTAATTACCTCATTGTTGCCTGTGACTTTCACAGGTAAATAAAACACAGTTAGCTGTAGAAAGAACAAGGTGCTAAAATTTAGGCTTTACGAAACTCTATAAGCTTGAAAAGTTACAATAACTCCCAGTCACAAGTATGTACAAACAAGTAAAATGTAACTGGCACTAAAGGAACCTTGTAGTGCCTTGTTGAAATATTTTACACTGAACTAGCACTGTTGACAGCATTTTCTGCATCTCAATAAGGCAACACATCAACAGGATATTTATCTTGTCATATAAAATACACCCCATAGCCGCCCCAAAACCAATTTTATTCTGAAATTTCATTAAAAGTAATGTCACTGGTTACTGAAGACTAGTGCATTGTTCATTGTGGTCACTCGGTATTTCTCAATGACATTGAAGTACTTCTCTATTACACCCCAGATAATGTTGATAAGGCACATATTGATTCAGTGATCCATATAACCCGTAGTCCACGAGAACAGATAATAAATGCTCAAGCTTAAATAGAAAAAAAATCAAAAATTCCATCTGTTCCATCTGATTACCTCCTTACATAGTGAAGTAGGATATTGTTTTTCTAAAAAATGTCAATACAATTTTTAAATTAACTATAACTTGCCCCCATTTGCAGTTGTGGAATTTAGCAAATTAATCACACGAATGGATAATTCAATCAAAATAAATGGTACAAATAAATTAAAGCTCTATGCATTAATGTAAAGTCATCTATAAAGGTAATTTTGTTTCATTGATTAGGACCAGCTAACCATCAATGTATTCTTCCGATTTGCTCCAAGGGTCATTTAATTTACAAATTATAAAATAGCATAGTGCAGAGATTCATTCTGGCATTCCTATTCATATGCTGCACAACATATTCATTGAGCTAATCCCAATTACTGTACTTAAAACATTTCACTAAGTGGTTTCTTCTCAAGTGATCCATACTCTGTACCACTACATACTTTATGACTTTATTCATATGCACAGCAGTGAGTATATGTTTGACAAATTTCATTGTATTCTGTCACTCTTAAAAGGAGGATTTATAAATTCATAACAATCTCTCTCTGACAATAGGACACACTTATAATAAATGCCCAAACTGCTTCATGCACAAGAAATGGGCAGTAAAGGAACTCTTAGAAATAAGATTTAGCATTTTGGTTAGTTGTTGAATGTCCATGATTCACATTTAATACAGTTTATAGGACATGCTATTGTGCCAAATAATAAAACTTCTCATTTTGTGCCACCTGGAAAAGTCATGTGGAACATAAGGCAAAGACAAGTAATACAGTAATGTTATGATATTAGACATTCAGAAGGAAATACAAATCCAACAGGGAGTTCACAGGATGCTTAGGGTATGGAGCTGATGATCATAAGGAAGAGTTGAGGTGACTAGATAAATATACTCAAGGAGGAAGCTGAATAAATGAGGGGGAAAGGAACAGAAGGATATACTGATAAAGTTAAATTAAGAGGGATGGGAGGAGATTCATGTGGAATAAAACCTCTGGTATATTGAGTGAATTGCTTTTTTATGACCTAGAGATTCTGCTTAAATAATAACGGGGCAATTGTCTTAAATTGCAACTTCCTTGGATATTTATAGTGCTTTGACTTACACCCATCTCTAATTTCCACATTCAACCACTGCCTAGATGGTGTAATGTTGCAAGCTCCCACTAGCTCAATTTGGACTTGAAGGTAATGCAATAACAAGAATAATCTGCAACTGAGCAGACCTGTACGCCTGCAGCAAAACCTTAATTATTTACCTTTAAAATGTAAGATAATATCATGAGAATGGGAATACTTACCTCCAAATGTCTCCAGAATAGCTTACAAAGCCTTGCTATCACATATATTCAAACAGATTTGAGTTCCTTGGTACAGGTGTCAATTGCTGCTCCTGAGTTACAGTGGAACAATTGCTGCTCCAAGTCGAAAGTGGACAAGAGTGCACCCATAGCCTGATGAATTTACAATGGCCTTGCTTAGACTGCTCCTGGCCCAATTCATTGCCCTGGGCCTAACTGGTGGAAAGCAGCATTTTCATTGCAGAATGAGAATGCTGTTTAATTTGTACTTGTAACTCATGCACAATTGAGAACCTGCTGCATTTAGCATTTTGGAAACACTGATTTTGCCCTGCTTACTGTCCTTGTTCATCAATGTGAATGGACTAGTAGTGAGAGAAAAATCTTTTAAATCATTGCTAGAAGTTGACCCATTTCAGTGACTGGGCAAAGGCCCAATAATTATGTGCAAATACATGTCCAATGATGATCCTAGCATCCAAATACCATTTTTATGCAAATCAACAGAACAACTGCTACTTTCTCAACCCTTGCACATTTCATGAGTGGTAAAGGGAGAGGGTCAGCCAGGAATAGAACCTGCAGATGCTTCATTTGCCCTCTCAAACCTGGCTAGATATATAAAAAGTGATATATATTATATATATATATAAAAGTTATATAAAGTTACATACCTTCACTTCTCAAAGAGCAGTACATGAGAAAGTTGTGCTCCTCCATCGAAGCACTCAGTGTCCCATATCACATCCAGCAAAGAACCTGCAGCTCACTGCCACAGCTGGCACTGCATTGCCCATTGCAATCACTGTGTAACTTCTTTGACTCCAGCTCCTCCAAGGCTTCTTAGAAATACCAGCGAGCTTGTATCAGCGATAGGTGAGCGAGGCTGTGTTTGCGAAACATTTTCATTGCTTTTCCCCATGGACAATTGCACAATATCACATGAAAATTGCATGGGTCAGAAGTCATATCCAAGCTCATTAATATGCATTTGTTATACGGCTGCCAGAACTGTTTATGCTCAACAGGATACTCCTCACACCTATCTCCATCTTACACCATCAACACTGTCCTTCTGTTCTAATCTTCTTCAACTTTCCCTTAAATGTAGCAACTATCTCATGTACAAATAAGTTCCACATTCTAACAGCTCTCTGGATAAAGATCTTTCTCCTAAACTCCTTATTGGATATATTATCGATCTTATTTATTTCTGGTTCCTGAATCTGGGCTTCTCCATAGGAAGAAACACCTTCCCGATTGAAATCCTTCAAAGTTTTGAAGACCTCTATCAAACTAATATTCAGCCTTCTCTTTTTGTAGAATCATAGAATCCCTACACTGCAAAAGGAAGCCATTCGGCCCATTGAACCTGCACTGACAGAATCCCACCCAGGTCCCATCCCTGTAATGCCACATATTCACCCTTTCTAACCTCCCTGACACTGAGGGACAATTTAGCATGGCCAATCCACCTAACCTGCACACCTTTGGACTGTGGGAGGAAATCGGAGCATCCAGAGGAAACCCATTCAGACATGGGCAGAATGTGTAAATTCCACACAGTCACTTGAGGCCAGAATTGAACCGAGGTCCCTGTCACTGTGAAGCAGCTGTGCTAATAACCACTGTGCCACCATGCCACCAAATGGATTTGAATATACTTTCTGGTGTAAAGAGCCCGAGTCTTTAAACCCTTTCGATCTTTCAGATTTAAGTTTATTGAATCTACTCCTCAATAACTGCAGAATTTGCGGTCTATGGCCTGCTAATGTGAGCAATTTATGACCTTGCTGGAACTTGCAAAATTAACATTATATCATCAATAAAGTAGCCTCTACACTAAGATTATCATTTTCTGAGTCATGGTAATGGACACAAAAAATTACCAGCAGTCAAGGTATACCCTTTATCGTTATTTCAAAATAAATTGGCAACTACGAGAATCACCTTCAAGGGGATGGAATAAATCCATGAAGCTAGTTGAAGATAGTTATTAACACATGAATCAAAGAGCTAGGTTGCACACAAGCCAGATCTATAATTTAGCAATGAACTGGAAATGGTTAGCAATCTAGATGTGAGGAAAGCATTAGGACATAAGTAATCATAATAAGATAGATCTATTATTCAGTGAGGTTGAAAGCTCAACAAGAAAAGTTAAAGATCAGAAGCCGGAATAGGAGGGAAGCTATGAAGAACCCACCAGGAATTTGCATGATCTCAGATTTTTTTTGACGTAGACAACAAGTAACAGATTGCTTTAATGAAGTATGGAAGATGTAATAACATTTATTGAAATGTAAATGTAATAAGGCTCATTGAAAGAAAAGGTAGATCACTTAAACACATATAGGCACAGATATTTATTAACAATTGGTTTTTATGAAGTGAATATGTTTTGAGTGGGTGGAAATGTTATCCAATATTTCAACGCAAACACATTTTAATGCAACAAATGTATCTGGAGGAAGGGATGATTACTTAAGGTCTGCCTGACATAATGTTGAGTAAATTGGATTTGCATTGTGCTGTCCGTAAATTCAGATGGTGAAATGGAGGTGCATGCATTTGTGTATGTACATGTGTTTGGGAGGAGGGATGGTTTAAGGCCAATTAACACTGTTGGAAAACTCATTACTAGCTTTTTAGGGTTCAAGTTCAAAGTTATATAGAGCCATATGGTTACTCTTGCTTTCAGAACAAGACATTTGAAGAGAGGTGGGTACAGAGTGGATAGCCAGCCATGACTGCTGTAGGCCATCATCCCAGCCCTATTAGAGGGTCAGCGGGGCAAAGGGGGGTTGAGTATTTGGTCAGGAGTGCCCTTGCCACTGCATAGGTGGCAGAAGAGTCGCCACTCAGTAGCTAGGCTTTGAATAGATCAGCTCAGTCCTAGCATCATGTGAGCAGAAGAGCAGGAGTGAAGATGCCAAGGGATATTGGGTGACCACCTGCCTAGCTGGTACAGCTGTCAGATTTTGCACTCAGTGGCAAAGAGACAACATCTTTTACAGGAAGGGCAAAATTCCAGACGTCATGACAGGAAGGGAGGTTTGGAAGGCGAAGTGAGATCAGACCTTGACATAGGATTGACCACTAAAGATGGAGCTACCTGAAGATGAGATCCAGTGTTGCAAGAGACATATATCAGTGCCCAGATCAGTGAAGGCTTTGTGCCTAAGGACCACATTGAAATTCTTCACTTCCAAGGATGAGGTGCAGTCCTGAGTGCCATCAGCATGTTACTGCATCTCGGAAGAGAAGACCCCTTTGCCCAAGTTGAACAGTACATTTAATTCATAACATAACAGGGACTGCAAGGACAGGGTGTATTTGATTTTGCCTCCATCACTAGTATTCCAGGTGCAAAGCATCATTGATTGCACCAATTTCATAGAATCCCCATAGAGGAAGACCACTCAGCTCATCTTACTCTCCAAAAGAGCATCTTATTGCTGCCCTATCTCCATTATCTCACACATTTAACTGGCTAGTTCCATAACCTAAACATTTTGGGACACTAAGGGAGAACTTAGCATGGCCAATCCACCTAACCTGCACATCTTTGGGATTAGTAAATTTGCAGATGACACTAAAGTCGGTGGAGTGGTAGATAGTGAAGAGGGGTGTTATAGTTTGCAGAGAGACTTGGACAAGTTGCAGAGCTGGGCCGAGAGGTGGCAAATGGAGTTTAATGTGGAAAAGTGTGAGGTAATGCACTTTGGCAGGAATAATAAATGTGTAGAGTATAGGGCTAATGGTAGGATTCTTAATAGTGTTGATGAACAGAGGGATCTTGGTGTATTTGTGCATAGATCCCTGAAAGTAGGCAGTCAAGTCGAGAAGGTTGTTAAGAAGGCATATGGAGTCTTAGCTTTTATTGGTAGGGGGATTGAATTTCGGAGCCGCAACGTCATGTTGCAACTGTACAAAACTCTAGTGCGGCCGCACTTGGAGTATTGTGTGCAGTTCTGGTCCCCACATTATAAGAAAGATGTGGAGGCATTGGAGAGGGTACAGAGGAGGTTTACCAGGATGTTGCCTGGTATGGAGGGCAGGTCTTATGAAGAGAGGCTGAGGGATTTGAGGTTGTTTTCGTTAGAAAGGAGGCGGCTAAGAGGGGACCTAATTGAAACATATAGGATGATTAGAGGTTTAGATAGGGTGGACAGTGATAGCCTTTTTCCTAGGATGGAGAAAGCTAGCACGAGGGGACACAGCTTTAAATTAAGGGGTGATAGTTATAGGACGGATATCAGAGGTAGGTTCTTTACCCAAAGGGTGGTTCGGGAGTGGAATGCCCTGCCTGCAGCAGTTGTAGATGCGCCAAGTTTGGTGGCGTTTAAGAGGTTAGTTGATAAGTATATGGAAGAGAAGGGAATGGTTTAGTTTGGAGGGGCATTGCTTTTTATATTGGTCGGCGCAACATCGAAGGCCGAAGGGCCTGTTCTGTGCTGTAATGTTCTATGTTCTATCTTTGGACTGTGAGAGGAAACTGGAGAACCCAGAGGAAACCCATGCAGACACATGCAAACTCCATACAGACCAAGACTAGAATTGGACCTGGGTCCCTGGCACTGTGAAGCATCAGTGCCAACATGTCACCCATACTTGGCCACTAAGATCAGTCAACGGGAAGAGACTTCACTCCCTTGATGCCCAAACGGCCTGTGACCACAATGAGAGCTGCCTCCATGTGTGAACTCACATTATTGCTAGGTGTTTTGACTCCTTCAATTTATTCCTGCACATGCTGCCTCAAGTCTTCACTGGAACATCCAAAGTACTTTTGGGTGGATCCTCAGAGACAAAGTATATCTCTTGAAGAAATGACACAGAATCCTCTGCAAGAACCACCCCCCACCCCCCGGCCCCAGACAGAGGTAATGACTTGATCCAACCAGTGCCACTTGCTTGGTGGGATAAACATTGTGTAGACCATCAGGTCTTTGAAGCTGTGATCTGATGCTTAGAACAGACGGTGGTGTCCTCCAATATCTTGCCCATGCCCTTCTGCAACATTCTTGTTATTGTCATGGTCTACTGTTCTCTTCATAACATATCCATATCCACTGGGGTGTAGTCTTTGACAATGAATTTCACCGTGGAGGGAGCAGAGAGGATCAGGAAGAGGATGGCGTTGAGCAGACAAGAGTCTCTTCTACACAAGGAGGTGGGTTTTGCTATATTTTTAAATCATTGCAAATTGCTTTAAGAGCTGATTACAAAATTTGATGATGATGTCATTAAAGTGTTACAGAGGCTGCTGTTTACTTGCAGTTTGGACTCTGTGCAGTGCAGAGAACATCTCTTTCGATAAAACCTGCTGTATGAATCTATGTGCTCAAATCATATTATTTTCTTTTTTGTTAAAACCCACAACCCCTAACACAGTTAGAACATTATAGCCTCCTCCTACCATTCTCAGAAAAGAGTAGCTCTTACCTCTTCCCCATTACCTCCAGTATTAGGTCCAGATCTGCATGGGTGAAATGAGAGGCCATCCTGTCCAGAGCGTCAGATTGCCAGCTCCCTAGTGAAGTCGAACCTTTGGTACAAATCATACATCACTCCCTCTAAGGAAGTGCAGGTGACAAAAGTGTTAATGAGGGATCACTTTGGGACCAGTGACCATAATTCTATTGATTTTAAGAAAGCTCTGGAGAGTGATAGCTCTGGCCCAAAAGCTAAATTTCTAAATTGGGGCAAGGCCAATTTTGATGGTATCAGGCAGGAAGTTTCAACAGTTAATTGGGAGAGACTTCGGGAAGGCAAAGGGATGTCTGGTAAGTGGCACGTTTTCAAAAGTGTGTTAATCAGGGTTCAGGGCAAACACATTTCTCTTCGAGTGAAGGGCAAGGCGGTAAAAGTAGGGAATACTGAGTGACTCGGATATTGAGGACTTGGTCAAGAAGAAGAAAGAGCCACACGGCATGCACTGTATTGAATTATTGAGCCTTACCATTAAAAAATGTTTTCTCATCATCAATGTTACTGATGAGTAGGAGATCAAGAACACAGCTTCCATCTCACAAAAAGTCAAAGCCAATAACATCACAAACGATCATGAGAAAGTAAAACAGTGTGAGTAGCAACTGAGCTTGGAACTTTAAACACAAGTTACCAGTGCTGAAACCAGGCAGGGAGTGTGGGTCTGAGACCAACAAAAGGGATGCACAAACATTAAAAATACTCCACAACCTCCAACACGCAGGATTGATACAAGGCAGGGTATCATAAGGGGAAATTGCATTATGGAACATTTTTGCTCTCAAAAGGAGGTTAAAGCAAGATTCAAGAGATTGATCAGAGGCTAACCTTACGAAGTCTGACATGGGTTGGTAATTGGAGAGGGGGGGGGTGTGGGATTCTAGATCCTGCTTCCTGGCAGACGGAGCAGAGATAACTGAGAAGTTAAACTCCTCTCCCCTGCGGATATAGATGGAGGAGGGTGAGGGATCCAGTTTGGATGGAAGGGAGTGTGGCATTCGTAGTCTGGTTCCAGTTGTTTGCCGGGGAGTGTGCGGGGGGGGGGGGAATTTAATTTCCTTTCACTGTAGGGAGGGGGATTTTGGTTCTAGTTTTGGGAAAGGATGGTTTTAGTGGCTGGCGGGGGTGGGGGTGCGTTACAGATGATCTATTACCTCATGTTACAGTGGGGCTGGGTCATGGGAATATTTGGTTCAGCAACTTACACCTTGGTTTCTTTCTCATTATTAGTCAACAACTCCAAACTAACTTTTACAAAAATGCTGTACCTTACCGGGCAGGAAAACTAACCAAAGAAATTATGACAAATATTGAATTTGTACTCTCAAACTCTCCATGTGGGGCCATTACGTTTCTCTTATACATTGTCTACTGTTTAACAATTGGGTTTGTGAGCCATTATGTTGTTACTAGTGAATGAAGACAGAGATGAGGTGTAACTGGCCAGATTCAGTGTTTACATTGCACCATATGTCAGTTCAGTTCCTGATTTCCAAACTCACTCATCAAATCAAGACCTACGAAGGTTCAAAAGTTGTAAATGCTGTTGGGTAATTGGTCTACCCACACCAGCGATAACATGTGGATGGATTAAACCTGCCTGGGTACGATAGATGGGGGTATGTGAAAAAAAAGTAATGGCAGCCAATTAGAGGGGAAGTGAGCAATCCCAAATAATGCGTTTGAACTAACTTTGCAGCTTTTCTGGAAAACTTAAGCGAGTAGAAAAAAAGGGATATTTTTTGCTGAAAAACAAAGCAGCTGTGTGAATTGAAAAATGGTTTGCCACAACACACGTTAAATTATATCAAGAGTTTCCCTGACAGGGCTCCAATAGATGGCAGTAGTGTACAAGTAAAGCATGGCAGGCATCCAGACACTCTTGTAATCTGCCTCCAGGGGATAGTTTTTACTATATTAGCTCTCGGATAAAAATGGCCATTCCTGCTGGGCCCACTGACCTGTGCTTCCAACACGTTAAGCTCGTGCCAGGGAAGCAGGTTTGTAAAAGCTATTCCCTTCGAATTTGTCACACGTATCATGAAGCATTCGCTTGTTAACCTGTCAAACCAGTCGGTAATGCAACATGGGATGCTGAAACACTGAAGGGTTTAGTTATTCAGCATCTATCAACCTTTTCGAAATTTGTCAAAATAAAACAGAAAGTTGTCAGCGGAGCTCACCATTAATCAATTACATCTAAAGAATTGGGTCCTTTCATGGCATTTTTCATGGAGCAACAATGACAAGATTGCCATTAACCTTAGAAATTAACAGCTTCAGTGACACACTTGTTGACTTAGTAACTGTCAGGTCCATTGCTTGTAATTGTTAAAACACTCTAATGTATTCGCTATTTGTTATTCTTTAGCCATTAAACGGTCAAGCTAATTAGATATAGTTATAGGTTTATAACTAATTTTAAACCTAAATTTTAAAATTTATTTTAAACCTATAAGAATACATTGGATAATGCAAATGATTGGAATGTTACAAAATTTGAGTTTCAAGCAAGTTCCACTTTAACTTGAAATGACGCTGAACAGGCGGCACGGTGGCACAGTGGTTAGCACTGCTGCCTCACAACGCCAGGGTCCCAGGTTCAATTCTGGCCTCAGATCACTGTCTGTGTGGAGTTTGCACATTCTCTCTGTGTCTGCATGGGTTTCCTCCAAGTGATCCGGTTTCCCTCCTACAGTCCAAAGATGTGCAGGTCGAGTTGATTGGCCATGTGAAATTGCCTCTCTGTGTCAGGGAGTTAGCAGGGTAAATAAATGGGGATAGAACCTGGATAGAATTCTATTCTATTCTGACATAGGGTCACCCAGACTCAAAGCATGGGCTCAATTCTCTATTCTCACAGATACTATGATGTAAACGTGCCAGCATTGGACTAAGCTACACACAGTAAGAGTCTCACCACACCAGGTTAAAGTCCAATAGATTTATTTGGTAACACGAGATTTTGGATTGCTGATTTCAGGATGCTGATATAAGGAGCAGTGTTCCAAAAGCTCATGCTACCAAATAAACCTGTTGGTTTTTAACCTGGCGTCGTGAGATCTCTCACTTCACAGATGCTGTCACACCTGCTGAGATGTTCCAGCATTTTGTGTTTTTATTTCAGATTCCAGCATCTGCAGTAATTTGCTTTGTTAGTTGGCTGCATGTATACTTGTAAAGCTGTAACTTGAGTTCTATCATGCCTGCAAATCACTAGCAAGACTATTTGCCTTGCAGTTTTGATGCTATGGCCCACATATTCCTCACCTGCTGTTCTGTGGAGTGCCATCCTTTCCCCCGTTCAATTTACTATATTTACGCTTTTCTGTCATTATCTTGACCCTTTTTTTTCAGACTGGCATCTAAAATTCAAATAAATAATGTTATCCAGAGATATAATCATTTGGTCTCTTAGTATGCTATCACTAATTCTCAAAATAAGTTTGAAACCTATATGAATTCATTGGATGATATGAGTAATTTTCAGATTGTGGTAGTGTGGCCCTGTAAAGGGGCGAACCTTCATAGACCATGTGACCAGGATGGAACAAACATAGCGTGTGCACGTGAACCTGGCCAATCAGGAGTAAGGGTATGCATTCCTGGAGTAGAAAGCTACAGTTGGTGTCAGGATATTGTTTGGGATAGACCTGTGTAGTTATGCTGTTAAACCCTTAGTTATATATGTCCTTCTTAGTCAATAAATGTAGTAAATAAATAGTAAATATGTAGTTAATTTGTTACTAACTACATTGAGTTACCTCAAGTTACTACAGAGGTGATGTGCATCAAGACAACAGATATTATAAAATAACAGCCATTGGAGAGCTAAAGTATTCACGTATTTAATGCATTTTATTAACAAACCAAACAGACATGATCGATTCTTTTAACATAAGCTTACGGACAAATACTTGTTTTAAAAAAATCGGAGACCAGGACGTTTTAATCACAGTTATAGAGCAGCCAGCAAAGTGACAGCCAAAGGCCAGCATGAAGCATACATCGACAAGGTTCATTGTCCTTGAAGGCATATTGGTGCATCTTATCAATATATAGGTGCTCTAAGTTTTTTAATCAATTAATGTAATTCTGATGAATATCTTTCGCCAAGATACCATTCTGTGCTGTTTTTCTAATATTCACAAAATGTGCACTGACAAGTTTACTTTTGTTTAGGTGTATATCCTTCCAATAATCCTTTGCATAGGAATCAGCCTGTTACTGATTGTTTAGTTATTCTCCTGAGGGCATTCGTGTACTGAATATCCATGTGCCCCATCCCTGTCTGAACTGGTTTCTTGGTTCTGCTGCTTGTGAAACTCCATGCCATAAATGCAATTTCATCTGCTCAGTTAGTTCTTCCATTTCTTCCTTATCTATTTCAATTTTACTCTGGATACAGCATTGCAAATCAATATCTTAGGAGTTTTATTGCATCCAACTATTCAGCAAGCCGGATTTGGAGGAGCGAAATATTGAAAATTGGATGAGATTTATACTGGGTAGATCTGCTATGGTGGGGGGCGTGAAGACAAACAAAATCAGAACAGTCATTTCAAAGTGGCACGTGATGTTTTGCTGTCCAGTCTTTCCTTCCCTTACCTCTGCACCTTCCTGACATAATAAGAAGTCTCACAACACCAGGTTAAAGTCCAACAGGTTTACTTGGTAGCACAAGCCACTAGTTTTCAGTCCTCTGACCCTTCATCACCTGCTGAAAGGTCAGAGGTCCCAAAGCTAGTGACATTCGCTTCCAAGTAAACCTGTTGGACTTTAACTTGGTGTTGTGAGAATTCTTGCTGTATTTACCCTAGTTCGACACCAGCATTTCCACATCATGACCCTCTTGACATCCCATCCCAAGTCATCGAACTTGTGTGCAGGATCAAACAATCGGCACACTTAAAACCATTGCAGTCTGCTGCACTGTGAACTGTAACGCCAGTACGTTTTACTGTTATTCTGCCTCTTTGAGAATGATTTACACCAGTCTCTGCTTCCAGTGGCTTTTCCTTCAGATTAATGGGGCTAATGAATTTCCCAATGGCCAAAGGCAGGTTGCTTCTTTTAATCAAGAACATTGGTAGGGGCGACGGGGAGGGGGTGCTAGCTAATGTTTTATGTAAAGAACAAGAATCAATAATAGAGGGAAAAACATAATGCTTGTAGACATTATGTACTAGCATGATAAATTGAAAATCCTCTTGTGCCACAATTATGCTTAAAAGTACTGTGAGAAATAGGAAAAGGCTTCTTCCTTTAATTGACCAAACCTATAAACTCAATAAGTCTGATATTGGCGTGAGGCTTTTTTGACTCTGCAGTAAAGCTAAATGTGCAAGCTATTAATTGGATATTGAGATCTGCCTTCAATGTGATGTGGTGTAGCACTTCTTCCTTTAAGGACTCCTACACTGTTTTAGTTGTTCAGTTCAAACACTGATTCCAGACATGCATTGTATTTATATTAGAAGTGCAGTGTCAGTGTAAAGGATTTGCACCAAAGCCAGATTGGCATGTAACAAAAATCCTTAAAACAAATGTTAGAAGATTTCTATAAGGGGGGTATTTTACAAGACCTTAGGGCATGGTGGGCGCTCATATATGACCCACTGTGGGTATACTGCCCATTGATAATAATAAAAATGGATTTTCACTAAACACAACTAACATAATATTAATTGAGCTGTCAAGAAGCTTTATGATGAAGATGGCAAATTAATGTTCAAATATATTTGGACGTAAAGTCCAACACATTGATACTTTCTAAGCTGATTTTTAAGGGAACCTGGCAATGTGAGGAAAGGAAAATCAACTTTTTTACATTATCGGCATGAAACACTGCTTCCTACAAATGTCCAAGGGGAACATGAAGATAATTCTGGTAAGCATTGAAAGAAGTAGGTTAAAAAAAATGATAAAAGAAAGCTTGTATTTCGCCACAGTGGAAAGTCCCAAAGCTGCCAATGAATTGCTTTTCAAGTGTTCTTATTCTTATATAGACAGATGCAAACCAGGATCTTGGGATCTTTAACATGCCTCTGAACATAAAGATATGGGCTTGCCAAACATCTGTCAAAACACAAGCTAGTGCAGCACCCTCACTAACATCACACTGCAGGCTCAGAATGGACATTCAAATCCTGGAGTAACATTCTAATTCAGAGATGAGAACCTACCAACTAATCTAACATTTGTTAACATGCTGTGCTCTCCTGGCACTGTTAGTTAACCCTTGGAACTTTGCATTGGCATATAGCTTGCTGGTATTCTGGAAGGCCCTGCTCTTGCTAATCTGTCTCATTACGTTTGAAAGTGACAGATTGCCCAAGCATCAGCCTACTTTTTATTTAATACTCATTTATGGAAAGTGGCCATCATTGGTTGCATCTATTCTTTCTCTAGCCAATATTACTATTTCCCAAATACCTTCTCACAGATAAGATGTTCATCAGTTTATCCTAAATCCTCATTCACTTCTTTGGATTAACCGTTAAGAGCTCTAAAATCTGGATGAAAACCTTTCCTAATATAAATTCATCCCATGATTCCACATGCCTCAGTGTTGGACTCATTTCTTATCGCAAATTTCATTACGTTGTCCTCTTTTCTTATAGAAATAGGCCATTCAGCCCTAAAATTGTTATGCCATTCATGAATTGATTTGTACGTATTTACTAACTTTTAGTGGTTTCTTGTACTTGGAACTTATACTTGGACCTGTCTCATCTAAATTTCTCCTCCTCACCATTGCAAAAACATCAAAATCTATTTTTTAAATTCCTTGTGCCACAGTTTTGTCCATTCATTTCATCTGTTTGTTTCCTTTTTCAATTTGCTGCTACCCTCTACATTATTTATCGTGCCCTCAAAGTTGGTTGTGTAATTGGTTGCTCTAATAATCTTGTTTCAAATGTGTGAGAATCTTGGGGACTATATACTTCATTATTGCTGCAATTTTATTATCCCACTGTTTGCAATCAAGTACTGACTTCCTTTTCCTTCGTTATGTTTATGCTCGCTTTTCTTAATCACGTGTAAATATAGCTACATAACTCAAAACTGAAGAAATGAGAGTAACCAGATAGCAGAAAGCAGAACAGTAAAACAACAAGTATGGAATGTTTACAGGAATACAACAGGTATAAATATACCATTCTCCAATGTTCAATACCAAGTTAGATCAGAACCAGGAGTTAAGGACAACAAAGAAGAATTCAAATTAATTGACTAATAGAAATAATGCAAAAGATTAGCTCAGTCAAAGAAAATAAAATGCTTTAAAACTAAAAGTCTGGCTGAATTTTATGCGTTTCCAGTGAGAGTGTTTCCTGTTTGAGTTGGGGGGGGGGGGTGCAGCAGGGGGTAAGTCAAATGGGTCTATCCCACCTATTAATTCTCCCCAATTATTCCTCCCAAAATCAGCAGTCCACCCACTAGAACCAAATGAGTAATTTAGGATCATTTAGTCATATTTTTCAAGCCATAGAATGTTAGACACGGGGCAAAGGGTGGCAGTGAGATTTTTAAACTTAAATGTTTAAAGGGCAGGAACAAGCGGGGGTGAGCGGGTGAGGGGGGGGGCAGGGGCAGGTGAGTGAGGGTGGGTTGTTCTTTCCTGACTGCTCTCAGCTGATCACGGGGCAATCCTTATCCTCCCTCATTTGAATCCTCCCATTTTTTCTTACTCTCTTCTTCTCTGCCCCTCTACCTAACCTACCCAAACCCTCCCAACTTGCCTGCTTACCTGCTGTAAAGAGCTATGGGCATTTTCTTCTGGCTCCTACAGCTGCCTCTGATGCATTCCTGGCATTGCTGGAACTGATGGAGTCACCAGTTAACTGGATTGGCTAGCAGCTTCAAAGGATAGGGCATCCACCACATTAAAGGGCAGGAGTTCCAATCGTCTGCCATGCAGTGCATCACGGCTATGGGCTGGGGCAGCATGGAACATGCCACCTTCGTGGTGTTAATTTACCAAACTGGATCCAAACTTGATGAAGAGGTCACTTAAACTGGTGGAAAGAAGAAAAACAGACTACAGAAAGGGATCTCAACTGGGAGAGAGTTTTCTTTGGGTAGACAGAAGCGGGTTAAGCTTCCAATCCGTCAGACCTCATCAGTTTGAGTCTCGGCTATTTGAAGAGTCAGTCAGGCCTCGTTTACTTCCACCAGCCAGCTGTGTGCTCAAAACAAGTGGAAATAGGCTTCAGAGGGTCCTTTTTTATTCACTTGCTAGACATGGATGTCAGCATTTATTGCCCATCCCTAGTTGCCCCTTGTTCAGAGATCAGTTCAGGGTCATCCACATTGCTGCGGCTCTGGAGCCACACGTAGGCCAGACCAGGTGAGCACAGCAGATTTCCTTCCCTAAAGGCCATTAGTGATGGGTTTTCCCGACAATCGGCAATGGTTTCATGATCATCAGTAGATTCTTAATTCTAGATTTTTTTTGATTGAATTCAAGTTTCATCTGCTGTGACGAGATTCGAACCCAGGTCCCAGAGCATTAGCTGAATTTCTGAATTAATAAACTAATCATAATAGCACGAGGCCATCACCTTCCCCAGTATTATGGAACACTGCTAGTCTCCCTAATTGGTTGAAGTCCAATACTGGGAAGTCATAGAATCCCTACAGTGCAGAAGGAGGCCATTCAGCCCATCAAGTCTGCATCAACCATAATCCCACATAACCCCTATCCCTGTTGTCCCACGTATTTACCCTGCGAGTCTCCTGACACTAAGGGGCAATTTACCATGGCCAATCAACCTAACTTACACATCTTTGCTCTGTGGGAGGAAACCAGTGAATTGGAAGGAAACCCACATTGACATAAGGAGAACGTGCAAATTCCACACAGACAGTGACCCAGGCCAGGAATCAAATCTGGGTCCCTGGTGCTGTGAGGCAGCAGTGCTAACCACTGTGCCACCATGCCATTATAGAAGGAGCATTAATGATTCACATTTTAATAGGATGGTAATCAGGTCAGGAATCTTTCCACCACTTCCCCACTATTCCCCAAAAGGGGGGAAAAAAACATATGTGAAGATATGCTTAAAAAAAGTATCTTCAGCCAAGGTAAAGCAACAGAGGCTGTAGATCAGCATCAAAGTAGATAGAATGTAAAATTGAATCTATTGTGGATGGAGAGTAGGGCAGTAGAAGCCCAAGCTTTCTTTATTCAGACTGCGAAGAGCATTCCTGATCATCTTGGCCCTAAAAAAAAATTACGATTTAGCTTAGAGAGAGTTTTCTCCTCCCCAGGTTTGACTCAATGAGTCCTGCTTAGTAGGCCACTCAAATACCATCAGAATCCCAATAACATGAAGGGGGATGTGCATGTGTCAGTGAGGCTCCTATTGGAGACAGGTAAGTATCTCAGCTGCCTGAAAGAAAAAAATAAGGGATGAATCAATGGGAATGGGGCTCTAAGTCTTATGCAGCAATTATAGTTACACATTAGCCCACTTCCACTATATGGCATGAGTTAACATATCCTCCAAAATTTTCAGAGGGACCATGCCAGGGGCAAAAAAGGTATGTTAGACAAAGGTAGGAATTCTATTGGCCTGTTTACATATGAAAGCTTAATGTATTCATAATCTGTTATTTTTATTCAAACTTCAACTCACTTAAAATAAACAGATTAATGCCTGCTTAGAAATAGCAGACAAAGAAGTGAGTGGAGCTTCTGTGCATGAATTTCTGTGATCAACATTCAATTTGGTTATAAATAGGAGCAGAATTAGGTTATATTCGCCTCACACCTGCTCTGTCTTTAAATAAAACTGCTGAACTCATCAACTCCTCTTCCCTGTCCCGAACTGATACCCTTTGATCCTTTTATACTACTCAAGATTTCACATAATCTCAGCCTTTCATATACTCAGTGCCTGAACATCTAAAGCCCCTGGGGTAGAGAATTCCAAAGCATCATAAGCTCTTGCAGTGACGAAATTGCTCCTAGATTCAATTCTAAATGGACAACCTCTGAATCTGAAGCTATGACTCCTAAGGCATGATCTTAAATGCTGTTCACACCATGCTCCAGCTGTATTGAGGTCGGAGAATTTAGCTGCCAGCCAAATCTCCATCCACTGCAGCGGGATGGGAAAATCTTGCAGGCATGAACGGTGGTAAGGTTCCAGCCCTAGACTTTCCATCGAGGTGAAAACAGCTTCTCCCACTTCTGTGAAGAGAGAGTGAGCTCAACCTGAGGCTTCTTCAGAACTACTGGACTTTGCTGCCAGACCTGCTGAGTTTTTCCAGCAGTGTTTTTATTCCTTGACTCTTTTCTGAGTAACACAGCTTGAACTACTGTTTTTTTCTGTTTTTGCCGAGTTCTACATAGAAGATTAAAATATGGAATGGCCTACAAAGCAAGTTAAAAATAGAAAAGAATGAACATGTAACATAGTGTAAAGTGAGATTTGAATGAAGTACTAAAGGAGGTACTTGAACTTTTGTTGTTTCCAATAAACTCAAACCACTTGAATATTAGACTAACTATAAACTTGTCAGGTTTGCTGATGTTCCTAAACCAAGGAGAACAGAACAGACTGAGCCAGAATCTATAGAGACGGTAAATTACATTTTGCACTCAAAGTCAAAAACATGAAGACACAAATGCACAAAAGAATGGAAATGAGCTGGAATAAAGAAACACAAAAAAGGGACATGGGATTAATAGGAGGTATTTCAATTGACATTTCTGGCTAAACACGAAAAAGCAATTAAACTAGGAACGACGGACCTGTATAGACCAGAAGAGTCAATTACATCTGTAGATGGACCAGATGTTAAAATATGCTGGCCACACCACATTCAGTAAATCTTGGTTATCTTGTCACATGCATTGAAAAGGGAACAAATTGCAAGAAATTGATCCCAAGTATAAAATGGATGAACCACAAGGAACAGTTTAAGAAGTTTAAATTTTACAATCATGAAAAAAGCTGGTTAAAGGATCAAAGCTACCAAAGAGTGTAGACAAAATAAGAATAGATTACTATTTAAGCAGTAAAGAGATTAATAAGAATTTAAGAACATGAGTTATTGAAAAGTAAATTTAAAATAGAAATTGTGGAGAATGTCTTTGTCCAACACAATGCCAGATGTTTAGAATGGGAGGATGTTGAACACAATAACAGTAGTTGTGTAAGGTAGAAATAGCTGTAAGAGAGGAGTTGGGTTATCACAGGGGTAAAACTTCAAATAAGCTGATTTGCCTTTTCATACCTGACCTGTATTAATTTTTTTCTTTTCCTTGTTAACTCTAAAAGTTTTGCCTTGAACAAGACTGTAGGTACAGACTAACATCACTGAGAAAAACTGCCACCTGTTAGCATGCTGTCTCATAATGCCAGGGACCCAGGTTCAATTCCAAGCTCAAGTTGTTATCTATGTGGAGTTTGCATGTTTTCCCCATGTCTGAATGGGTTTCCTCTGGGTGCTGCAGTTTCCTCCCACAGTGCAAAGATGTGCAGTTTAGACTGATTTGTCATGCTAAATTTCCCCATAGTGTCAGGGGAATTAGCTGGTAAATAAGTGAGGTTATGGGGATAGGGCAAGGGCACGATAATTTTGGTGCAGCCTCAAAGGGCCAAATGGCCTCGTTTATAGTGCAGGGATTCCATGATTCTAGTAATTAATTCAAAAATTAATTATAATATTCTGCAGATATAAAATATGTAAATCATTGTTTGGGTTGGAGTAGACTCAGTTTGTGAAGAACAATTGATTTAAAAGTAGACAGTGATTCACTTGAACAACAGCCAATATCCAAATTGAAAATATTTTAAAAATAATTTTTTAAACAAATATTTAAATCTTTGCTAAATGCCAAGCAAAGGCAAACAAAATCTTATAGTATAATAAAGTATAACTGCAACAAATTAGAACTAACATTTTTAGGAAAACATTTGGCTACCTCAAATCGTTCATGAAACACTCTAGTGTGAGGACTTTGAGGAAAGATTTTGTATCATTAAGAATGGGTATAGTGCTTACAATTATAGAAAATAGAAATAAATCTTGAATTCCGAGTTTTAAAGTATCCTGATACTTGGGTTAACAAAATGCTAATCAAAGATGAAAACAAAATTAGAGATGGGGTCTTAGCCTCTCATTACTGCAGACAGTTGCTTTTGTAACTTACTAGAATATCAAAGTTTACAATTTACAGAAAAGAACCTATGAGCACTTATTGTCCAGGTTCACATGTGCGAAATCGTCAGTTGAACAATGTAAGATTGGGTTGTTCAGGCCCCTGAGCTGCATCGCAGTGCTGGCTTGGCTTTTATTTTACTGAAATAGTCTGGCCTGAATAATGCCCCAGTATAAAAATGCTACGCGCTACACTTCGTGCTGGTTATTATGAGGTGTTATTGAGAGCGAGGAAGGATCCTATGTGACAGCAGGATGTATGATTTACCAATACTTCTGGCTAAAGCTTGATTAGTAAGTGTGGCAATTTCTTTTTCTGAAGTTCAACTTCACAGAATATAAAATGTAACTTGCAAGGTAATACATAAAAACTGTATTTGTTGGTTAGTCAAAGCATAAAAAATGCTATCTCCTGTTGAAGGGAGAGAAATTCAGTTATCAGCTGAAATCCAAAATCTGTCAGGACCTATTCTGAACTGCATCAAGGGAGATTGGAATTTGTTAAATGAGCTTGCCAATGCAAAGGCACATGCCCTGAATACATTATTCCTATTCTGCGCAAAAAAGACAGGTATTCTGTTTATGATTTTACCACATAGGCTTATGGGAAATTTTTATTTTGCCTCTTTTGATCTACAGATTGAAAGTCCCATATCACTAAAAGCCAGCACAAATTTTTGGAAAATGTTAAAATGCGGTGTCACCAGATAACTGCTTATTAAACCTCACATCAGTATTATCACAGTCATATAAGATGCAAGAGATATAACTATTTCTGTGGACAAAACTTCATTCAAAGTCATTACGATTTTGAACCCAGTTTACGTAACAGAAGACAATTAACATATATCGAAACTTAAAACAAATAAATGAAAGAGGGGACAGATTTATAACTCAATTTTATGACTGTGGGAATGCTGAAGTGATGTTTCATTTTTCATGAAGAATATTGTCCAAGCCAGATTGGCTAATTCTTTAACATCTTTCATTACTATAAATTAGCTGATGTGAAGTTTTGTATCCAATAGGCACCTATCAAAATCCCCACTCACAAAATGAGAAACAATAACTTTATAGTAAGAAGAAAGAATGGAGGGGAGGTGCTCCAAAAGGTAGCATTTTTTTTAATGTTTCTCAGACAATGGGGTGAAATTGGCCGAGGGCAGCAGCGCAAAACTGGTGGGTAGTGAATCAGAACCGATTTTTCACCACACATTTCTACTGAAGTTCACACATTGAAAGTTCAGATTTTTTGAGGGGACACATTTCCTAATCTCACTGTCACCGTGTTTGAAATGAAAAGTTTTGGCAATATTTCCCAAACCAAAAGGAAATAAAAACTAGCACAGTGTATAACAGGTTGACGATTTGCAACAAGCTTGTTTCACACTGCTGCATGGACCAATTTTTAACCCCAACGTGATTTGACAATTCTATCAACTGCTGAAGGCAATTGGATTTGTCAGATTGAGGCCACAGTTTGAAATCAGTAAAATCTGCAGGCATCTGCAAAAATGGATAAGAACAGCATTACGTTTAATGTAAAGGAACAAAATTACTTCAGAACCTCACAGAGTGAATTTTTAGCTTTACTTTATAGTGATTCCCAAGCAGGGCAAGTGTCGGTACTGAGTCTATTACTTATACTTCTATGAACAAGCAAATAACATCTTCTCTCTGACAATGTGGCATCTTATTGAAAAGTTAGCTGTTTCGTGAGGGAAGTCAATTGATAGACAGCCACAGTCAGGGTATGAAATCTCTCTCATGTTTCGGAGGTTCTTTGCGTTTTGAAGGTGTTACCCATTTCTGTAAACATTGCAAATCTGGATGCTTGTCGAGTGCATTGAATGCAAATTACATAAATCAAAATATATGCTTGAAGTGAACAAATTGGAAATCATTGTTACTTTTCCACAGTACCATAAAAAGTGAATTTTCTCCATAACAGCAGTAAAAATTCTAAATCACAGTTTTGTCATTGGTATGTGTAGGTTATTCC
Organism: Sphyrna mokarran; assembly: GCA_024679065.1. Taxonomy (NCBI): domain Eukaryota; kingdom Metazoa; phylum Chordata; class Chondrichthyes; order Carcharhiniformes; family Carcharhinidae; genus Sphyrna; species Sphyrna mokarran. Next base: position 46,819,694 of record JAGIQG010000017.1, read on the forward strand.
AAGGTCCCATCCACAGTTCCTCCTCATCGGATTGTGTCTGATCACTGTGAGATTCAAATGGTTCCTTAACGTCTTCGTTGTCAACAGCCGATTCTTGTTCATCTGTGCTTTTTGCTCTCTCGTTCTTTGCTTTTACTGTGCTCAGTCTGGACAGGCAGCTGTTAGGCCCCATGCTGCTGGAGGCCATGGAGCTACTTGATGGCCTTGGGTTAAGATTGTCATTGCTGCAGGAAGCTGTTGCATTGGCCATTGGATTGTTCAATGGGACCTTTTCTTCCTGTGTTGCTGCCAGTTTGTCCAGTTTCTTAAAATGTTTTCCTACCCTTGCAGGGGAGGTCGCTTTCCCATTGGTTGGAGGGCAACTGCGTCTTGTTCTCACGATCGATCCATTTTGAGCAATGTAGATATTACTGTTAATGTTGCTGTGGTTACTTGGGTGTTTGATGCGAATCCTTTGTGCTTCTGGTGCACTGTCCTCACCCGTTGAGCTGGTTTCATACTCACGATCTACAACCAACTTTACTCGTTTATGGCGAGACCACTATGTGAGGGAAAAGAAATATTTTAGAAAAACCTTCTGACATTCTATTGAGGCCTTTGATTTTGTTTGAATTATATATAGATTATCTGGATCAAAAACAGATCAACCAAAGCACTACTTTCCCTTTTTCATAATTAACTTGCATTTCTATAGTACTTTTAAGAGAACAATGCACCACAGAGATAGCAGGAAAATAGACATTAAACTGGAGAGAGATGGATTAGGAATGACTGATCGACTTAAGGGATTTGAAAGCATGTTTTGAAAGGCAGAATTGGGTATGAAGTTGCAGAAGGAATTCTACAGAGTGAGACCTAGGCTATAGAAAGCAGAACCATCCACAATGATGGGAGGGAGCGAGAAGCACGAAGGGGTCAGAACCTATGAAACAAAGAGATCATGGAAGTTGTAGAGCTGGAGCACATTAGAGAGATAAGTGAATGAGACCAGGGGAATGGGGGTAGAGTTTGGTGTCAGAGAAGCAAAGTGCAGAGTCTGAAAGATCAACGTGGATTGGAGTCAAATTTCAGAGTTGTGCGGGTAATGGGTGTAATAAGGTCGTGGTCAAGGTGTGCAAGGTTATGGAGACAGAAGCAAACCATCCTGTACTGAAGATGGACTGTGGGTCAACTAAGACACTAAAGTTCAAATATGTCTGAATGAGACATATTTTGTGGTCAGGGAGGGATATGAAGCTGCAAGAGTAGAGTTTTCAGTGGAAACCAAATGCTTAGCTGAAGTATGCCAGATTTCAACAAAATTGGTTGACAGCATAAATGCAAGATTAACAAGATTCGGTGTTATCATAATGTATGGGAAAGTTTACTTCATCGTCATGGAGTTGTAGAGCTTTACAATACAGAAAGAGGCCTTTTAATCCTTTGGTCCATTATATTTGCATCGGCCATCCAGTATCTAGTCTAATCCCATTTTCCACTACTTGATCCTTGCACACTATGGGGTTTCAGAAGTTCATTTAAATGCTTCAGAAATGTTGTGAGGATTTCCCCCTCTGCTATCCTTTCAGACAATGAGTTCCAAATTTCCAGTGTACCTCTAGCCGGAAGGCAGCAGGGCAGGTAGATAAGGTGGTTAAGAATGCTTATGTGACACTTGCCTTTATCAGCTGAGGGATAGACTATAAGAGCAGGGAGGTTATGAAGGGGCTGTACAAAACATTCATTAGACCAGAGCTGGAAAACTGAGTGCAGTTCTCGTCACCAAATTATCGGAAGGATGTGATTGCATGAGAAAGATTTATTAGGATTTTACCATTCCTTCTAAATTCCTTCTAAATCTCCTATCCCTTATCTCAAATCTATGCCCCATGGCTATTGATCTACTAAGGGGAAAATTTCCTTCCTATCTACCCTATCTATGCCCTTCATAATTTTGTACACATAGCTGAAACGTTTCAGCCCAGGCAAAATCCTAATGAATCTCTCTCATACAATCCCATCCTTCTGATAATATGGTGACTAGAACTGCACACAATTCCCCAGCTCTGTCTAATGAGTGTTTTCTACAGCCCCTTCATTACCTCCCTGTCTTAAACTCTATGCTTCAGCTGATAAAGGCAATATCCCACAAGCATTCTTAACCACCTTCTGTCCTACTGCCTTCAGGTATCTATGGACATGCATCCCAAGGTCATTCTGGTGCTCTGTACTTCCTAGCATTATACTATTCACTGTACATTCCCTTGTTTTATTACTCCTCCCAAAATACATCACATTTTCCATGTTCTGCCCATCTACCTATCCTGTCTACATCGTCCTGTAATCTAAAACTTTCCATCTTGCTTTTCACCACAGCACCAATTTCCATGTCACACCTCCTACTTTCACATCCAGATCATTAATGTGCACTACAAACAGTAATGGGCCCAGCACTGATCCCTGCAGTACACCACTGGACACAGGTTTCCAGTCACAAAAACAATCTTCAACCATCACTCTCTGCCTCCTGTCACAAAGCCAATCATGGATCCAATTTGCCAAATTTCCCTGGATCTTATGGACTCTTACCTTCTTGACCAGTTTCCCACACTGCACTTTTTCAAAAGCCTTACTGAAGTCCATGCAGACTATGTCAACTATACTGCCTCATCTATACACTTAATCACCTCCGTGAAAACATTCAATCAAATCTGTAAGACGTGATCTCCTCCGGCAAAGTCATGTAGACTACTTCATTAATCCTTGCCTCTCCAAGTGGAGATTAATTCTGTCCTTCAGAATTTTTTCCAATTATATTCCTACCACTGATTTTAGACTTACTGGCCTGTAATTACCTGGTTTTTCTCTACTTCCCTGCATGTCAACAGATGATGAGGTGAAAATGTCAGAACGTGAGATAGCCTTACTAAGGAAAAATTTGCATTTATTTAGCCTTTTTATGAATTGAGGGCATCCCAAAGCATTTTCAAATCAATTAAGCACTTTTGAAGTGTAGATCCCTTTGTAATTGTGATGTGTGTATATACATAGTATGTTGCGATTTGGGGTATGGACTGCCCTTTTAAGAGTATGGGTTAGGTGATCCCTGGGCTATTAGCTCCGTCCAGTGTGAGACCTGTTGGGCAGTCTTAGACCTGACAGGGAGTGAATGCCCAACTTAAACAGCTTCCATTATTGAAGTATTCAAGCCTACCTCATGATTCTTCAGGCTTATTAGTCTATAGGGGCATACATAATAGTAGTGTAGGAACTGCAGCAGCAATTTGTACATAGCAAGGTCCCACAGCAAGTGAGTGATGTGATGATGGCTAGATAATTTGTTTTTGTGATATTAATTGAATTCTGTTCTGGCTTCAATGGACGAGACCCCCATTGTTTGGTTTAGATTCCACCCTTAGGCTATATCTCTGGCTTAGAGGTGCTTTTTGTTAACCAAATAAACTAAATCAACACACTGTGGGATAAATTAAAATTGCTGTTCCTTAAAGGGATTCTGAAGTAAAAGAATCTCAAGGTAAACTTCAAATATCAAAACAAAATGTGACTAAAGAGGTCAATAAAACACCCCAGTCCCTGCAGTTCTCATCAGGTATGGAAGGTATTGATGGTTCCAGCAGATCCCTTGCCAGGGATACCAAGAGTGAACATAGCTGTGGGAGGGGGGCACTAATACAGAAGTGAGAGTTCTAGCAACTGTGTCAAGGACCTTTGAGAGAAAAAGTAGGTTTTAGTTAAGCTCGGATTTATTGAGAGCAGAGGCTTAGAGAGAGAGGGTTTCTTACAGTTGATGTGATGATGGCTTTTTAAAAGGTTAGGGAAAGCGCTCGAGGAAAGAGGGGTGATTACTATGTTGTCCACGATGGAGACCATGAAGGGAAGTTGGTGAATAGGGCATGTAATGGGAATGAGGTCAGGTGTGCAGGAGGACCAATGTTTGGTGAGGGCATGAGTGAGCAATGGATAGGAAGACAGACACAACCATTGGTTCTAAGCTAGAATGGGAGGAGGACAAAAGAGTTCACTTAGGGATTAGGGGAAGGGAAAAGCGGAACTTGGATGGGTGACTTGACAGCTATAATATCAGAAAAACATTGACAGTAAAGTTAGCGAAGAAGAAATGTTACAACACTCAAACTTGATGTTGAGTCATTTCAAAATCTTTATGTTTTCCAAACTTGGTAACACACAGCAATCTTAGAAAATCAACTACATGCAGTAATGGAACCAAATGTGTTCTGATAAGACATCCAAATAAACTGATTCAAAATAAACATGCCAACATAAACCAAAAATAGAGTTTCATGGAAGGAAATAAATCATTCTGATCAATAAAAATGAAACAAACTCAAAATCAAAACAAAATGCTGAAGAAATCGATTCTAGTATAATTATTTCAACTTAATGAACCTGTATTATCAGCACACAAGCAAAAATCATAGCAAACATTACAATCCGGTATTATTACTTCATTGACTAAACAACAAATTCATTTAAAGAAACAATCACAGCAAATGTCAAAATCCACTCTTAGATAGTCTTTTTTTTAAACACCTGTAATTCCTTTTAAAATGATGTTCCTGGTTCTGAAAGTTCTTCGCTCTCTTCCCCTTGCAGAGTTCCTGGATCACTACTGTATTCATTACACTCTGAAGCTGTTCCTTTGCTTAAACTTTCACTCCTGCTCTCTGCATCACCCGCTTTACTGATCTGTGACTCAGAGTAATCTGAACTTTCTGTCTGATGAGAGACTGCTGCACTTGTCAAACCATTGCTAAGGCTACTTTTGTCACTGATGCTAGATTGTTCAGTACTCCCACTATGACTTGACTCACTGCCATTACTGCCAGAACTGACTTTCTGCTCATCTATCAATTGACTGTCAGTACTCATAGTTCTGCTGCTAATACTGTCGGACGTACTTTGTTGACTGACAGTTGTCCTGGATATTGTTCCATCACCACCAGATTCGTCTTCACTGACCTTGTTTTCAACATCCTCATCATCTGCTTCAGAGGTGGTGGCTTGGTCTTCATCTAATTCTTCCTCAATAATATCCTCAGTTTCACTGGTGAATGTTACTGAGGTACTTACACTGGTTCCTGTTGCTGAAAACATTCCACGTGAACTACTCTTGCTACTTCTTGTGGCAGATGTTCCCCTGTCACTTCCACTTTCTTGAGTTGACAAACTTGACCTTTCTCTGGAACTACTTACATCTGTTGTTTTCTGACTGGTCTCACTATCTAACATTAAGCTACTCTCTGTTGCTACTGATGTATCCCTGCTTAACATGCTTCCCTGGGACTCAGTTCTGGAACTTGTTGCCCCTGTTACTGTGCTGGTGGCAGCATCTTCATCCGATTCATCAGATAGTTCATCAAAACTACGTGATGTGGATTCAATTTTGGATGATCTACTCGATACTGATTCTTGACCCTCAGTACCAGATAATCTGCTTTGTGAAGTCTCTCCACTTCTGGGACTAGACTTTTCCGAACTTTCACTTTTGGTTTCTTCATCAGATTCAGCTTCATCCTCTTCATCTTCCTCCGATTCCTCGTCCTCTGGCTCAGATTTTGTGCTGTCTTCAGTTGCATCTGACTCATCATCTTTTTCTTCATCTGAATCCACCGTACTTTCATTTGTTTCATCTTGATCTAGTGTCACTCTAAGATAGTCTTTATCTTCCGTTTCTGATTGTTCAACACTACTCACTGACAAGTCATCACAAGACTTTTCGGAAGAATGACTTTTCTTCTGAAGGTCATCACTGTCTTCCTCCGTTGCACTGCTCTTTTCCTCATCACTCTCTGCCGTGACGCTTATTGAGACTTTTGATTTTCTTTCTTCCTTTTCAGATCCACTACTTGTATGAGTTTCAGATCTATCTTCTTGTTCACTTTCAGCCTTACTGACAGAGCTTTGCGATTTACGCCTGGGTTGTAGTTGTTTCGAGATTTTGATACCCTTCAACATTTTGCCCATTTTCTTTTTGTCTGTTGGCTCATCTGCTGTTGACTTCTGGAAGTAATTTCCATCAATAACTACACTTTCTGAGTCACCACTTACCACACTATCTCTGCTCTCTACATGGCGTGCAGAGACAAGCTTAGCATAATTAGAATCCTTGCTTCCAACCTTTACTTTCTGAAGTATCATTGGAAATATTTTTGCTTTCTTCCATCGAGAGTGATAGGAGATGGAGGGTTCTGCAAGCTGCTCGCTGCCTAATTCTCGTTTGCTGGTATCTGTTGATAACTTACTAATCTGCACTACACTCTTCAGCTTCTTCTTTCCTTCTGCAGCCTGAATCTTTCCTGCTGCTGTTTCCCCTGCAGCCCCCTTTGAATCTAATGCATCATCCCTTGATGTCCCTGCTTCAGCCTGATCTCCTGCTTTTTGTTGTGTGCTTTTCCTAACAGGACCTTTGCTTTGATGTATTCCCTGAAATTATGAAAATGGAACTGATATTAAGCAATATAGACAATTATCATGGACAAACAAACAAAGCACTTCAGTTATAGGCATGGCACTCCACTCCATTAGTCACAGAACAAATAGATACAGGTATAGCATCTTTCATATTCTCAGTATTTTGCAATGCACTTTCCAGCCAATGAATTATTCTTGAAAGTTGCAATTGTAATGTAGGTTAATAGGACAGTCAAATTGCACATAAGATCTAACAATGGAACATCTGTCTTGTTTGATGTTGGTTGAGGGATAAATATTTGCTGTGACAGTGAGGTAGTGCCTATCTTTCTCAAACTTAATGCTGGTCTTCTTAACGATAGAGAAATAAAGCTTCATGATATGACGTGTTGACACAAACCACAGATTACATTGAAGGACAACGACGCTCAATTTATTCAACATATCGAAGAATTTAGAAATATTCTGTACATGCTCAGTGATCAGACTACAAGAGGAAAGATGGACACATTGCGAACTGTGCAGTAGTGCTCGCTAACATATTGTTCTTTGGGTCCTGAGTCAGATTTCGCTCAATTTTGCTAGATCAAAATGTCTGCCTTTTACAAAGAGAAAAAATATTTGATCCAAAATTAACAGAGCTTGAGATGTAGAAATTAAGAGAAGAAATTAAATTGTGAAGTAATGTGCTTATTGCAGGAAGTATTAAAGAGAATATAGCATAAAAGAAAAACTGGATGAATGGTGCTAAAACATGTGTCCGATTTCTAGAGTGTTTCCAACAGACTGTTAGGATCATTCACCCAAATAAAGTGCTTTTGTTATATGTTTCTTTGAGAAGAATTGAACTTTGGAATTAATACTGAGGGGTTGTTCATAGTTGAACTATTTAAAGACAAATTGAGCTCTAAAAGATAAGGGTAGTGAAATTGTGAAAATAGAACATAGCATAGTGCAAATGTTCAATTATTTTTTCCTCCAAGGCAGCCTTTCATAATACTCTTGGTTTGGATTAGTTCATGGTGGAGCTGAGATTCATAATTAAACTTGTGATCATTAAACCTACAAAAATCCTGTCATATTTTAATATTCATAGTGTAAGAATACACCCAAAAATGCTTGAACAGGTTGTAGTTCAAAGGTAATTCTCCGGCCGTTCATGCCAATGGGATTCTCTGATCCCACTACAGCGAACAGAGATGTAGCTGTGCACCAGATTCTCGGTCCTCTCTAACAGCACCAACGGGGCATGAATGGCTGAGAATTCTGGTCTTTGTAACTTATCTTAAGCATTAAATCATAGAATTCCTACAGTGCAGAAGAAGACCATTCAGCCCATCGAGTCTACATCAACTCTCCAAAAGAGCACCTTACTTCTTCCTGTAACCCCATACATTTATGCCTCTAATCCTCATAACCAACACATCTTGGGACACAAAGAGGCAATTTAGCATGGCCAATCCACCTAACCTGTACATCTTTGACTGTGGAAGGAAACAAGAGCATCCGTAGGAAACCCACACAGACATAAGGAAAATGTGCAAACTCCATACAGACTGTCATCCTTGACTGGAATCAAACCTGGGTCCTGGGTGCTGTGAGGCAGCAGTGTTAACCTGTATGCCACTGTATCACCTCAATAGGGGATTGAAAATAGAAACATGGAAAATAGGAGCAAGAATAGGCAATTCAGCCCTTTGAACCTACTTTGTCATTCATTATAATCATGGCTGATCATTCAACTCAGTAATGTGTTCCCTTTATCCTCCCATATCCCTGATCCCTTTAACCCCAAGAACTATATCTAGCTCATTCTTGAAAACAAACAATATTTTGGCCTCAACCACTTTTTAAAGTAGGGAATTCCACATTCTGAGTGAAGAAACTTCTCATCTCTGGCCTAAATGGTCTACTCCATATCCTTGACTATGACCCCTGGTTTGGACTCTCCCGCTATCGGAAACATTCTTCCCTGCATCTACCCTGTCTTGTCCTGTTAGAATTTAAAATAGTTAATAGGGTTTATTTTAAGTTTTGGAAATTTGATGGTAATAGCTCAAATAGGGTTGAAAGGGTTATTGCCCCAATTCAGACAATTGTCTGCATAGAGGCCTACAGATGGACAGCTGAAATATTTACCCTTTCTGGTTGATAGAGCCTAATTTATATGCAGGACCCAGTGATATACATGGATACCTGATTGCTATTTTAGGATGCTACTGGTCAGAGTCCTTGCCATATCTTTCCTGGCCACTTCCACTGGAGAGATATGCAAAATGTTTAAAATTATTTTGTGGAATCTGGAAAAATGGGGAATACTCCCGACAATTTGTTCTGGGAATATAATGAGTCAAGGTTATTGTATGAGACTAGAGTCACTTGTTGACCAGGGCAGTTACATCTTTTCAATTACTGGATTAGCTAATTTCCTGACTCCCCAAAGCCTGTCCACCATCTGCAAAGCACAAGTCAGGAGTGTGATAGAATACACTCCACTGGTTTGATGCAGATCCAAAAACATTCAAGAAGCTAGACACCGTCAAGGACAAAGCAACCATCTTGATTGTGCATCACTTTAAATGTCCACTTCCTTTACCTGCGGTATGCAGTGTCTGAATATGTACCATTTATAAGGTGCATTGCAGCAACTCACCAAGGCTCTTTCATCTCCCAAACCACAAACTCTACCATCCAAAAGGGACAGGGGAAGCAGGTAGATGGAAATACCAGCACCTGCCAGCTCCCCATCAAATGACATACCATCCTGACTTGCAATTATATTACCATTCCTTCATTGTTGCTTGGGTTGTACCTCAATCCCCCATAGCAATATGGATGTGCCTGCACCAGATGGACTGCAGCAGTTCAAGAAGTTGGATGAATAGAATGGCACAGTGGTCAGCACCGCTGCCTCATAGCACCAGGGACGCAGGTTCAATTCTGGCCTTGGGTGACTGTGTGGAGTTTATGCATTCTCCCTCTGTCTGCAGAGCCTCTGGGTGCTCCAGTTTCCTCCCATACTCCAAACGTGTGTGGGTTAGGTTAATTGGCCATGCTAAATTGCCCCTTACAGTCAGGGGGATTAGCAAGGTAAATACATGGGATTATGTGGATAGGGACTGGGTAGGATTGTTGTTGGTGAAGACTTGATAGGCTGAATAACCTCATTCCGCACTGTAGGGTTTCTATTCTATAATATATTAGGAACTAGAACCATTTGCTGGCTTTTCCCTTAACAAGCATGTGTGCTTCCTTTTCTAAATACCAATTAGTGAACCAGCTAATATTTTACAACAATTGAACAACTTCGACAAACATTTCTGCAGATTATAAATCTTATTTAATTCTGTTCTGCAACTTGCCCCAGTGGGATCTGAATTCTCAGTCTCCTGGATTGTTAGCCCTGTACCTTAACCACTAGAACCTAGAGTTTGGTGGAAAGACTGAAGGGGGTTTATCTGCTTCTTTTACTCCTATTTTATCCATCACTATGAGAAAGTAAAATAAGTAAGTGATGTTTCATATATTGTGTATTAATTAACATGCTGATTAAAATCATGTTCTAATTTAATACATCTCAATAGAGCGACTATACATGTTTAAAAAAAATGGAAAACACCAGCATTTCAGCTCCTATGAAGATTGTAATGTACCAACATAAAACACAGTGTACCTGTTTTGAATTAATGTTGACATTCCTTACTAAATTGTGGACGTTTCTCAATTTAAAATATTCCTCATCCATAAAAAGCCATGTATAAAATGTGAAATGAAAAACAGATTTCTGTATAGTACTACCTCTGCATCTGCATTTGATCCCTGTGGACTGTAATAATAACCACCATCATCTTCCATCACCACCTCTCCATAGTCATCATACATTCCGGATGGGGAGATCAATCTACGCCGACTTCCATACTGTGGCACTTCATACCTGGAATTGACATCAGAAGTTGACGTGTCATATTTTCTTATTTCAGGCAAAAAAAACAGATTCTAAACGCATTTAAACTCTCAGTTTTTGTCAGACTGATCAACAAAAGATGGTAGGTGCAATCAAAAGTTACTGCTTACTTACGGTTTAGAGCAGATTTTAAAGTTTAAAGCTGATTTATTAGTGTCACAAATAGGCTTACAGTGTTACTGTGAAAATCTCCGAGTCACCACACTCTGGCACATTTTTGGGTACACTGAGGAAGAATTTAGCTTGACCAATTTACCTAACCAGCACGTCTTTCGAATAGTGAGAGGAAATTGGAGCATCCGAAGGAAACCCAAGCAGACATGGGGGAGAACGTGCAGACTCCACACAGTGACCCAAGTCAGGAATCGAACCCAGGTCCCTAGTGCTATGAGGCAGCAGCACTAACCATTGTGCCACTGTGCCATGCTATATTACAGCAAAAGTTAAATGTAGTGACTTATTGTTTAAGAAGTAAACTTGCAGCAATTATAGATCACATCATCTAATCTGATTAGTATGGCCAATTAACCTAACCCATGCACCTTTAGAGTATGGGAGGAAACCAGAGCGCCCAGAGGCTCCGCAGACATGGGGAGAATGTATAAACTCCACACTGTCACCCAAGGCCGGAACTGAACTGTAAATCTGAGTTTTTGCAGAAGTTACGTGTGGTGTCTTATTGCTTAAAAAGTAAACTTTCACCAATTATAGGTCACATCATCTAATCTGTAATTTTGCACAACTTTTAAACATACAATGCAAAGCATATTTGAAACAGAACATAGAACATAGAACATTACAGCGCAGTACAGGCCCTTCGGCCCTCGATGTTGCGCCGGCCAGTGGACCCTCTAACCTAAACTATTCCAATATCATCCATATGCCTATCCACCGAACATTTGAATGCCCCCAAAGTAGGCGAGTCCACAACTGCTGCAGGCAGGGCATTCCACGCTCTCACCACCCTCTGTGTAAAGAACCTGCCTCTGACATCCGTCCTATAACTACCACCTCTTAATTTAAAGTTATGTCCCCTCGTGTTGGTCATCACCATCCGAGGAAAAAGGCTCTCACTATCCACCCTATCCAATCCCTTGATCATCTTATACGCCTCAATTAGGTCACCGCGTAACCTTCTTCTCTCTAATGAAAATAACCTCAGGTCCCTCAGCCTTTCCTCATAAGGCCTTCCCACCATACCAGGCAACATCCTGGTAAACCTCCTCTGCACCCTTTCCAATGCTTCCACATCTTTCTTATAATGCGGCGACCAGAACTGTACGCAATACTCCAAGTGCGGCCGCACCAGAGTTTTGTACAGTTGTAACATAACCTCACGGCTCCTAAATTCAATCCCTCTACCAATAAAAGCTAACACACCGTATGCCTTCTTAACAACTTTATCAACCTGGGTATCAAATAGGATCTAATAGCATCTGTCTGCTATCTATGAGATAAATTATTCCATGATAAAGATGTTAGAAAATAAAACAAGTGGAAACACCAATTATTAAACATCATGTAACCTTAGATAAGATGGATCTTTTTAAATAACTACTAGTTTTCATGTATAACAAGAATAGCTGGCTACACTATACTATACAGGAATAGTGATAAATAACATGACAAAAGCAAAAACCTCATTTAAATGGTTTAATTATTTCAGAGTTATCGCTCAGTGGTTTGCCTTTGAAGCATATTCAATTCAAACAATAACTAACATGCTCTTAAAAAGCTTTGACAAAGCAGACTGGTTGAATAAATCAAAGGCAAATTCAACTATTTTCCTAGTCTCATTTTTGTCAGGACAAAGTTCCAGATTTTTTTAAATCACAGCTTAAGTGTTACAATTTAGAAGACATCAACTTTTAGTTTTTACTTCATTTATGTTGTGCTGTTCAAACTTTACCTATCTAATTAAGTTGAATCAAATAAATCATAGCATTGATAATGATGTCCAAGCGCCAGTTTTTAATTTTAGCTGGACCTTATTTGGGTCGCAGGAACAACAATTAAATGTGTTTATTTATATAGAATGCTGCAAAGAACATCTACAGCATTGGAAGGGACAATTGATTCATTCATACCGGTTTGGAAGGGCAAGGTAATGCAACATCTGAAATCATTGCTAACTGGATGGAAATTAGGGTGGAAATTTAATTTCGCACAGTGGCAGAAAATTGGTGATAATAGATCCATGACCTGGTAAGTGCAGTATCGGACACCCAGTTCCACCACAGTCAGTGGCATTGGGTATCAGTCATTGCAGGCGACAGAATGATATTGTCCATTTGGTACCACAGCTCGAATGTAATTTCTACCATTTAGACTTTGTTCTATTCAATGAAGTTGTTATCAGATACTGTTCGCCTTCTCAGCTTTATAAGGAGCCCGATATTGAATTAATCTGACCAATCAACATCACTCTCAGGCATTAACATCAATGGTAAATTTATTACCAGACTGCAGTTACTGTTGAATTACTGTGGTGTACTGAACTGCTTTTAATTCCAATGTAATTCAAACTGTTTGATGATGTGAGGCTGCTTGGTGGGCCAAGTTTAGACATCATTAGCTCTTATGCATACACTGGTTGGTAAACTCCAAACAGTTCTTGATGAGGAACAGAGGTAAAGGTTAAGAATTTATCTGGTTGCCTTGATGTCAGGGCATCGATCTCTATGTTCTTACAGCATATTGCAAACAGAAAAGTGAATATCCCTGTAGCAGATAGCTGCATTCGAAGCAAACTGATGCTATCGCCGTTTCCTATGTTTTCGGACCTTTTTAAGTGAAGGTCTGCGTAGGCTTAAAATCTAAATCTCCTGAAGGTTAGGACAAGATTGTACCTTTTGCTCATGTAACACAATTCTATTTGTGAGTAGGTAATTGCAGACTTGGAGTGAAATTGTTTCCACATATCAATCATTACTGATAACCCAGGACATGATTAGCTCATTACTCCACGTAGCGTAATTATTTCTTCACCTCGCAACTTTATCTTTCTTCATTTACAAATGCAGGTTAGCTATACTGAGATGAAGTCAATGTAAATGGCACTTTTATGATGGGGTGACAGATATAATGGGGGCATGGGGACTTACCATTCCATCAATGGTAACACAAACATTGTTGAGTAGACAAATGTTTTGTGCCCGAATGCGTGGATGATTATCAAATCCTGTTTGCTCTGCTTTGGTTACCTTAAAATTCCATAGCAGAGGAGAAATACAATGTTTGGTTGGAATAGAAATAAAAGAGAAAAAGCCTGAGGCACGCACATGCGGAGAGCATCCTGTCATATCATGTTGGGTGGGCCATGCACTCGTTGGCAGGTGTAGATGGCTATCCCACCTCAGTCTGAACTATTCTCACCCACTTGAATTTGCAAAGACTGGTTACTGAATATTGACAGCTTGCCAGTGAGAGATCTGATCATATTAAGGAGAATAGGGAGATTCTTGATGTCTTTCTTTGCTTGAGAAAAGATTGACCATTGGGGAGGGAACAGATGGACACTTTTGACACCCATTTGCCCCCTGGTTAAACTTTCACACAAGCCTTGAAATCAAGGTCCAATAACTTTACCCAAATTAGTTAGGAGGTTGTTTAAGTATGCTAGTGGAAGTTCAGGGGCAATTTTAGGGCCCTGATTGCAATTTTAAAATGATTCTAAACCATTGCATGTCTCGTATGCTTGTCACAGTCATTGGGCAGGCCGCTCAGGAAAACATACATTTCTAACAAAAAAAATATTTTTTTTGTACGGATAGGAAGAGTTTTCCTGCCTGTTTCAGTGACCAAACACAGGACATATCCCACCGCTCCCACCCCCACCCTCTCCATCTCACCAATCTGTTACTAGTATCATCCACTCTGTCAGAAGGCACTACCTGTTAGATGGTCCACTGTAGATTGCAGACATGTCTGAATCATCTGGTTGGTGACAAAGCAGAGGCATTCTTTGCTGAATACATGAAGAGGTACATGGCGTAGGCTACAGAGTGAACTTGCTCTTTAAGTTGCAGCATGGATCTAATGGCAAAGTAGCTGGTGAAGTCTAGCAGCATGATACATTGATCAGTAAAATCGCACCCACTTCAGATGGCACGAGCTGAAGACTCCTTCAGGCTTCATGATCACTTTTTTGACGGCTAAGTGTTTCTTGACTCTTTAGAACTTTTATTTAAGGCTGGCAATGTAGTTGTATATATGCCTTAATTTCAGCTTCTCTTCAGCTCTTCCTCCAGCGATTCTGCCGCCTCTCCTCTCCATCCTGACATATCCAGTACCTGAGTCATGTGCTTCTACCTCCCCTCCATACTCAACAACCCCTCCATCCCTTACTCCTCACTCTTTTCCATCCCAGCTCCTCACTTCTACTGATGCCAGAAACAGCATCTGATGGACGGGCTTTTTCTCTTCCATCAACTGGGTTTGAGTCTGCCAGCATCTGTAGAGGAGCCAGGGTGGAGAGAAGTTTGGTTTTGCTGGAGGAGATAGAGGATTAGGAGTAGTCATTGGGTATGACATCGGGGTGGAAGGAGCAGGTGGTGTGATGGAGGCAGAAGAGCTGGGAGTGCTGCCAGAGAGCTGAGCACCGGTGAGGGAGAAGTCAGGGATACAGGATGGGAGTGGTTTAATGGAGTCGGAGGAGTTAGGGGTGCCAGTAAGAAGTGAACTTGGAGTCTCAGAGGTATATTTTAACATTTGCATTATTTAGAGGAATGTGCAAGCAGCACAAAAAAATCCAGAAGTGCCAAACTACAATGAAGCATTTTGTTAATAACATCCACATGAGGCCTAGATCTGAAAACATTTCCAGCCTGTGCCATTAGGCTGGTGCATAGAAAGAAACATGGAAAATGGGGGCAGGAGTAGGTCATTTGACACTTTGAGCCTGCTCCACCATTCAATGTGACCATGACTCATTCTCGAACTCAACGCCATATTTCCACACCTTCCCCACACCTCTTGATACTGTCAATCTATCTGTGTATTTCCTTCTTAAATATACTCAGTGATTTGGTCTTCACATCCTTTTGCCTTCTGTGGTAGAGAATTCCACAGGTTCACCACACTCTGAGTGAAGAGATTTCTCCCCATCTCAGAACTAAAAGGCCTTATTTCTTGAGAATGTCACCCCCATGTTCTCAATGCTGCCCCGCTGCCCCATTCCTCCCCTAGCCAGAGGATACATCATTCTTACATCCACATAAAACTTTTGTTTATAGGTTTTTTAAAAAATCTATAGGTGGTATGTGGCACTGCTGCCTCACAGCGCCAGGGACTTGGGTTCAATTTTGACCTTGGGTCATTTTCTATGTGGAGTTTGCACATCCTCCTGATATCTGCATGCAAAATCATACCTGTTCTGGGCTGAGTTCCAATATCTCTGCCCTTTTCTACTGCACTCCACCTGCCTGCCTTGAAGTAGAAATTCCCACTACCCCAGCATCAGATCCTAATATATTTTACTAATAAGTCAAGGTCTTACTATATTGTATATCTACACATGTGTGAAGAATATCACAGTTTTGCAATTAATGGCTTTCTAATAGAGGCTATCAACCCATTCTGTTCCGAATATGTAATTTAAAAAAAAATCACAGGACACCAAGCGTTAATGTTAACTTTCAACAGAAGCAATGGGCACCCATTTTAAAAGACCAGCCTGAAAATTGAACATGGCAGTCAAAATGGCTGCCCAAAGAGCCCAACAAACTCTCTGTCCTGTCACCTGCCATCAGGTGAGAAATGAGAAGTTAGTGAATCCTCCACTGTGTTTCTCCTGGGCATGGTCACTGAGTGAAAGCTTTTATTGCAAGACAGTAAAAAAAAAGGATGGCTCAATTTAAAACAATCAGTTATGATTTGTAGAGCCTTAACCTATACAAATTATACATTCAGAGCCTCAGATGTTCTCCTAATCTCTCTTGGTAGGGTTCTGAGAAGATAAACTCGATAGGCTGTTAAAAATTTCTAAAAGCTTCACACAGAAGAGCTTACCCAGGCTCATAATTGTAGTAATCCTGTGCATAGTAGTCCTGACCAGGATCAATGCCCGATTCCATGGAGAGTTCCTGTCATTCAGATAAGGACCATAATGAGTATTTGTGTTCATGTGTGACCGAATTAATCTTTTGTTATCAGTCACCAGAAATGCAAATCAAGAAACAGACAAATAATTGGAAGCGTGGATATTCTGAACGCAGATATGTATATCTGTTAACTCATGGGAAGTTTTTGATTAATTATTAACACAAAGACAGACTATTGTACCTCAGGTCTGAGAAGTGAGGGCCTCAGTAATTGCTGTTGCTGGCAAAGAGATGTAAGGGAAAAAAAAGAACAAAGAGGAGGAGGTGGTAAAAGAGGTAAATATTGGATTTTCTTCAGATGAGTTTTAAACATCAGTTATCTGAAGTAATAAGACATACAAGAAGATGAACCATCAGCAAAAATATACAGGAGATTCTTACCTCCTGTTGTCCATATCCCCTCCTGCAAAGAATTGCATAGAGATAACACGTTTTAAAATGTCATCAAAATTTAAGTTGAACCATTAAAAAGATACTAATGTGCTGTGGTTATTAACTAATAGCATTAAAGTTGCAGTTCAACCTTTAACATCACTAATATAAAAATGAATCTTTCACATTGTTATAGTAATCATTTGTGCCTCATTCTAGCTAAAAAGATAGTGTGGTAGATTGCATTAACATGCAATTGACATAAACAGCTCTGCCACCCTGGAGCTATGTGACCAATATGCCTGGCAACCATCATAATTAAAAGAAATGATTAAAATTTGGACTTATCTTACAACCGTAAAATTAAATACTATTTAAATATTTTACTAGGAAAACCTAACAAGGGAATTATTATATATTTTTTTAGACTAGCCAGTATTGTTTGTCTCTCTCTCTCTCTTTCTTCAGGATCCATGCTCTAATGGCAATCGTGAGCTGCAAAGTCCATAGTCAGGCTTGTCAAAGTGCTGTAGTTGTTTGTCATTAGCCTTCTGCAGGTTTTGGCTGAGCAGGAGACCTTCCCACTCTTACTGCCTGCCATGGGCGATTTGCAGTTGGATAATCAACACATTTGATGGATGTAGCTTCCATCACCATCATGGAGTGGAACTTGAATCTAGAGCTCTGGTCCCGAAATAGGAATGACTTCGACTGCACCACAAGACACCCAGAGCCCGACAAATTATTATGGCTGAGTAAAAGCCGCTCTTTAGTTTGTCCTGAATTACTATACGGTCCAGACTCATTTGTATTTTCAGCATTGCACTTCTTTTATAGGGAACATTCTCAAGTGGTGCAACGCAACCTTCTATCCAGAAAAATATTAAAAGAATTCTCAAATGGGTAACCATGACAAAGAAATGTATGGGGAGTATAATTTAGTCTATCCATACAAGTGAAAAGTCCTGATTTAGAAGTGCAATAATCCTTTGTGTTTTCTCAGAACAATCTCACATTACACTGAATATCTTAGTACTGGAAGCTTGTGAACAGTGTTGTGTACAATGCTTTCCACCAAATAAAAACAACACAACATCTTGGGAAATTATAAATTGCAACAACTCAAATTATGTTCTGCAATTAGCTTATGTGATTTACATTTAAAAGGGAAACTGAAACAACAAAAAAAGGTGCACAGTAT
Organism: Sphyrna mokarran; assembly: GCA_024679065.1. Taxonomy (NCBI): domain Eukaryota; kingdom Metazoa; phylum Chordata; class Chondrichthyes; order Carcharhiniformes; family Carcharhinidae; genus Sphyrna; species Sphyrna mokarran. Next base: position 46,837,764 of record JAGIQG010000017.1, read on the forward strand.
TTCAGGAAAAAAATATCTGGGTACACAGGGGAGGAATAGAAAAGCATGATTGATGATTTATTGTACTGAATAAAGTCACAATCTGCATAGGCTAAAAATTAGAATTCAGTGCCAGCGTATGATGATCAAAAGCAAATTACTCCAATTGTCCTCTGATGTGAAAGTAATGAGGAATTAATATGTAGATTTATCAAGGGGGATAATTTGAGGTTTACAAAAAGGCTACTTAATATTATCTTGCATCTGGCATCTCAGAACAGTGATGCACTTAATTCTTTTGCAAGGCTACAGCAGATAATTTTATTATGCTAACCAATGCACAAAACTTGAAGGATGCTTTAATTGTTGCACTCTGCTCTTTAACCAGTCAATCAGATTTTAACCCTTCACTGCTAAGAGGCAAAAAAATCCTTCTGCATTGGTTAAAAAGTACAGATCAAGTGATATATCATTAGAACTCAATATACAAGGCCAGAATTCTCCAGTCGATCACGCTAGCAGGATTCTCTGATCCCACTGGTGGTTCACGCTTTGATGTAGAGATGCCAATGCTGGATCACTGACATGGATGACATCATCTCGAGTGACAACACCATCCATCAGAAATATGGCACATAATCTTCCCACTCGGCCAACATTTTGTACTTAACACAATGCAGGAAAGGATGACATGAAGCATTGGTACATTGGGGAGATCATGCGGACACTTCGTCAACGAACAAATGAACATCACTCGACAATCACCAGGCAAAACTGTTCCCTCCCTGTTGGCGAACACTTCAGTGGTCACGGGCATTTGATCTCTGACCTTCGGGTAAGCGTTCTCCAAGGCGGCCTTCACAACACACGACTGCGCAGAGTCGCTGAGCGGAGACTGATAGCCAAGTTCCGCACTCGTGAGGACGGTCTTAACTGGGATCTTGGGTTCATGTCACACTACCTGTAACCCCCATGACTTGCCTGATCTTGCAACATCTCACTTACTGTCCTGTCTGGAGACAATATAATCTCTTTAACCTATGCTAATGCTATCTCCACTCACATTGTCTGCATCTTTAAGACTTGAATAGCAGGTTAGCTGCAAAGACTTGCATTCTAATCAGTATTCTGTAAAATGTGTGTGTCTTTATATGCCTTTCTCTGATCAGAACCTTCCACACACCTGACAAAGGAACACCGTTTCCGAAAGCTTGTGGGATTATTTTTATAATAAACTGGTTGGACTTAAACCTGCTGTTGTGAGAAATCTTACTGGGCTCATGCCTTGTCATGGGCTTCCTGGCTGCATGGTGTGACTTTGACAGGAATTCCAATCGACAGCGACAGGACCTGAAGATCTCGCCACTGAGAGGGAGGCCAGAGAATCTAACTGTTATTTTGAGAGGGTTCCCTGGTTTCACTGGCAGCACAATTTCTGTTGCAGGCTTCAATGGGAATTCCCATTGCTGGTGGTGGGACTGGACAATCGTAGCATCAGTGAAGGCACACTATCTCACTCTGCCAAGAAAAGCACTAAGGGGAGGCCAGAGAATCTTGCCCACTGATTGCTTTGATACCGATTGTACATCAATTTGGCATTTGCTAAAGATTATTTCTGGCCAGAGATTAGGCATTCTGCTGCATTTATCGTGAATGTTTTAGAGCTGGGAACCTGATCAATATCAGACTGGTCTGGGAAAGGTTAGAAGTTACAACAGGTAATATTTCATGTAAAACCTGAATTATATAAACAATAAAGGAATCTAATATTTAGTCTCCTTTTTTCCGAAACATTCTGCCATTTTCTCCTCTCTTCTGTTAGAAAGTTGAAGCATTATGGCTGGGGTTGAAAAATGTAAAATAGAAGTTATGAAAAATTGGGAAGCAGTGACTTGGTTTTGCTCAAACTTGGAGGGAAAAAAATAGAGCGACAGGGGAAACCTCAGATCTACCATTCCTCTGGGACCTGGTAAAGGATAAGTTTGAATTGAAGACAATGCAAACTGCCTAGATTAAGGATATAGGGAGGAGGAATCTGGATGGTGCATTAGGAGTTGGGTGAGCAGCAAATCAAAGTGGCAACCATGGCTAAGGCCAAAACTTTCAAAGTGATTGGCTGGATTTTCATTCCAGAGATGGATAGCAGATGTCAGGAAATCAGTGCCTGTTTCAGGAGCAAATGTCCACCAAGGTGGGATTCTCATTTCACCATCCCTGCAAAGATTTTGGAGATGTTGAGGCAGGCTAGTTAAGAGGCTCCAGGACTGTGTCCTAGTTGTAATCATAACAATAAATCAGAAACAGCCGTCACCCATAACCATCATGTCTCATTCTTGCTAACTCATGCCACCCACTTGCTCCCCATAGCCCCACGTATTCTCCCTGCCATCTAATGTCTCTGTTCTCATTCTCAAAGCTTCAGTGCGTGTTCTTGGCTGAGAGCCCAGACATCCAATAGTATGTTGACACAGCTGCACCCAACATAAAATATTATTTGATTAACATTTCTCGCTCTGTGACTAAAATTGATTTTTATAAGATAAAGAAGTGTACTTTTTGTACACTTGTACTTTCTGCTTGAAACTTTAAAAATCTGGATGATTGACACTTTTCTCTAGCGGTAGTAATAGCTATTTGATAAAGTTAAAAGTTATGAATGAACAACCAATTTTTAAATGTTTTTTCAAACATGCTACTGGTACTGTAGGGTTCTCATATTATGCAAGTACAATAGATTGGCATGGGGGTATGATGGGCATGGGATAGATGGAGTGACATATGTTGGCAAGGTATGTAAGGAAAATCTGGGGAGGTGAGTGGGAGGACATAGGCTGGCAATAGGGCCTGGCAATGACCTTTTGAACTTACCTTTCAAAAGGTTCGTTCATCCAGACAATAGTTTCATAATACCTCAGCAGGGCCATGAACCAAGAATCCTTGAAAAACTGGCTCGACTCCATAAAGATTGTGGGAGATTAGAAGATGTGCATTGCCCGTAATAGAGCTGAAGTTATGAACTAAGTATCCAACTTTAGGTGTGGGAAAAATAAAACAGACTCAGACTTTGATGCCCTCCATTTACACTTTAGTTTTTACTTGAATAAAGTTACCTCTGTAATTATTGTTATATAACTTATGAAAGTGAAGAGCTTGATAAGGAGCATTAAGGGGCAGTCTGAATATATGAGAGTCATTTGCATTACTGTGTTACTCTTTGCAATTCTGTTTCACTAATTAAATGTTACTTTGACTGATCATCTAATGTTCTTGAGAAAAGCAAATGATGCATAATGACACACATTTTGAATATGTGCAGCCAATTACAAAGGTACATTCCAATAGAGTTGCATGACTCAGAAAGTTTAAATTGAACTACTTATGAGTTTGTAACTACTTAACAGTCAGGAGGTAATGTGCCAGAGAGCCCTCTCTGCTGCTGCAGGCATGGGAGAGCAGAATGCACCTATCTAAAATTGTGAAGGTGAGTCATTAGTACCATCTACAATATGTGCCCAAATGAGATTGGTTACCTACTCAGTAATCAATGAATATTGGTCATCACATGGTCCATATTAGAAGCTGAGTCTGCTCTTACCATGAATGGATATTGCTGGGCCTTATTAGAAAGTGTGCTGGAAAACTTCTCCACTCTAACTCTAGTAGATCCGCCCTTAGCTCCTCACCAAGATTTCTTGGTCCCTCTCACCATGGAACATAATCCCATCAAAATCTGTCACTTTGGTGCTTCCTTGGAAGCAAAGCACAAGAGGCATAGAGCGCAACAAAGCAATTTCAACTGCTGGAATTTTAACTGATTGCGTTAACCACTCGCATAAATACTTGTGGCACAGAATTTGAGACATAAATGTGGGAATATAGAATCCATACAGTGCAGAAAGAGGCTATGCGGCACATCAAGATTGCACTGACAACAATCCCATCCAGGTCTTATCCCCATAACTCCGGATAAATACTCTGCTAATCCCCCTGATACTAAAGGGCAATTTGGAATGAACAATCAACCCAAACTGTATATCTTTGGAGTGTGGGAGGAAACCGGAGCACCTGGAGGAAACCCATGAAAACACAGGGAGAATGTGCAACCTCCACACAGACAGTGACCCAAGCCGGGAATCAAATCTGGATCCATGGTGCTATGAGGCAGCAGTGCTGAAAACTGTGCCACATACCATCATATGGGTAAATATACCATTTATGGAGTTTAATGTGGAAAAGTGTGAGGTAATGCACTATGGCAGGAATAATAAATGTGTAGAGTATAGGGCTAATGGTAGGATTCTTAATAGTCTTGATGAACAGAGGGATCTTGGTGTGTATGTGCATAGATCCCTGAAAGTAGGCAGTCAAGTCGAGAAGGTTGTTAAGAAGGCATATGGAGTCTTAGCTTTTATTGGTAGGGGGATTGAATTTCGGAGCCGCAACGTCATGTTGCAACTGTACAAAACTCTAGTGCGGCCGCACTTGGAGTATTGTGTGCAGTTCTGGTCCCCACATTATAAGAAAGATGTGGAGGCATTGGAGAGGGTACAGAGGAGGTTTACCAGGATGTTGCCTGGTATGGAGGGCAGGTCTTATGAAGAGAGGCTGAGGGATTTGAGGTTGTTTTCGTTAGAAAGGAGGCGGCTAAGAGGGGACCTAATCGAAACATATAAGATGATTAGAGGTTTAGATAGGGTGGACAGTGATAGCCTTTTTCCTAGGATGGAGAAAGCTAGCACGAGGGGACACAGCTTTAAATTAAGGGGTGATAGTTATAGGACGGATATCAGAGGTAGGTTCTTTACCCAAAGGGTGGTTCGGGAGTGGAATGCCCTGCCTGCAGCAGTTGTAGATGCGCCAAGTTTGGTGGCGTTTAAGAGGTTAATTGATAAGTATATGGAAGAGAAGGGAATGGTTTAGTTTGGAGGGGCATTGCTTTTTATATCGGTCGGCGCAACATCAAAGGCCGAAGGGCCTGTTCTGCGCTGTAATGTTCTATGTTCTATCTCTAGATTTAAAAAAAAACTATAAATAAATATTTGATATGGATGATTACAATATTGAATAAAAATTGAAGCAGTTTATGTGGATAAGAAACTAAGTTCATGGAGATTGTGCATTAAATGTGCTGGGTCTAAATAGTTTGCTGTGAACTATTTCAAACTATATGTTTGGATAGGATGAATACAGGGAAAAAGGACTAAAGATCTGAAAATTACTAAAAGGAAGGATTCAGTTTTGGAATATCTGAGCCAGTTTTTGTGCAAACAGCAGAAACTGAATAGCTGGAAATTTGTATCAGTATGTGGTTGAATTGAAATGACTGACAGAATGTAACCTCTGTAGCTGCAGATGCTGAAATGGTTGATATAAAGCGTGTGGAAGTTAACATTGTCTTTGCTCCAAAATGTTGATCCAGGAATCCTCCCTCTCTTATTTCTTGGTAAAATGGTGGTGGTATAGAGGGAGCAGACTTATACTGCATCAACCTTTAAAGAACTGCAACTGAATTTGAGAAGGATGGAATTGTTTAAAGATGAAGTTATATCAAAGAATCCCTACAGTGTAGGAGGAAGCTTTTCAACCCATTGAGTCCACATTGATTCTCCAAAAGAGTATCTTGTCCATCCCATCACCATAAACCCCATCATTTACCCTGCTAATCCACCTCACTTACACTTCTTGGGATACTAAGAGTCAATTTAGTATGGCCAATCCACCTAACCTGCACATCTTTGAACTATGGGAGGAAACTGGAGTGCCCCGAGGAAACCCATGCAGACATGGAGAGAATGTGCAAACTCTACACAAACAGTCGCTCAAGGCCAGAATTGAGCTCGGGTCCCTGGCGCTGTGAGGTAGCAGTGCCAGCTACTTGCTGTCTTTATGTAAACTGAAAATGCTTTCATTTGTTTCTTCTACAAGGGCAGAAGCCAAAGTTAAAAAGAATGATGAAGTCATTGTAGAGACAGTGAAGAGAATTTATGTGACACTGCAACACCCAAATTCTCTGCGACTTTCTTCTCTTAATGTTAGCCTAGAAAATGCACACACAGACGAGTAGATTGTTTACTCTACCAGTGTTTCAGGAAAGATGGAATCTCACAATCATCCTATTCTCTCTATAACGTTTTTAAGAGTTAGTCAGCTTCAAGAACTAGATGGAGGTGTGTTAGGAAGAATGGATGGACTTGATGTGAATTAACATAGGGCAAACAGAATTTTGAATGAGCATAAGGATGGAAAATGGGAAGCCAATCAGGAACATAGCCAAGGTCAAAATTGAACCTGGGTCCCTGAAGCTGTAATGCAGCAGTGCTAATCACTGTGCCACCGTGCCATTGCAATGACACGTGAAACTTTGGTTGTGATCTTTAAGAATTCCTGTGTTGGAGATTGACTATAGATATCATCGAAGCAAATGGAGTATTTGTCCAACATGCCTTGTGCTTATAAAGAGCTATTTTTTCTTGCCAGATAAATGGAATTGTGTTGCAGATAAATGGTAGAACAGGCTCAAGATACTAAATGGTCCATTCCTGTTCCAATGATCCTATTTATACGAAGTTAGTGGCATGACGAATGGTCAAGGCATTCTGACTGTAATGTCTGTGCATCTCTCAGAAAAACCTTCTTTCATAGTTTACTTTTAATCTGAAATAGTCAATGAGGTAGTTTTAGATTAACTCCTATAAATCATTTTCAATTGTCCTGCTGACTGGCATGGGCTGCCCGCAAATGGAATGATGGGCATCTTGAGAGATTCTGATTACCCAAAATGATTTTGGCAGTGGAAGAAGAATCCTTCAAATGTTTAGTTTGTGGCAGCAGGTAAAAGTAAAGAATATTCTGAGCTGCATGCTCTTGATATATTTTCAACTAAGATACTGAAACACATGCATTCAGAAGTGTTTTATAACTACAGTAATAATCACATAAATATAAATAGTAAAAGATTTTTAAAAAATGAAAAAAATGCTAAGAATGTGAATTGATTATACAGCAATTGAAGGTTCAAACCAATTGAGTTCTGATCAACCCACTCCCCATTTGCAGGATGGCACTGTGATTAGCATTGCTGCCTCACAGTGCCAAGGACTCGGATTCAATTCCCGATTTGAGTCACTGTCAGTGCGGAGTGTGCATGTTCTCTCCGTGTCTGTATGGGTTTCCTCTGACTGCTCCAGTTTCCTCCCACAGTCGGAAAGACACGCTCCTAAGATGAATTGACCATGGTAAATTCTCCCTGCATTTACCCAAAAAGGTGCCCGAGTGTGGCAACTAGGAAATTTTCACAGTAACTTCATTGCAGTATTAATGTGATACTAATAAACTTTCCCTGGATTCTTCCCTCTTACTTTTATCTCACACTTTAATTTTATATTTTTTAACCCAAGCTATCATTTACAACATCAAATTTAAGTCTTGAAAACAAAATCAGTACTTTATTCATTATTCTTCCTCTGGGAAATCACTTTTAAGGGAATGCTGGTTGAACGTTTAAGAGAATAATGGGTTCTTATTGGCTCAGTCTAGACTTTCATCCTTTTTTATAAGCTTATTATTGGTGATGATCGACTTGCCGCATCATTGATATTTTCGAGTGAATATCTGATATATTTTTACACAGCAGCACAGCAAGGGATTACTGACTCATGTCAAAGGCTTCAGCAATCTGCAGAGAAATAGTGACCTGGATACGCCATCTTATTCCTGGCACTTTAAAGATTAGTGCATGACAGCTCAATCAGACAGCAGGGATGAGAAAAATGGGCAAAATTGATCCGGATATTTAGTCAGATGCCTGAGATGATGGAAAAAGAGAGATAAGACAAGTTTGAGGAGCAGTGTTTTGATAATGTGACAGAAGCAACAGGAGGGAAGCTGCAACAGGAATCGTTTAATGAATCCATGAAAAGGGAGAACAAATTAGAAACAAAAGTAGAGGATCACATTTGAACATGTTTAACAATGTACTAGATCAGGGTTACCTGAGCCCTTCCATCCATGGAACTGGTTTGACCCCCAAGTGTACTGACTGAACCCTGAGAGATATCCTTATTAGGTTGAAAAACCAAACTCAGAAGAATGAATTTTCACGGAATGGATACAAACACTTAACTTATGGATACTTTTCTATTTCTTTTTTGGATGTATTTACTATAAATAAGAACTTATTAAAAGCATACATAGGTCTTACCTTTTGGTCATTGTTAATGGGGGAATGTTTCTACTCCTTCAATTTGAATGGAAAAAGTACAGCTGGAATGCTGGACTATCACTCACACACTCATCATCTCACACTCACACACTCATCATCTCACACTCACACACTCATCATCTCACACTCACACACTCACTCATCCTCTCACACACACACTCATCATCTCACACTCACACTCATCATCTCACACTCACACACTCACTCATCCTCTCACACACACACTCATCATCTCACACTCACACACTCATCATCTCACACTCACACACTCATCATCTCACACACACACTTACTCATCTTCTCACACACACACTTACTCATCTTCTCACACACACACTTACTCATCTTCTCACACTCACACTTACTCATCTTCTCACTCACACTTACTCATCTTCTCACACACACACTTACTCATCTTCTCACACTCACACTTACTCATCTTCTCACACACACACTTACTCATCTTCTCACACACACACTTACTCATCTTCTCACACTCACACACTCATCTTCTCACACTCACACTTACTCATCTTCTCACACACACACTTACTCATCTTCTCACTCACACTTACTCATCTTCTCACACACACACTTACTCATCTTCTCACACTCACACTTACTCATCTTCTCACACACACACTTACTCATCTTCTCACACACACACTTACTCATCTTCTCACACACACACTTACTCATCTTCTCACACTCACACTTACTCATCTTCTCACACACACACTTACTCATCTTCTCACACACACACTTACTCATCTTCTCACACTCACACACTCATCTTCTCACACTCACACTTACTCATCTTCTCACACACACACTTACTCATCTTCTCACTCACACTTACTCATCTTCTCACACACACACTTACTCATCTTCTCACACACACACTTACTCATCTTCTCACACACACACTTACTCATCTTCTCACACTCACACTTACTCATCTTCTCACACACACACTTACTCATCTTCTCACACTCACACTTACTCATCTTCTCACACACACACTTACTCATCTTCTCACACACACACTTACTCATCTTCTCACACACACACTTACTCATCTTCTCACACACACACTTACTCATCTTCTCACACTCACACTTACTCATCTTCTCACACACACACTTACTCATCTTCTCACACACACACTTACTCATCTTCTCACACTCACACTTATTCATCTTCTCACACTCACACTTATTCATCTTCTCACACTCACACTTATTCATCTTCTCACACTCACACTTATTCATCTTCTCACACTCACACACTCATCTTCTCACACTCACACTTACTCATCTTCTCACACTCACACGCACCTCCCTTTCACATACAGTCATCCTCTCTCTCTCTCTCTCCCTCTAGCACACACTCCTTCTTTCTCTCTCTCTCTCCCTCTCACACACACACTCCGCCTCTCTCTCCCTCACACACACACTCCTTTCTCTTTCTCTCCCTCACACACACACTTCTCCCCTCTCTCCCTCTCACACATACACTCCTCCTCTCTCTCACGCACACACTCCTCCTCTCTCTGTCATGCACACACTCCTCCTCTCTCTCTCTTACACACACACTCCTCCTCTCTCTCTCTCTCATGCACACACTCCTCCTCTTCTCTCTTTCTCTCTCTCACACACACACACTCCTCCTCTCTCTCTCTCTCTCTCGCACACACTCCTTCTTTCTCTCTCTCATGAAAACAGTTCTCCACTCTCTCTCTCATGCACACTGCTCTTGCCGCCATCTCTCTCTCTCACATATACACTTCCCCTCTCTCTCTCATGCACACTCATCCTCGCTCTCTGTCATATACATACAAACATACACACATCCTTTTTCTCTCACTCACACACGCAGACAGGAACACCCCCTCTTTCATACATTTATTCCCTCCCGCTCACGCACCGTCTCCCCAACACCCACATCCCATTCCGCACACTCACACACGTATCCCATTCCACACACGCACGCACGTATCCTATTCCACACACACACACCGTATCCCATTCACACACACACACACGTATCCCATTCCCACACACACACACACGTATCCCATTCCACACACGCACGCACGTATCCTATTCACACACACACACGTATCCCATTCCCACACACACACACACGTATCCCATTCCACACACGCACGCACGTATCCTATCCACACACACACACGTATCCCATTCCACACACACACACACGTATCCATTCCACACACACACACACACAGGACACGTATCCCATTCCCCACACACACACACACAGTATCCCAATCCCCACACACACACACATATCTTATTCCACCCCCCCGACCACACACAAACACCACACACACACACACACACACACGTATCCCATTCCCCCAACACACACATGTAACCCATTCCCAACCCTCCACATACACACCTACATGTATCCCATTCCCCACACACAGACACGTATCCCATTCCACCACCCCCACACACACATGTATCCCATTCCCCACACACACACACACGTATCCATTCCACACACACACCCACACGTATCCCATTCGCCACACACACACATATATCCCATTCCACACACACACGAAACCCATCCACACACACACACACACGAAACCCATTCCACACACCACACACCACACACACACAAAACCCATTCCACACCACACACACACACGAAACCCATTCCACACACAAACCACACACACACACACGAAAACCATTCCACACACACACACACACACACACACAAAACCCATTCCACACACACACACACACACACGTATCTCATTCCACACACACACAGAGACACGTATCCCTTTCCACACACGGATCCCATCACACAGACACACACACACACACACACACACACACACACGTATCCCATCCCCCACCCACACACACACTTATCCCATTCCACACACACATGTAACCCATTCTACACACACGTAACCCATTCCACACATACGCACACACACGTATCCCATTCCACACACACACGTAACCCATTCCACACACACACACACACACACAACGTATCCCATTCCACACACCACACGTAAACCATCCACACAACACATACACACACACACCACGTATCCCATTCCACACACACACACAAAACACACGTATCCCATCACACACACACATATCCCATTCCACACACAGATACACACACACATACAGACACACGTATCTCATTCCACACACACTACACACACACACACGTATCCCATTTCCACACACACACATATCTCATTCCACACACACATACACACACACGTACAGACACACGTATCTCATTCCACACACACACACACACACACACACGAAACCCATTCCACACACACACACACACAAAAACCATTCACACACACACACACACACGTATCTCATTCCACACACACACACACAAACACACGTAACCCATTCCACACACACACACACAGACACGTATCCCTTTCCACACACACACACACACACATACACACGTATCCCATTCCAAACAAACACACGTATCCCATTCCACACACACATGTATCCCATTCCACACACACACACACACACACGAATCCCATTCCCCCCACACACAAAAACTCACGTATCTCATTCCACACACACACACACACACACATATATCCATTCCACACACACATATACACACACACATATCCCATTCACACACACACGTAACCCATTCCACACACACACATCTCCCATTCCCCACACACACACACACACACACACAGACATGTATCCCTTTCCACACACGTATCCCATCACACAAACACACACACACGTCTCCCATTCCACCCCCCCACACACACACGTATCCCATCCCTCGGCCACACACACACACTTATCCCATTCCACACACACACACACACACGTATCCCATTCCACACACACACGTAACACATTCCACACACACACACACACGTATCCCATTCCACACACACGCACAAACACACGTATACCATTCCACACACACACAGACACACGTATCCCATTCCACACACACATATCTGATTCCACACACACGTGTCCCATTCCACACACACACATATCTCATTCCACACACACATACACACACACACACAGACACACGTATCTCATTCCCCACACACATACACACACACACACACGTATCCCATTCCACACACACACATATCTCATTCCACACACACATACACACACACACACGAATCCCATTCCCCCCCACACACAAAAACTCACGTATCTCATTCCACACACACACACACACATGTATCCCATTCCACACACACACACATACACACACACATATCCCATTCCACACACACACGTAACCCATTCCACACACACCCATTCCACACACACACACAAACACACATATCCCATTCCACACACACGTAACCCATTGCACACACACGTAACCCATTCCACACACACACGTCTCCCATTCCACACACACACACACACACACACACAGACATGTATCCCTTTCCACACACGTATCCCATCACACAAACACACACACACGGCTCCCATTCCACCCCCCCACACACACACGTATCCCATCCCCCGCCACACACACACACTTATCCCATTCCACACACACACACAAACACACGTATCCCATCCACACACACACGTATCCCATCCCCCGCCACACACACACACTTATCCCATTCCACACACACACAAACACACGTATCCCATTCCACACACACACAGACACACGTACCCCATTCCACACACACGTATCTGATTCCACACACACACGTGTCCCATTCCACACACACACATATCTCATTCCACACACACATAAACACACACATACAGACACACGTATCTCATTCCACACACACATACACACACATACAGACACACGTATCCCATTCCACACACACACATATCTCATTCCACACACACATACACACACACATACAGACACACGTATCTCATTCCACACACACATACACACACACACACGTATCCAATTCCACACACACACATATCTCATTCCACACACACATACACACACACAACAACACACGTATCCCATTCCACACACACATATCCCATTCCACACACACACACACACACACGTATCCCATTCCACACACACACAGACACACGTATCCCATTCCACACACACGTATCATTCCACACACACACGTATCCCATTCCACACACACACATATCTCATTCCACACACACATACACACACACATACAGACACACGTATCTCATTCCACACACACATACACACACACACACGTATCCAATTCCACACACACACATATCTCATTCCACACACACATACACACACACATACAGACACACGTATCCCATTCCACACACACACACACACACGTAACCCATTCCACACACACACGTATCTCATTCCACACACACACACACACACAAACACACGTATCCCATTCCACACACACACACACACACAACACACGTATCCCATTCCACACACACACATATCCATTCCACACACACACACACACAACACACTATCCATCCACACACACACACACAACACACACGAACCCATTCCCACACACACTACAACACACAACACACGTACCCATTCCACACACACACACACACACAAACACACGTAACCCATTCCACACACACACAGACACGTATCCCTTTCCCACACACACACACACACACATACATACGTATCCCATTCCAAACAAACACACGTATCGCATTCCAAACACACATGTATCCCATTCCACACACACACGTATCCCATTCCACACACACATATATCCCATTCCACACACACACACACACACACACACACACACCACGAATCCCATTCCCCCCCACACACAAAAACTCACGTATCTCATTCCACACACACACACACACACACACATGTATCCCATTCCACACACACATATACACACACACACACATATCCCATTCTACACACACACGTAACCCATTCGACACACACACATAACCCATTCCACACACACACACACACACAAACACACATATCCCATTCCACACACACGTAACCCATTGCACACACACGTAACCCATTCCACACACACACGTCTCCCATTCCACACACACACACACACACACACACAGACATGTATCCCTTTCCACACATGTATCCCATCACACAAACACACACACACGTCTCCCATTCCACCCCCCCACACACACACGTATCCCATCCCCCGGCCACACACACACACACAAACACACGTATCCCATTCCACACATACACGTAACCCATTCCACACACACGTAACCCATTCCACAACAACCAACACACATGTTCCCATCCACACGCACACACACACACGTATCCA